>OZ038493.1:49209558-49212058 GCA_964036315.1 Acanthosepion esculentum | reverse complement strand
CCGCAGTAGGTTACCATTTCTTTCTGCGGTAGACCAGTTGCCATCAAAGGCTATAGAACCATTTTCTCTGTCCCTTGGGGGTAGAGAAAAAGAGCATTCAAACCTTTCCCAATGGTATTAGCACGTAAGTGAATGTAATGGATTCGACTGGAATTCGAATTCGTCTCTCCGATCCCTCAATCCGAGCCGCTAACCATTACTCCACCGTGTCTCACTCATAGTAAGAAATGCAGAGCTTCCCCAAACTTTTTGCCTGAAGTGTACTGGGAATAGTTGAAAAAAGTTCACTTCCCTCGCCATTTCCCGGTTAGAAAGCCTCAGAATCCCAATTTTACTAAGATTAGTTCAATTTTAAAATCAGTTAAGTGCCATATGTGATACAAGGGCGATCATGTATCTTTCGATAGAAATATTTTTTCTCGCAGTAGATTTCTCTTTCTTTCTGCTGTAGACTGGTTGCCATTCAAAGCAAAAAAAACAATTTTTCCTGCTATTCAAACCATAGCTGGGGGAGAATAGATGGATTCATGCCTTTCCCAAGGTTATTTGTGCGTAAGTAAATCTAACAAACTCCACTGGAATTCGAGCTCAGCACTTCGAGTTCTCACTCTGAGCCAATATCCATTACACCACAACGCACATCCATAGATTGCCGATTCTAAATTTCATCAATTGTTGTCGTAATTAGGGCAGATGTTTGAAATATTTTATAATAGTTACTATAATTATAAATAAATAAAAATGAAATTTATAAGAAGACAGCCGCATTAAATATCTTTCGTCACAGGGAACATTATAATAAAGTGTTAATAATGCATTTAATATGAGTAGAAACATATTGATGCCATATAGCTCCACAACGATGGTTTATTCCAGCAAGAAAATTCAGTTTACCCAGAATTGGTTTGAGGGTCATTTTGGAGACTTCGTTCGACATGAAAGTAAGTGGATATTTACACCTACAGGCTGAACCGACACATATCAGAGATCTGTCGACATCTATTCCAATGACTCAACATCATCTCCTGAGGTCTTCTAACTAATTCTGAAATCAATGCTACAATTTGCTTAAATTCTCCAGGTTAGAATGTGCCTTACAGGATAATAGGTAGCTATTCCATGACCTCTAGTTTGACAATTTACGAGAAGGTACTGAAAATTTTGCGACTCATTTCCCAAAATCAGCCCAAATAACTAAGCAGTACTTCTTTGGGGCATACATTCTTGGTCGTGTTGGGAACTTTTTAGTAATTTCGTGTGTGTCTGTGTGGTTTATATATATATATATATATATATATATATATATATATATATATAGATTGGGAAAGGTATGAATATATATATACATATATATATATATATATATATATATATATATATATATATATATATATATATATATATATTATACACTTACATTAGAACATATAAGTTACTACTACTGGGTAGTAATAACTTACATGTTCTAATGTAAGAGTGTATCATAAATATTTATTGGTCTACTCTTGTTTGAAATTAATGTTTTGAACGTTAAAATTTTATTCTTCGTTCTTTTACATTTGGATATATATATATATATATATATATATATATATATATATATTATCAATGAAAAGAATGGAGAATATATGAAAAAGATTTTTTTGTTACATGAAAATCATTTAGAGACCAAGGACAAAATCCTTCTGTTTGCAAAGAAAAGGTTTTTAGATAAAATATATATGGCCCCTTATATTTATTATATTTATAGTATTTATTTATTTAAATGTAATTGCAGTTCGCACTACATAGGAAGAACGACCCAAAGGCTATATGTTTGGATTAAGCAACAGGTGCCTACAAAAATCTGAATCTCTAATTATTTGCCATCAGATACCAACACATACGGGTCTTCTATCGCAGAACACCTTATAAATAACCGCAATTGGGCTGCTAATTTCAGTGTGGACGTCCATCTTGAGTTGGTCTCACTCTAATTACCATCTAAAAATATTGGAGGCCATATACATTTTATCAATGAAACCTATTTTAAAGTTTTTACTTGTATCTTTTATAAATTGCTTCTCGTGAGGTTTTAGAAATAGAATTCACTATGCAAAAGGCATAGATTTTGTGGTATGTTATGTTGAAATCATTCTTAGAAACTGAATAAAATTTCCGGCATATAGACACCTTTCTAGACACTGAAGATTTCTAAATGTTATAGAGAAAGAAACTTCGATAAGTTTAATGCAATTGAAATCAAAACTTTTGCCTCAGCTCGAATACCCGAGCCCTGATCCCGGAAATAAGATCTGAACTTTCCTAACCACCAAGAGATATGAATAGACTAATCAAGCCAGATAGATATGATCAGACTAGGATAGATAGATAGATAGATAGATAGATAGATAGATAGATAGATAGATAGATAGATAGATATGAACAGAGAGAGAAGGAGAGATAAATGGTTATATAGAGAGGTAGATATGAAAAGAGCGATAGATAGAGCCCAAGAAAG
>OZ038493.1:49177058-49207058 GCA_964036315.1 Acanthosepion esculentum | reverse complement strand
AAACCAGATCCTTCATATGGCAATCACATAAGGTGTATCTGTCCAGCAATGAGTAAAAATGTTTGCCTGTACCTTATTCATTTTGCTCACTTGCAAAACTATGTGCTTTGATTAAGAGATAATCATCGTTGGTTGACGCTAGTTTGAACGAATAAAGTAATATAATGAGAAGGCCCACGAAATCTGATAGTTATTTGTCATCACTTTTAATCCACTTCTTTAAGTTTTATTTGAAAAATTCACCAAAGAAATTAAGATGGCGTAAATTCAGATAAAGAATATCTCAGACTCTTCGTCTGAATTTAATAAAAATGTTAAAAAATTCTGCTCGTCTTAGAATTTGGTCAAATTTGTACGAATTCAGTTCCGCTAATCTAAATAAAATGATATTTCTGATAAATTCCAAATACTCACATAGATAGATAGATAGATAGATAGATAGATAGATAGATAGATAGATAGATAGATAGATAGATAGATATGAACAGAGAGAAAGATAAATGGATATATAGATAGGTAGATATGAACAGACTGATAGATAGATAGATAGATAGATAGATAGATAGATAGATAGATAGATAGATAAATATGAACAGAGAGAAAGGTAAATGGATATATAGATAGGTAGATATGAGCAGACTGATAGATAGATAGATAGATAGATAGATAGATAGATAGATAGATAGATAGATAGATAATGATAAATGTGCATTGCTTTATTTTAACGAACGTCAAGGAAGATATTGAGAATCATTCCGAGGTGTTGACATTTGAATTGCTTACTTATTTTACGGTACGGTTCACCCTTTACAAGTCCCAGGGGCCACTCTTGTGTAGAGGGTTACGTTAGGAGGTCATTTGTGCATATAAGAGTGGATGATAACGGTTAACTCTAGCCTTGAACACTTTAGGATTGTAGCGATCGGGGAAATGTCCCGTTGGAAGTCGGTTCCACAAAATTGTGGTTCACTGGAAGAAGCAGCTCACCGATTGAATACAGAGGGGATGTGGGTGGTTTTCTACTGTGTAAGCGGCATGGCGTGTTCTTGCGGTGAAGTTTTGCCTTGGTGGGACCAGGGAATGTGTTTTGGTTTGAGCACTTTCCATGGTAGTAGCGGTAGAGGAGCGAGGGGCTTGCCACATCCCGCCTCTGGGAGAGAGGTTGAAGGTTAGAGAATAATTCGTCACCTACAAGGGCTCGAAAACGCTTTTGGACTCTATCAAGGCTGGAAAGTGAAGTTTGGGCAGCTTCCGCCCAAATATGACAAAAGTACTCCATTTTGGGCCTGATCTGGCTCTTGTAAAGGTAGAGGATAACAGAAGACGCAGCCGTAGAGGGAACCGACCATTTTACCTACAATGATCGTATGCACGAGTTCCAGTTGGGGTTGGGAGTGATTTTGAGGCTCAACAGTCTTTCAAGGCAATGTGCTTTTCGGAGGGACCTCATTTCATCCTGATTGGTGGTAGTTTGGAGTCAGATCGGCGATGATGGAACGTAACTAGCCTGGTTTTCGAGGCATTAAATACAACCATCCATTTACCCCATTGGGTAGTTTGTGCAGAATCGGAAGAGATATCAGTCGCCAATCGTAGGTTTTAGAAGCGCGCCCGTATATAGTCGCATCTTCGATATACATGTTTACAAATGACCTGAGTATATTCTTAGGCAGGTCATTTGTTCATTTATGTAGATCATAAAGAGTTTTGGTCCTTGGAGTGACCCCTGAGTGGACCGCTAGTGCTCCGGAGGTCTGACCATTAATAACCACCTTCAGGGACCGACCTGTTAGGAAGGATTTTACGATCGAGAAGAGCTTTCCAGTGATTCCATAACTGGAAAGCTTGTGTAGTAAACCTTTGTGCCACACCTTGTCAAGGAACTTTGAGATATCTAATGTTATGACCCTCGACTTATGAAACGAAAATGACAAGATAACAAAATAGAAAGAGAGAGGAGAAAAAAATATGATGTTAAAATGTAAGAGATAACTGCACATACATTATAAACTAAATATGCATTGAGAAAGAAACAAAGAAAGAAAGAAAGAAAAAAGAAAGAAAGAAAGAAAAAGGAAGAAAGAAAAAAGAAAGAAAATAGGAATGAATAAGCGGGGAAAAAAACTATTCGAAGGAGTATTGTTAGTAATGAATAAGTAATACTGTCAAGAAAATGATCTCCTAAGATCTACAGCCATGTTGGATCTCTTGGCATGATGTTCAAAGTGGCGTAGAGTCATTTGAAAAGTTTCCTCATCATCTGGCGCCAACACCAGGACTGGACAATAACAAATTAATTGGTTTTCACTCGGTCAACCGTAATCAAAAAATAACTACACATACAATTATTTCGCAACAAGCTGCTGTAGTTCAGATTGCTTTATTTTTTAAAACAAGCGTTAACATCAGTTCGAGACATCTCGACTGCTGCTTCCGATTTGAATTCATTGAATTGCTTTTGATAATATCATCTGTAATAAAAAAACGTTCTGCGTTACAACGAGTACTGAGAAGCCATTACCACTAAGATAGGGCGTCACATGTTCGGAAATATCATTTAAATATTGTTTAATCATTGCTAATCAATAAGTCAGAGAAATTTTGAGACTGATATCCTTTTTTTATATAATAAAAAGGTTTACACTGACCGATTCTTCGGTTAAAGATTTGATATAGAAACTACAAAAATGAGAATACTAGAGAAAATACATATCTAACTTTGTTGTTTTCACACAATTGATAACAAGATTTCCTATGTGTTTCTAGTCTGTTACACAAGCCATTTCTCTAATAGAAATTCATTGTGAGAATCACAGATCAGTCAGAAGTAAATATCACTGATGGACAGTTTCTGTGGAAAATTCACGGCTTTTTATTTTAATTTTTTGATGAATCTTAATTCTTAATTTAAGAATTGAATAAGCTTCTTGTGAGTTCTACGACTATAAAATACCCGTGCAATTTCTTCTATCGCATCGTTAAATATTTGAGCTGAACAACTTTAACAAAATGTTGCGATAAGAATCATAAGTATGAATGCAGATCATTAAAGAAGTAAGAGGGTACAAATGAAAAGATACAAAATTGGCAGTTTTTCATTTTACTGAAGCAAACGTTAAACGTACGTGAATGTTATAGCCTCTCAATTTGGTAACGTTTTGCTGACTGCCGTATAATGTTTATTTTATTTTTTATAAATTATTATTAAATTACGAATTAGGTACACTATTTACATTGTTCGGACTATCATCCTCATCTTTGTTGCCATATTTATCACAACGTTTCGGCCGTTGTACGCTCCAGCCTTCTTCAGGTGGTTGGAATGACGAACTGAACCCCTTTAACTGACATCCATTAGACATGGCACGTGGAACTAGAACAGTCTAACCCAACGAGCGAAATAAAGGGTTCAGTTCGACATTCCAACCACCTGAAGAAGGCTGGAGCGTACAACGGCCGAAACGTTGTGATAAATATAGCAACAAAGATGAGGATGATAGTCCGAACAATGTAAATAGTGTACATAATACCTCATCTCAGAAATATAGACAGATACTTAAGAATTAGGATTCATCTTAAAATTCAAATTTTAAAAAGCCGTGAATTTTTCAAAGCTACTGATCGTCAATGATAACACTGGGCAACAAAAAACTTTTTTTTTTAAGTTGTCTATATTTTTCAAAAATATTTAGGACAATTTTTCACTCAATCAGTTCATGTTTTTGTGCTCTGTTAAGTTTTTAAAAATCCGATCTTATGACTAAATCAATTACTTTTCTGTGATATTATCGATTGAATTTTGTTAATATTTCTCACACAAAATAAGTTTTTAAGAGAAAAACTTGTTTTCTAACACAATTTATTAATTAAATGTTACAAACATCGATTACAATAAATTGAATAGTCTACATTGATAAATGTAAGTACATGTAAATTGCATATTACGTCATCATAGTTTAAAATTCAGGGCTTGAAATTCCATTTATTCGAACCCTAAGAATAACCAGCAGCAGGGATGTCTCTCTTCAAAGTCCAGCAGTAACCATCCATCATGGCTGCAGCCCAACGTCTCCATCTCTTTCAGGTCCTGATGAATCTCTCCCCCTGTTCGTCCTCATTGATCCCAAATTCTCAGGAAATCGATCCATATGTGAGAATAAATAATGCATTTTGATGCTTATGTTGCATCCGAGGTTTCTGAAAGCGGTCAGCATATTGATGACAAGTTCTGCGGAGTTCCTGGCCTTGTTGTTGCCAAGAAAGTTCTTCACGACCAGAACAAAAGCCTTCCGCGCTTCTAGTTCTACTACCTACATTGAGTTTTCAAACACTCGATCTCTGACGAGCTGACGAATTTGAGGACCATCAATGATGGCCGCTTTCAACTTGCGGTAGGAAAAGTACCCTGTCTCTATCCACCAGAGGCTTATTGGTGACATTTGCTGCTCTGCAAGGCATCAATTCCTGCCCAACAGGCCAGTCCTTTTTCGTGTAATGCTTAGCAGTGTCTCTACTATCCCACATGCACAGAAAGCATGGATACTTGGTGAACCTTGACTGTTGTCCAAACAAAATATTCAACATCATCAGGTCAACGCGAATAAACCACTCATGATGATCATAAAGAATTTTCTCCAGAACATACTTCACTGCTTCATATTTCTCCTTCAATATAGTCGAATGAACCAGGGATACAGAGGAAAACTGGTTGTCATTGTGCAGCTAAACACGTTTCAGTGATCGTTTGTCGCCGTCAGTGAACAGTCTTCAATCTTTGGGTACGTACTGTGGCACTCCAATTTTGTGAAGAAGCTGCGTAATATCTGAACAATAAACCAAGTCCTTCTCTTCAGAGAAAAAACGGAGATACTCTTAATGGCTGTTGTGGTAGAAGGTGATGCGAGAACTATCAGAGAGGAAGTTTTTTCCTTCACGATAGATGCTAACAGTTTGGCAGAGGACTTTGAGAAGCTGGAATTGTGAATGAGGTCATTTAGTTCCTTTTGGGAAAAAAGGATGTGGAGCATCATTGTCAAAAACCACTTCTTTTTCTTCCTCTTCTTCTTCTTAAACACTTGAGGAATCTTTCTCACTAATGTCCGGATCTTCTTCAAAGACAGGTATTGGAATTTTATCACAATGAGCTACAGGACGACGTGCTGATTGAAGATCAGGATACTTTAGGCAGCTCCGGTTCTTTCTATTTATCACAGTCTCATCAATAACACAGAAGTAGCAGCCAATGCTATAGTTTTTTTTTTGCCTCAAACTATCGAAATTCCAAATTTCACACAAATCTTCTTGCCCTTGGTTCACCAATGCAGATACTCAATACATGTCTTACATACCATGTATGGCATCCAAGCTTGATCCTGGTCACCAAGCTGCTGAGTCGTTTGTTGATAGTGTGTGTGGAAGTGAATTAAGTTATGTCTTGAATATCAGAAGAGTGACATGGCCCTTAGTGGAATCTGAGAGACTCTGTTATTGAGGTCAAACATCATGATTTTTATACTGTTATTCTTGATAAATTGGCTCCTCAATTATATAACTAGTTATTCCTAATTGGCCATAAAAAGTGACGTGGTATGCTTACTACTACGTCCGCGCGATATTTTGGCGGTAGACCTAAATTATAAAAACTAAAGTTAAAGTTGTATTTTCTTTAGTATTCACATCTTTGTAGTTTCTATATCAAATGTTTAACCGAAGAATCGATCAGCTCAAACTTTTATTATTATTATTATTATTATTATTATTATTAAAAAAAAAAGGTTACGAATCTCAAAAAATATTTGTGTTGTTGATTAAATCTTTCTTGGGTTCTTCACTGTTCTGTTCAAAGTTTCTCTTACCATTATGCGCTACTTATCCTTCAGGATGAACGATCGAGAAATAGGTTTGCCGGTCATTTTGCAGGATGTTGGCCTTCTACTGTGTGTTCTTCATGCAATCTTTACTTACATCGCTTTTAACCGGAAGTGGAGTATCAGTTCTCATTTTAGCTGCAAGAAGGTGCACGGTCCCAAGGATTTCAACCCTGAGACAGCACATTCTTCATTGTACTAGGTGGGGTCGGTGTAATATCGACGACAGCGTGACAGTGGTCACGGTGACTGTGTATTTTCTGTCCTTGGCTCATATACGTATAAATCAACCTCGTGTCACATCATGCCTTCGTGGGGAGGCCGAGTAAATATCTACATACAATCAAGATGGTTGATGGCTGTCGATCAGTACTCGTGTATCGGGGAGGCGTACTGGCAAAAATATCCAACATAACCTTGGATTTGATATTAAAGAGAATATGACGAATGCACTTTGAAATGAACTAATATATGTACATCCAAGTTCTTCAAACAGAGCGCTGTTGACAAGATTAGAAATTTAATCCATTACTTACTGTATTTTGAATGAAAAAAAAAAAAGTGGAATGTCGCTTACCTCCTGATGGGGGAGAAGAAACGGCGGCGACAGGTGATTTCTTTTATAGAGAGGCATTACGGCAAAACGGGGGAAAAACGAATGAAGGAAGAAAGAAACTATAAAACTTGACCGAAAATAGTAGTCGACGATTTTCTTCCTTTCGGCGAACTTGACGAAGCAACGTGCTAGTTGGAGAGGGAAAAAACGGATGTACGAGAAAGGTTGTAAGAAATGCAGAGGAAGGAGATTTGATCGTCTTGGATAAGACGATAAACTACATCTATGTCCTGGGTAAGACGATAAACTACATCCAACAGCAAGGCCTCTGATCAGGAGGTTTTGATGAGTGTGGAACTACCGCTTAATTGCTGTTGTTCTCAAGTCCGCCCGGGGTGGTAGCACCTGTTAGGGTTCCAGCTATGGGAAATAGTTAACCCCCCAAAACACTATGAAAGTGTAAAAAAGGTTTTAATACCAGCAATACATTTTTGTAAAAAATTATTACCAGCAATACATTATTAACAACAATATATTTTTAAAAAAAAAATATTACCAGCAATAAAATCTTGTCGGCATTAAATAACCCATTGAGGTTGATATGCCGTAAACCTAACCAAGCCGAAGATTTGAGAATAAAGACGAGAGAAATTCTAGGAGAAGCAGAGGAGATTCAAAATACCAAGCCCCAATTATTTCGTGTTGATACACCCATTCATTCTTGGCTTCTTTTTTTTATATTTTAAACTTTCAAACCACACTTACATTATTAAGATTTAATTCAACTTCTGTAGAGTCGATGCAGTTTTAACTACATTAATTTTACTTTGTAACGCATTTCGCTTGTATTGACTTTGATAATCTTTAATCTGCCACAAGTCAACCGTTTGACACTGTCGCGCTAATTTGTTCACTACTGTGAACATTTAAAATAATTTAACCGAGGTGTATTTAACATGTAATCTAAAAGTGATTGGTCGCGTTCTGAACTCGAAAATATGTGACGCACATTGAATAATTGCTTGGCACACCTGAAAAATCTAAAGTCTAATTAAGAAACAAGAACAGAATAGTTTTCCAAAACCAATGCTGACAAGCCAAAACCAGATTCGCACTCGTCGAGACAAGAATCTCCTCGAGAGAAGACCATAAAATTCATCGACGCGTTGTGCGTACTTAACCACGTGACTGAGAAGGCAGCAGTAACCATGGAAGCGGCGATAGACTCGAGTGCGAGTAAAGCTACAACTTTTACTGCGCATGCGTATATTTACTGACTTACTCGCGTGGCTGAAATCGAAATATTGTAGCCATTTTGCTATTACTCGGTTTTCTATCGTCTGCTTTTTATTTTCAATAATTTTCTTTCGATGCTCGTTATCTTGACAACTTTTATAAAGTTTCCTTTGCATTTTCTTCCTTTGCATTTATTTTGTCACTTTTTTATGAGTTATGAATGTCATTGGACTTTTCAATTTTATCTTTATCAAGTTTATCTTTATTTCGGTAAGGTTATCCCGAACAACCAAAATGGCATTAAAGTTTCTTTGTAGATTGTTTTTTTTTCTAATGTTTTTAGATAGGTACCTCCCCCCCCCAAAAAAACAACGATGCCTAAGGTTTAAAATGTATTTTAAAAATGAAAAATCTTTCTTGAAGCTTTTATTTTAGTTTTAATTCCAAGCAAATAGATTGAATTTAATATTTCCAATAAGCAAAATACATTTTTGCTTTTCAAATCGCATTTAAATTGATTGAAATGATTTTTTAATCGTTAGAATCGCAAAAATCATCTATACTGCCGAATCTGTTGTAGGTAATTCAGTCGTCAGGTTTTTCATATTAAAAATCGGAACGCCCTAATTCCAAACAATAATAAAATTAAAATAAAGAAAACATGAGTATGCGTGTTAAATAAATCATTTGTATTTACAAATATATATATACATGAATTCAAAGGAGTAAAAATAGTCTTTAGTTAAGCTAAAGTCTTTGGGTTGTTGGTCCACAGAAAAAAAATCTGTTATTTACAAAATAATTTTATCGTTAGCGAAGATTCACTGACCATCATTGTTGTTGTTGGAGATGGTTTGTTTGAAGTCACCGACACATGATCGTCAGCGAAGATTCACTGACCGTTCAAGCTGGTGTTGTAGCTGATTTGTTTGAAGTCGCTGTCACATATTTCTTTCAGCACGGGAAAGAGAAGCTATACAGCCACGTCTTTTCTTGTATTCTGCTTGGAGACAGTCGCATCTTTGTTCGTTGAAAGTCAAAATCTGTGACTTTTATAAGAGTTTTTTCCCCGAAAGTAGACTCAAGAAAAATAAACTTTTAGTTTTTTATGACGGGTCAAATATTTCACGTGGTGATGTTAATTTCTAACCAATAGACACTTTGATTTAAACGGTGTGTGTTGTATTGTGGAATCTATTGACATATTTATAATATTGTCTGTTACTGGGTAGAAAATGAAGTTAGGGCGTGTTTTAATATGGTATATATGTGGATATTTGTGTTGAAAATAGGGTTTACTGTCAACACATGATTCGCTTTATTAAAAAATCTTTCAAAAATAAAATATAGTTTTCTGAACCTTTATTTGAGGAATATTAACTGATTTAAAATTTAATTAATCTAAATTAAAACAAATATTACTTACTTTTACTTCAAAATATCGCGAGAAAGTATTTTTAAACATGAAGGTGGGTATTTTCATGTGGTATTGACACATTTGTTGATAGTTTAATGATTGGAATTTTTTAAGTACAGGGCTCATAACTGTATAAATTACTTGACTAAAACAACCTGAACGCCTTTTTTCATATAAATTTTAACTACCCAGTAATCTTAAAAATTAAGGAAAATATTCTAAGGAATGTAATATTTGATTGAATTTTAAGTACTTTGACTTATAAAGACGCTTGTTCAAGAAGTTTTAGAAAATTACCACTAAATTTTAAATTTACTATAGTTACAACTTTTTATTTTCTGATAATGTCGTATATGGGCGTCCGTATTTACAAAAATCGGCACGTTTATACAGACACACAAAAAAATCAAAATTCTTTTTTAAAACATTGAGGTCGCTGAATTGTAATACGTTTTTCCGTTTATGATTAGTAAATATAATTTTAACTTAATAACAACATCACTTAACCTCTACAAATTAATACAGAATTTTAAAAGATATAAAACTTTATAAATCATTCTAATTAAAATTATAAAAAAATTAAAACAATTCTTGTAAAAATTCATTATACATCGAATTTTTATCTTAGGACAATTGTATCCATAATATGTTATTCATAAAAGCAATTAAAAGTTATTCTACATAACGTCTTCGTTTCATTGCATTTTTTTATTTTATGATTCAAAGCATATTTTTTTGTAACTGGGGGTCCTGTTTAAAAAAAAATGAGTGATTTAAATTCCCCAAGGACTTGTGCTTATAACTAATATAAATAAAAATGTATTTCTCGAAATTTCATAAAATTAAATAAATGTGTGTTGGTAACAGATGTAAAAAAATATTATCAGGATTTTCTAAAAAAAGAAAGGTTTCTAAAAAATTTTAATTCATTTGTAAATAAATCCTGAATTTTTCCTTAAAATCTGACAATTATCTGAGTTTTGAAACAATGTCTAAATCAATGTGTTTTTCATAGCAAAAAGACGCTTAAATTTCCCATACTAATTTATGGCCACCCGCTGACACAATAAAACAGAATTTTTAACCAAAATGCTGATGGTTCTAAAAAGGGTCAAAAATACAATTTAATAATCCAAAAGTCATTTCGTCTTTCCTCTTAATAATAACCTAAAGGTTTTAACGATAAATATTTGTTTTCGTTAAGTTTGCGGCATTTTTTCATCATGTATGCTTATTTTTAGCGAATTTTTGGAGGTGTCTAGTTTTAGAGAAAAAATGACTCTAATCTTTCTGCCGCCAGCCCTATGTTTACGTAATCTTGTCATTAGTCAAGTGGAAAAGACCAGGGTACCAATGCGTTAATGCGATCTTGAGCAAGTCTCCCTCAGTATCATCGAATTTTAAGCACCGTATTTAATTCATGAAAAAAGCAAAGATAGGTCAGACATGCGATGACTTCACTAAATCTCTCAACTTGAATTTTAACATCCAAAACAATTTTAATACTTTTATTCTCCCAAAGAATTTCTGCTTATTTTCTTCTTTTTCTATGCGCCACAATCAGGGCTCTCCACAATTTCCTATCCTTTGTAGAGCTTAGTAAGGTTTGTTTTCTCGCCATCCCTCCCCCAACCCTGTTCTGCCATCCATTGTCACAAGCTTGTTAGGGAGGCTATTCGCTACTTCTCTTTGTCCCTCTTTCTTTCTATATGTCTTGTGAGTGTCAAAATTCCCAAGCCGTCTTTTCTCATTATGTGCCCTCGAAATTTCAACAATCACTTTCTGATTCTAAGTATAATGGTCCTTTTGGTTTCCATTTTATCTAAAAATTCGTCGTTGCTCACATATTCAGTCCATGATATCAGCATCCTTCTGTAGAACCACATTTCTGTTGCTTCAAGTCACATTTTCATATGTGAAGAGATTCTCCAGTATTCACTGCTATATAGGCGGACTGATATGTTTGCATCTTCAAATCCAGCTTGTAATTATTATTCATTTGTTGAGTGTTCACACCAGGGGCTTACACTGAAGATTAAGTGACAGCTAGTTCCTAAAATATTCCAACACACTCTTTCACACTCCTCCCCGGTCTTTTGAACAGGAGTAGAGGTTTATCCCTTGTTTCCTGTTCAGGATTGGGTTTCCGGTTCCGTCAAAAATCTACTTCAGCTCTATATTCATAACGCTTGACCTTGCCTACGCTGATATAACTCCACACAGCAACTCTCTACCTTAAGTGGCTCTTGGGCCTTGTGTTGGGCGAACATTATTAAAAATAAAAATTTTCCTCTTTTCAATAATACCGTCGCCTGTATGCTTCCATCATTCCTACCTCTTTCCTAGGCTCTTCGTACCGTTCCCAGTGCTCTGATAATAACTGGCGCTATTATCATCATGTTCCACTATCAGATCCGGTCTTCTTCTGAACGAACTGTTTGACTCTCAAAGTTTGACTCCCAGAAAAATGTATTTGTTTCATTCTCTGGGACAAATTCTGGTCTTTATATATAATACTGGTCTGTATGATGAAAATACATTTGTTTGCATAGTATCCAGGGACCTTTCCCAGTCAGTCATATCCATTATTTTATTATTGCGCTTGCATATCCCCCTCATGGCGGTGGTCCTGGGCGACGGCGTCGATTCACTCATATGTTGTATCTTCTCTGTCTCGTCTTCTCTCGGCCGGAGATCGTTAGTCGGTTTTGATTCGGAGATAAAAGAACTTCAACAAAGGTAATTTGAAACGTACCTATTTTATTAAACACGCCGACGTGTACATTTCTAAATATCCAGTGGGGTCATCCTGCCACCCCCCTCCTTGGGAAGCCGCTTTCAGACATGAACGGAAAATACGTCTACATTGTTCGACATGTAAGAAGCAGCTCCCCAAAAACCTTTCTCTATCATTCCCACGCTAGTTCAGCCAATCAAAATTGACTTCCTTTGTTTTGTGTTGTATCTAACCTCGAAGGTCAAACTGATAAAGTCAGACCAGAAATACACTTCTCTAAAAAAATAATAGTCTGTTAAACTATTATTTAACACTTGCTCACCTCAGCCAATTTGCTATATTTGCTGATTATGTGGTTCACTGTCTTATCTACATTTACTTTTGCCTGTGTTTCATTTTGGCCTTTATACAGTTGATACTTATGGCGTTGTTTTGACCGCTATTAAAAATGACTCGGTTTTTCGCTTAATGTGTCCTCTTCATAGCCGTGTCTACATCGATTTATTAAACATTCTTCGATTTGTCATCTGAAATATCGATTTCATTATTATAATTATTATTATTATTATTATTATTATTATTATTATTATTATTATTAATAATAATAATAATAATAATAATAATAATAATAATAATAATAATAATAATAATAATCTAATAACTGGTACGAACACAACCCTGACCCGTTACGGAGATAGGACCTGTTACAATTCTATGGGACTACACAATACACACTGACAGAACAATCAAAGCCAACCGCCCAGACATTGTTATTAAAGACCACAAACAAAATAAGTGCCTCCTTATTGATATGGCAGTCCCTGCAGACTGCAATGTATCTTTGAAGATATTCGAAAAACTGTCAAAATACAAGGACCTTGAAATAGAAATCGCAAAAAGGTGACGCATGAGACCATCAACAATTCCTGTTGTAGTTGAAGCCCTTGGACTGGTTGGAAAAGATTCCAGTAGGCTGATTGAAGGGATCCCTGGAAGTCCATGCCTCAAAGAGATACAAAAAATTGTTCTGACAAGTACAGCCCACACTTTACGAAGGGCTTTATCTATGTAATTTTTTTTTTTTTTTTTTGCAGTGGAAAGTGTCATGATGCCATTTCTAACCTTAGGTACCTGGGCGGGACCCGGAAAGAAATGTGTAAACGCCAGATATCAAAGGAAATAAAAATAATAATAATAATACGTGCCTATGTATGTTCACCCTACATGTCTGGTGGTTATTGGTGAAAACTGAGTGATAGCAAGTCCTCTTAAATTTCCAGCGCCTTTCATAGTATCCTTGCAGACCCTAGCAACGCCGTTGTCATGATAGTCTCAACTCTTCCCGGATCTCCAAATCATCCAACTTCAATTCCACGTCCAGTGTTTCTGGCACTGTTAAATTATATGCCTGGTTATAATCTTATGCTGTATCTCATCTCCCGGGATAGGTCCTGGCATTTTTTCAATTTTCCATTCTCCTTCACATTTAACTTGTAGCTCGCTGGCAAAGTGACCTGGCAGGTTTTCTCTTCCTTGTTTAGGATTATGGGATCCAATCTTTTTGCCTGAAAGAGATGCGTGGTCTGTGTTATTTTAAGTGTCGGGTTCCGACGTCAAATGGAATACTTGCAAACATATAGAACGGCATATGTCAGGGAATGAGAGATCTTTATTCACAAGCCGGGTACAATATCGTGGATATTCCTTGAGATACCGTTTTCTAAGGAAGCGCATGTGTGAAAACAGGAAAAGGAGCAACTAGATAGGGGGGGGCAACTTAATAATACAACAGTAGGCCATAAAATGCCAGACTTTCTAATTATTTTTTGCGCCAATCTCTAGTTTGTGCTGATAACAGTTTTCGACATGGTTGGACCCAAGTGGTTTGCACATGATTAGTATAGTATCTGTGTGGTCTGTGAAAAGTGATACACACGCACACACACAAACACACACACACACACACACACACACACACACACACACACACACACATATATATATATATATATAGTTACTAATTTCATTTTATTTATGTGATTATTATTCCATGATTTTTTCTTGGTTGATAAGTGTCACTGGGGATTAAGTGACAAGTCTTTTTGGTATTCATTCACTGCTCAAAGAATTATTTCCGATTCAAGGTTTTGTCTAAATAGTTTTAATTCTTATTCAGAGTTTCCAGTTTTCCCAGTATTTTTTTCTTTTTTGTTTGTGGGGTAGGGGGGGTTGTAAGGAAATTTAGGACATTTCCAAGTGCTGCAATAATGATAATCTTGTCCTCAGGCCTGAAGTGGGTAGTTCGTTTGAATTTGGCTTCTGGATTTGGATTATACTGTGTATTTTGGCTTTTATGTAATGAGTTCATCCTAGTGATTCAGGTTTCCTTTTTGATGTATTCTTTTTGCAACCACACCCAGATAATTTCTAACGTAATCATTCGGTTGTGTCTTTAATTTTCGACGGAGATGTTTTTCTTCCCACTTTAAGCTTTTGGCGTATTTGGTTTTTCTAAGCCATCATTTTTTTCTAAATCATTTCACCCCAAGCAAGGTGATAAAGCAACGAAGACGCAAGGAGTTACTGAGTGTGAAAAATATGAGAAAACTTTATTGAGGAGAGAAGACAATAAAAGAACAGGATTCAAGGAGAGAGACAATGACGATTGACGTTACATTTAAATTTTGACGTTTGTAGTTGACAGGAAAACAAGACGCCGGAAGAGAGACCCACGGGCAAACTGTTAGCTTAGAGCTCACGTTTACATCTAGCAATTTAAACAGTAAAATAATGAAACCTAACTGCCGATCTTGTACTGTGTTTAAATTCGTGAAGTTAAGGTATCAAAGAGGAAAGCTCATTAGAACAATTACAATGAAAATATTCATAGAACATGCACAGAGAAGCTACGTTACAGTGAGAAAATGGCTGAAACCGAGATGCCAGGTCAGGACCGATAACATTGCCGGTTCCTTTTGGGATTTTGTCAAAGATCAATTTATTGTTATTTCGCCAATGTTGCTCCACTTTCTGACAGTTTTCGATTATGTGTTTCTTTGAGATATATATATATATATATATATATATATATATATATATATATATATATATATATATATATATTGTTGAACAAGACTGATATGCTTAGGTTTTATCCTATTTTTCCTGTAGTTCCCAACTTAATGTATAAAAATTGACTGAAAGTTTGTTGATTCCAAGCGCTTCCAGCGAAACTATTAGCCATTTTAAATGACTTTTTATACCGTTATAATAAATGTTGTGAAGTGCTATTGTAGACAGTATAAAAGTTGCTAAATTATGATAAAAAATTAAACAAAACAATCTTGTTCAACGAAACATTTGTATATAAAAAAACGCGTTGACAGAGTATTCAATGCTATCGTAATCATTATTAAAGCAAATATTATTAAAGCAATTATACACGACCGATTTCCCGACACCCAAAACTGTGCTGGATTTTCCATTTTGGCAGACCAGTAGAAGTTACGTCATAATAATTGTATAAACCAGTTTTAACTAATTATGTACATCTCATATCTTTGAAGCCCTAAGACTGTTAGAAATTTAAATGAAATATTGAATATGAATTAAACACTTAACTATAAGAGCCTCAAGAAATTCAAGTGTCTGCTTTTGTGGTCAGAAAATCGTCACGATATTTGCACTATGTCGGCTGCTCTAACAAATAAGAAAAGATGACAAAAAATAAAAACGATGGCATCAAAGAAAGCAATTATAATAACAGAAAGAATATCCGATTAATAAAAATGGCTCATTAATTCATCTCACCTATTCGTGATTACGACAGCGACGAAAACGCCTCGTATTCAGAGCAGCCTTTCTCTCCTCCTATCCACCTCAACCTCACACTTCCACCTCTTTTGTATTATTAACATTATTCCTGTCAGCAATCTCATATCTGTCCCGTCCACATAACCAGGCGATACGTTGGCCTAGGGGTTAGGACTCGGGAGAGTGGTAATATATCAAAACCCGGATGTCCGATTAAAGATAAAACATCCGGGTTATTTTATACAAGCTGTCTTCAGGAAATAAAATGAATTTTTAAATTCTTATGCAGACGCGAAGTCGACTGGTTGGAACGTTCGCTTTCTGAGTATGAGACCCGGGTTCGAATCTCACCATGGAAAGTATGTTAATTGGGGTGACCCTGATGTTATCGACTTGAGGAAGTGATCCCAGCACGCGACATCCTTTGAAAATTGCCTGAAAACCATACCACGTGGTGATCCAAGGCTTGTGAATTAAATTTGTTAAACTGAGCCGTTCAGAATCTATCGATGGTTGTGCGAGCATGAAGTCACAAGTCAACGTGGCCGAGGGTATTGAGCCTACTACTGTTCCCAGATTATGTAACTATGGTCAGCAGAGTTGCATTATGAACCACGCCTATGCCCTGTAGTTTGAGCAGACGTCTCTAATAGAGTTTGGCTAACCGGAAACAAATTTTAGCCGCCCATGATACAAACAAATTTGCACACCAAAATCAAAACGTACTCTGTTGATATTTGTAAAATCTTTAATGACAAAGATATGAAAACATTCACTTAAGCCGTCCTTACCATTCCGTTTTTATGGGATGTTTTTCCTCAACACGATATTTTTACAGCACAGTAGCTGAAAAATAAAACGTTTAGTTAGTGTCATCCAATTATGTTTTCAGTAGTTAGAGTTTCCATAAAGAAAGCCATCTGAAAATAAACAGCTATCATGATTGGAAAATTTGTTTTCAAACCGGGCCGAAGTTGGGGTTGTCGAAAAAAATATCTACATCTCTCACAAAAGAGGTCAAGGCAAAATTGTGGATCAACTCAGGAAGACAAGCAAATAATAATGATGATAATGATCTTTAGCAAACCAATTCTTGAAAATTATTCATAAGATACATTTCACGAAACAAAACAACATCGATTTTATGAAATTTTAAATACTTCTTTTTTCTTATTCTCATACCCCGTAATGGATGGCACTGAGGGAAAGTGAAATAAAATCAATAAATTTAATAATAATAATGAATAAAACAAGAGATAAAGAAATATATTTTCCTATGATGCTAGTAGTAGAGGAACCACAAATAGGATTACTCCATTCCACTTCGTCAAACGTCATCAGGCGGCGCTTGTTAACTCTATAAAAAAAAAAACAAGCATTTTCCTGTCTCACTCTCCTCTCTCCTCTTTATGGAAATTACGATTTCTCTGCAAAATGTCTTGTTTCCCGGTTCTCTGACCACTGAACTATCTTTTCACTTTACAATGCATGGCGTTCGCCCGTGTCTTCCAAAGCTCCACTTAGAAAGTAAATAAACCTTTTCTTTGGTCGTTCCAAATCAGCGCAAGGTTGGCGAGCTCAGCTCAATAAAAAATACAGACATATCATAACAATGTTTAAACCATCCAACGATAAAGTAAGTTTCTTTGGCTGTTCAAACTCTGCTCAAGGCTAACTTAAGCTCGACCATTAATACGATACTTATACTTACTCTAATTTCTAGACCAAAAAGAAAACGGACATATTCGTGAGCCATTGAGAACTTTGTTTACAGTTTATATATAAAAAGAATATACAGTCCGTAGTAGAAACTCAAGTTTGGTATGCTTCTTCGTTAATTGTTTACATGTGAACACGCACCCGACCGACAATATACACCCAACACACAGCCTTTAAATTCCATTACATGCAGAAAAATACTTTTATAAATGAAAACTGTAGAAGTGAAAACGGCTTACTTCCTAGAACAAAATGTGCTCGTACGTGCCTCGCGTGCAAAATACTTAGAAGATATAGCCGATCCAAAAGCTGCCATTTAAGAATAACTCGATCTCGGAGCACGGAGATTTTGCGAGACGAATATGTGGCTTATGTAAATTTCCGAGCCTGAAGCACTCAATAAAATAAGCATGAGCGAAAGAATATCAGAAGACCAGCAGACGCCGACGAGTCGAGTGGTCGCTCTTTGTGTGTGGAGTTCCAAGGTAGTCTCACCGATTGTTATCGAAAAGACAGGGTATAAAAACCAAACAACTTACGGAAAATAAGATGTTTTCTTTCAAAGAAATAGCAACAAAAAAAACATACACCATTAAACCTGATATGATATACGCTGTGCTTTTTAAAAGATTCGATGAGGAAGATGTCTTGCTGGATCAAATTACGATTGAGTTGAGATACGATGGAGCAACGGATCGCGGCTCGGATTGAGGAATCGGATCCATTACATTCACTTACGTGTTAATACCCTTGGGAAAGATTATGAATCCTCTTCTTTCCCCCTCCCCCAGCTATGATAGCAACCGCTCTAGGAGAAGGTAACTCTGAAACCGGTCTGGAGTCGGTTGGGTTCCGTCAGGCTATCTTGCCCAAGAAAGGCCACTTCTACTGCGGTTGCAGTGCATGTGGTGCCCCTGATTCGCGATCAAGTGACTTCGATCCTCACTAGGTGCTCCACACTTTCGGCCTTGTGCCACATCTAAACTGCGCTCAGAAAATCCTTGAGCACTTCTACGTGATGT
Source organism: Acanthosepion esculentum (assembly GCA_964036315.1). Lineage (NCBI taxonomy): Eukaryota > Metazoa > Mollusca > Cephalopoda > Sepiida > Sepiidae > Acanthosepion > Acanthosepion esculentum. The sequence goes on along the minus strand of OZ038493.1, from coordinate 49,188,691 downwards.
AATGGTTAGCAAGCTTGTCATGCTAGATCAGTTACGAGTGAATAATGAGTTCGATCCTCACTGGGTGCCCCATACTTTCGGCCTTGTGCCACATCTAAGCTACGCTTAGAAAATCACCATAAATATTGATGCTGGCGTTTATTTTAAGAAGTGGGTACAAATGAAAAGATTTGAAATAGACAAATTTCTCCATTTCACTGAAACAGCCGTTAAGTACTTCTATCGACCCTTCTTTCTTTCATTCCTTTTCCACTGAAACCAATTAGTATATTTTCCCCTCTTTCCAGGCGATCAAGACGGAATAGTCCATTATTTATGGGTTATTGGCAGGACGTAACGATCGTGTGAACTGTCGAAGGAAAGGACAAGCACAGTTATAATAAGATTATTTTTATTATTATTATTATTATTATTTGTTCTCACTGTTTTCATACGAAAATTAGTCAGTGGGTTTCAGTGGGGATTAAATAACAGCAAGACCCCTAAATACGACAGCCTTTTATCCGAGGTACCCGTGGTATTTTAGTAATGTTGTTATCTGAATAGTTTTGATTCTTGATTACTTTTCAAATTCTTCAAATATTTTCATCAGGCTCTCCAGTACTGTTCCAACCTCGTTAGTGATGATGAGTAAAACTGGCACTTTCATCATGCCACTCAAAATATTTTTGGATTTTCTAATATGGTCCAAACTTTTTTTAAAATATTATTTTGCCCTTTGCCCTGCTGTAACATCTGCTATTTAAATAGTCTTTTTTATATACCTTTTTTCTTCTCTTTTTTCCCCACGATGACATCTGATCTTCTGGCATGATTTGGTTACTGTTTTAAATTTCAATGTCTCAAAGAATTTATTTTTTATTCTCCTAAACATATTTTGATTTGTGCATATACTACTTTTTTTGGCATGACCCAGTATTAAACGTTTGCACAGTTCTCAGTGGATCAACTTTCCGATCCAATCATGCCTACTGTGAATATGCCCTGCATATGATTATTATATGCTTAACGGCCTCAAAGAGACTTTTTCTATTTTGCTATGTCTTGTTTTGATATTGTTGTTTTTTTTTGGGGGGGGGTCAATCATTTCATCACAAGAAAGGTGATAAAACCACTAAGATGCAAGGGGGTGCTGAGAGTGAAAGAATTTGAAAAAAAAACGTTATTTAGGAGAAAGGACAATAAAAGAACAGGTATTAAGACAGAGGACGGTTGGCGTTGCATTTAAACTTTTGAAGATTGTAGTTGACAGGAACCCAAGTGACCAGAAATGAATTCTACTGACGATAAGTGCGAGAGAACTGTTAGCTTAGTGCTTATGGTTACATTCAACAATCTCAATACTAAAATGATGAGAGGAAGCTGCCAATCTAGTCCTGCGTTTTACTACGTGAAAAAACGGGGAAGAATTCTTTTTAAATAATGTTTGTAGTTTAGCATCTATTACATCATATTCTCACTTAGACGTTTGGTTAGAATCGAAAAATATTGATATTTTATCCTTTTAGTAGGAGAGATCTGTCCATAATATAAAATACAGTCTCAAATCGATTCTTGACTTTTAAAGAAATATCTCTACTTTGTTTTTTATTTACAAATGTCAAATTTGTATCTGTGCTTATGTCATTTATAACTGCGTACTATTTAGCAATTGAGGAAAAACAACATTCGGAAGTGCCAGTCGAAGATCCTGATCGCTCGGATCAAAGTCACCAAAGACAACAATCTTTGAATGACTCATATAAATTAGTTTAAGTTTTTCATAGCTTTATAACACTTTACAAATTCGCAAAAGGAAATTAATCAGTATCATTGCAATTATGAAAATAGGCATAGCGAATGTTAAAGTGAGTGATCGTGTGGCGGACTTCACCACATTAATTTAACTTTTGATTAGGAAACAAGGCTCACGCAAGAAGGATAACCAAAAGACATTGTTACACATAAAATATGTGTTTTAACAAGATGTACAATATCAAACAACGATGTGAAAGAAAACATGCATTTACGTAAGAAAGGTTGAATTAACCAAGAGTTGCCTCTCTTTAACTGTTATTTTACAGTTCAGTGAGAGATAGTTATTTGGTTTAAAGTTCACTGGAAAAATGTTTATGAGAGTCTCTTGTATTGATTGTTCTTGAAAGATATTGCTGTGTAAGAAGAGTTTTTTTGTGAGTGTGTACAAGTTATGTTCAGCATGTGAGTGTGTGTGTGAGAGTGAGAAGGTTGGCGCATGGTTTCAACTGTCGTGGATCCGTTTGGCAGTTGAGTTCTCACTAATTGAGATGAGAAATAGCTTGACTTAAATAAGCGACTATAGGCTCCAAATCTTTGCGCGGGAAGAATTATTCTTCACGTGCAAACGATCTGATTGGTTGGCATCGACCAATCGGCGAGCGAGCTTTGGGGAGACTTAAGAAAGCTTCTGTTATACGCTTCTCCTAAAAGTGCACAAAATTGACTACTTAAAAATAGAGCAATTACAAAATTGTCGCATTACTGTGATTTGTAAGTTGCCTGTAGAAAATGCATTAGTGATTTATTAACCAATGAATGCTTGGCATTGTAAATGTAATTTGTATATATGTTCATGCGTAATAAGTTCACACAATCGTCCTTGAAACTGACACTATTAAAGGCGTTATATATATATATATATATATATATATATATATATATATATATATATATATATATATATAATTAAGTAATTCATTGAGTCTGATAGAAACCTCAATAGAATGCAGAAATCACTGGACGGCCGTTTCGTCCTATATTTGGGACTCATCAGCAGTGCGCATTCACTACCGAGAATTGAAACCCGGACAGTTAAGTTATCAAGCAAACGTCATACCAACTGTTCAACGGGCCTCGATGACGAAGAGATAGCAAATCTAATGCTTCAGTTTGAGCGGCTTGGTGATAGTAGTCGTGGCTCCCGGGGGCCCAGTCCTATGGTTACAGAGAACTTCAGTTGAGTTCCACCACGGAATATGTGAGCGAGCGGCGCTATATTGAGTCTAATTTGCTATCTCTTCGTCACCGAGGCCCCTTGAACAGTTGGTATGACGTTTTCGGGTTTCAATTCTCGGTAGTGGATGCGCACTGCTGATGAGTCCCAAATATAGGACGAAACGGCCGTCCAGTGCTTTCTGCATTCTGTTGAGGTTTCTATCAGACTTAATTATAATTATCAAATCCTCCTAATATATATATATATATATATATATATATATATATATATATATTGTTGAGGTATGAGTTGGCGGTATTATCATTATGTGGTGAATGGGTTGTGTGTGTTATGTTATATCAGAAGGTTTAGGTTGTTAGATCGATGTGTTCTTTACATTCATCCTCAACAATATTAAAAACAATATTAAAGTTCAAAAATATGGAACAAACAAAGCAAGAATAAATTGAAATAATACAAACATTTATATACAACTGAAAGGTATTTACAATAGTGTTTTCTTATGTTGCCGGATGTTCAATGTTAGAAGTAGTGTTGTATTGGTTTAAGTCAAGAAAAGTTGCGTACCCTTAACTTGGTATATTTGTATCTAAGCTCATATTAGAAGTAGATTGTAGATTGTACTTGCGTAAGTGTCATAAGGTTCTTTTCTTATTGAGTAGTGAATGTTCTGTTCACTTTGGGTAAGCAAAGTTGTTTTATGTTCGAAAGTTCTTTAACGTCTGACTGCGTTAGTCAAAGACGGGAGTTCCTTGAAGGTTACATTTTGGTAATTGTGTTGAGCGGTCGAAATTGGTTGTCGGTGTGGTTTGCTCGGGTCTGCTCACTTTGGAATCTCATTTGGAATGCTCCAGGTGACACGTGTTACTCCGGTTTATATACAGTCAAAGAGGCTCCAGGAAGAATGGCGCGAAGAATGATCGTGCGCGTGGGAGCGATCTGATTGGTCGAAACTGACCAATCAGCAAGCCGGATTTACGGTGATCGACCAATGGATGCAAGAAGAGTACATTTCCAGCGGAGGGAGGGTAGACTGGCTGTCGTGGAAGATTCCACAATATATATATATATTTTGTTGAAAAAATAGTCAGTGGGAACACCATATTAGAATGAATGAAAAACGTCCAACCTTAACTGTTGGTGGTGACAGAACAAACAACATTCATACAAGAAGCAATAACAAACGAGTTATGGTTTCAGAACACGGTAATTAACCTATTTATTCAGCATGGCTCTCTTACAACAACTGAAGAAAAATGATGGAAGATTAACAAAAAAGGTCCATGCGCCCTCTACAACTTGAAAAACAAATGTCCAAGGTCCAAGGGAAATAACTAATCCCTTATTTATTAATTTTGTTTTATATTAAATATTATCTACAAAGAGTGTAATTTTCAACATATATATTCACGACGAGGGGTTGGCAATTCTTGGTAGTTACAGAGCACACGAGTGACTGTTGGCGAGCGATTGAGCTCTGAGAGAGACAGAAGATTAACAGAGAGACTTTGTGAAAAAAATGCAAAATATTGATCTCGGCCTGGGACTCTTCTGTTTTAGTTAATAATATTGTCTTTCATTTCTTAATTACAAGGGAATGTGATTAATTTATCACTCTCTTACATCTTCAGTATAATTTAGAAATTCCAATATGTATAACATAAGAATCATATTGTGGCTTGTTTTTGTTGTTGTTATTGTTGTTGTTTTAATATCATCCCATTTGTTTATTGTTCTTCCTCTGTTTTTTTTAACCATTCTCAGGGATTTTTGTCTTTATCAATAAATAACATTTCTTCTTTTTTGTACATCGTTTCTGATTTTTCGTTAGATATCTTCGACTTTCTAATAAATTCTAAATTTCCTCTCTAAGTTTTCGAGTGGGTTAAGATATTTTACATCATACACGTGGCAGGCCAATAATTGCAATTGTTTCGTTTGCTGAATTTTTCTACTTCAGCATAACCAATTGTCATCCAATCGAATAAACCTCGCTTCTATATTATGATTAATATTATTATTATCATTATCATAATAATAATAATAATAATATGCTCTTACTAAGTTCTTAGCTTTCCTCTTATACGAGTATCGGTTATTGATTTCTTACAATGATTTGGGTTCGATTAGGAAGCAACTACTGGTTGCCGACGATTACCGGAAGTAATCAACGTATTGCTGAGAAAATGCAGCAGACTGTCGTCAGCCACACCCTCTTACCGACCCCCGTTTATTCTTATTTTGTCTGTCAGCTATTGAACCCTACTTCACCGCCATTTTACTCATTGTAAGTAAAACGTTCATCTTTCTCAAGTCAAACACAGAATGGAAAAGTGCACAAAAGATCTTATCGATTTCAACAAGAAAAGAAAACGTGTGAAGAAGATTAATGACTGAACTGATAAAAGAGAGAAAGAGGGGGGAAAAAAAGAAAGAGGCTGGGTGCAGTGATACCATCAGTCTGTTCAGTACCCGTATTAGCAGTGTGCCGGGTAAGGGAGAGGATAAATAAAGGTATCTTCGCTCCTATGAGGGTAAAGATAAATTTGGACCACATGATTGATTTTCCGATGAGACGAAGCTCTAAGTATATACATAGACATATATATGGGGAAGAGGTTATAGTTGTTCCAACGAGAGAAAAGTGTATATTTCCACATATCATAAAAATGAATTTCTTACGTGGTAGTCATTTTTATAATATGTGGACATATCTACTCTTTGCTTGAAGAAGGTCGCGAAACCAGAAACACGTGTAGCAGAATTATGGACAATAGAGTATAATATATATTTTAAAATAAAAAAATCCACATTTCAACCCAAAACGTTTTACGGTTTATCTTCTTTTTAATATATATATATATATATATATATATATATATATATATGTGTGTGTGTGTGTGTGTGTGTGTGTGTGTGTGTGTGTGTGTGTGTGTGTGTGTGATATGGCTGCCCACTCGCTGAACGTGAACGACCTCCAAACAAGCCGTAGCGGATGAGGTGGTTCCACACCAGCCTCCAGAAAACCGATGACGTGGACTCTCAGCATCAGACAGCCTTGATATAATAAGAACAAATCAAGATAATTAGTGATTGCCTTTGCAGCATACAATTCGGGTAGTCTGATGGTAGGATATTGCCGGTGTCGTGACAACCCAGATAATATCACGATGACATCTGTGTGTGTGTGTGTGTGTGCGTGTGCGTGTGTGTGTGTCTGTGTGCGTGTGCGTGTGCTCGCGCGTGTAAATAACCTCAGTTACAATGTATCTGCAGAGGAGACAAAACGAATAAAAAGAGACAAGAAGCAAAAACTATTCTTAGCCGACGCGTTTCGACCTCTGAGGGACTTATCAAGGCGATACCTTGATAAAGTCTCTCAGAGGACGAAATGCGTCGACAAAAAATAGTTTTTCCTCTTGCTTCTTTTTATTCATATGCATATATATATATATATATATATATATATATATATGAGAAAAAAATTGGGTGTTTTTTTTGTGAAAATATTTATTTATATGTTTTTATATATTGATATTTCAGACCACCTCGGTCTTTCCTCAGAAATTAATTGAAGGACCGAGGTGGTCTGAAATATCAATATATAAAAACATATAAATAAATATTTTCACAAAAAAAACACCCAATTTTTTTCTTTTAATTTGCAACTTTTCAGTTGTTTTATCCATATTATATACATATCAAGAAAGTATACGTGGCTTCTCATTATGCTATATATATATATATATATATATATATATATATATATATATATATATATATAGGATTAATACATATATAAAATTTGTCACTTATCTGATTGATGTTATATTTAGCGCCCCGACTCGAGACTTTCGTAAACGAATCATTTTGTAATCGTTCAGTCCACTCGTCAGGAAGTTCCAGCAATTGACTGCGGATTTTCTCATTTTCGTTATTTTTATACTAAATTATAAAAAGATAATTTATGCGATATCTATTGGTCTTAGGTTGATTTTTTTCTCTTTGTATGTGTTTTGTATATACGTGTTTATATATATATATATATATATATATATGTAAAATATAAAATGCAAAATGTACAATACCTAGACTACTTAGGTTTCACTCTGTTGGTCAGCGCTCTTCAGGCCAGGTTATAATTTTACAATTATGAAACAAAATCGCTCACCGCCCATGTTTAAATATGATGAAATCCACGCTACTTTCTTTACAGACCCAGATTTGAACTTCATCCGGGTTCCATATTTTCCAGCAAATTTTGGGGGCCATGTATATATCCCGAGAATATCTCAAAGTTGGAATAAGGAACATCAAAGATTCTCAAAACTACACTCTAGCACAGGGATTCTGTTTTCCAGAACAAAAATCTATTGCAAAAAGAAATCTGAACATGGTCTGATATATACTTAAAGTATCGGAGTGCTTCGTTAAAAGATCTCCATTACGTCAAAATATACTGCGATGCCATGATGGCACCCGTTAGAAGGTTGCTGATGTGCAAGTTTCCTTTCAAAGCATGTACAAGCTATAAATTTTCAAAAACGAATCAGTGAAATTGAAGCAATGAATGACAATTGAATGAAAACAAATTGATTTCGAAGACAAATTCGCGCATCAAAATTATTAACAGTCGCTTGCCAGAGATAAAATGGAGAAACAGGATACTTTTTCTATACTATTTGTTGTTTAACTTACTTTGCCAATATCGGACCTCTTTACCGCCTGTCTTGTATTCTATCATTGTGCAAGGGGAATATTTCGTGGAATTCTATAAATGAAAACCAGATCAGCATCCGACCGTGTAAGCAACCATTGAACGAACCAACTAATCGACAGAGTTCCCAGGAGACTGTCGTGCCAAAAAGGTTATAACATTAAGACTTGCTTCCTGCTAAATGTCCTTCCAGCCAACAAAGCATGGCCATTTTTCTTTGCTGCCTTCAATGCAAGAAGGATGTGTTACATCCTCGACATTTAGATCGATCGATAAATATCGCGCCGTCATTATTCCAACAGCAAAAAAAATATTATATAAATGAAAAACATATATGCAAAGCATCTAAATTGATCTTTAGAAACTATATTAGATTCATGCAACATTGTTAAAGCGGCCATTTTGCTTTGTGTCTACACTGCTTTGTTAATCGAAATCCTAAGGAAAAGAACTTCATATATTTTGTTTCTTGAGACTCTCTTGTCAAGGACAGCAACTACTTGTTGTCCATAGACTTTATCAACTATCGTTTTTAGTAGTAAGTGAACTCCAACGAATTAAACAAAAATGTCAAATTACTTTCTGATATTTATTCCATTGAAGTGTCGCAGATTCCAAATTGCGGAGCAAACACAATAATGTTAGCCTTATAAATTATGCACACCACCTAGCTTTAAAAAATTAAACAGATAAAAATGAAAATAAAACAACCATGATATACTAATTAATATTAAACGTTACCAGTTGTAAAATGCTAGCTATCAAGACTCAAGCTGAAGCTACTAGCTAGAAAAGTAAAAAGCAACGCTGTTATCAAATCAACTGTGAGTTATCTTTAATGAAACCTTTATGAAAAACTTTGTCTATGGATAAACAAAAACAAGAATCTATTTATATGGTAAAACGGGAAATTGTCACAGTTAGCTCCTCCTCAGTTTCCTTAATCCTTCAACAGGGGTCTCTCTCCCCTGACTATAAATACTGGCTGACCCTTCTCTCTCTCTCTTTTTCGACCCAGGCCTTGGGCCGCTACCTCGCACGATGAGGTAAAATCATTCTTTTTCCACTTACACCAATATGTGACCTCTCACCGATACAGCGTTTCCTATATTCTGGGAACACGCTAAGGACAATACACGTACGTACGACACTCAACACAAAACACACACGTAACTTCTCCATACAAACACTATGTAACTTTTCATGTCTTCGTGTATTAATATAATTGTTTACCCATAATATATATTTGTTTGCCCATGTATATCGGTCTTGTTTGTTTTCTTTATCTTCTTTGGACTCCATTAAAGTCCAACATTTCCAGCAGGAAATCTTAACCCAGAGATATCATCATCACATTTCACACCCCGCACGGTCCGCTACAAAATGGTTCTTATTTTATTATTAATATTACCAAGAAGCTGCGTCTCGTTTACAAATTATTACATTCTACAAAGTTTCTTATTACTTCAAACGTTATATTTAGTGGATACGCGTGCTTGAGTAGGCATGTCTTTTTTAACAATTTAAATTTACGTCTACCGGCGTGTGCATTTGAGAGTTTTAAAGGGTTAGATCCTACGTCCCCTTGTAGAGGAAACCGCCGCCATCCCAGTGTGCTTTGGAACGCACGGTCACGGAAAGCTTTCACAGCCAAACAAGATTCAATTACCTTATTTAAGAAACGCACATCTCTTCTTTGATGGTGGAGGGGGTCCCTCGATGCCCATGTGTGCTTTTTTTCTTACCCGAAACATTAACAAAAAGCGGTAAAAAATACGAATAGATAACCTCATCACAATTCCTGATAGAACGAAAAGATATCTACTTATTTAAACGTTAATATAATCAACGCCTCGTGTTGTGTCAAACATATCGGAAGAAGGAAAAACAACAGACGAATTCCTGCTGCTGTCCTTTCCAAATCTTCATTTCAAATAAATTTTTAAAAAAATATTTCCACTTATAAAATTCATTACAAGCTTGTCTTACCAACTTCATTGGAAGAATGACACAGTTGACCTTCCAAAAGTTTTGTCAACATACGATTCTACTGAAACTGACAGACACTACATAATGCATAAAATTCATTACTGGGTCAGCTGCTAAGAAGGTTGGTTCACTGTGTCGCACGAGAAAGTTTTTCTCTCCAGAATCTATCATACATATCTATAAATCTACCATTTGTCCATGCTTAGAATATTGCTTCCACATATGGTTTGGTGCCCCTGCTATTTACCTTGAGCTCCTTGATAAAATCCAAAGAATCAGCAATATTATCGGTCCTGATCTGGCGTCTCAGCTTTCTCACCACCATAAGGTTGCCTCCCTGTACCTTTTCTTTAAATACTTTCACGGTAATTATTCGGATGAACTCTTCCCTACGGTACCTCGACTTCTTTTTAATTTAAGCGCAGTACTAGACTGGCGTCGATATCTCAATAATTTCCAGTTTAGCTGGCTAGATGTAGCCGTAAATTTTATGCTTTCCTCGCACTTTTCGCTTGTTGAACTTCCTTCCGGTTCCATGTTTTCCAGCCAACTTTAATCTGCACACATTTAAATGCAGTGTCAATCGCTATCTACTGTCCTCCTGATTACTATTTTCTCTTCCCGCTCGTTATTAATGTTTTTGTTCCTAATACTTCCACACCCAGTAACCCCTTGTGCCTTATTGACTTTACTGCCTTGCATGAAGTGAAACCAAAAAAAAAAAAAAAACTTAGTCGAATCCATTTCTGTATATACACACTATACACAAAAAATTAATTTCTCCAAATCTGTGTTTGACTTCTGTGGCTGGTGGGTAACAATCTAACATATCCTGACCATTTGTTAAGCCATTTACATATCCGACATAAATAAGAACGAGAACTAAGTGATTTTATGCAAGGAGCTGCTTATTCATTTTGAAATGTCTGCATTCAAAATTGTTGCCAGTTATGCTTGCCGAGCAGGCCTTCTTTTAACTCAAAGACTTGATGAAGACGTTTCATTTACCATAAATATTTTAATCAAGTCTGGGATTCCTTTTACAACTGAACCGACTAATGTAAATTTCTATTCCACATTTCGATGCATCCTTAATTGTTTTTATTAATCCACTCATTAAATGCCAACACTGACATCCACTCAATATCAAGTCATTTCCTATTTATAAAATTTATTATATAATTATTTTTAAATGCTAATTATTACTAAGCTACAAGAATTTTTCCTCCACTTTTTTCTTTTAGTTTCTTATTAAAGAAAAGATAAACAACTATGTAATTAGCAGTTAATAAATGCGGTATAATCTCCCTTAGAGAGACATTTTTCTCGATTTATATTTGGTTAAAAATTATTCAGGAATTGCTTTATTCTCCAAGCAAGAGCATTTTAACAGTGTTGTGCTAATAATAATTATGCTACAATATGTCAATTTAGCTCTGCTATGACAATAAACACAAAGACAGAATTCAGATCATTTTCTGTATAAAATTTGCTTGTACACTAAACAAGGAATTAACATATAAAAGATGTATCCATTTTTTTCCTCTAATTGTCATATAACTGCATAATTAATTGTTGTATAAATATGAACATATTTTTAGCAAAATATCAGTAGCAGGGTAAAACAGGCCTCTTTTTCCAAATAAAAAACTCATTAGTTAATTCATTTTTATTCCTGAAATAAATCTTGTTCATTTAATATAAATGCTGAGTGTTAACTTGGTGCCAGTGATCAGTGTTCAAGCCGAGGTATATAAAACATGATTTCTAAGTAAAAGTGTTTTTTATTCCCATTTTCAACAAAACTTCTTCATTGCTCCTATTCTGTCGAAGATGTTCTTAGCATCCTTCTGCAGAACGACGTATATGTTGCCTCCAGAATTGCCCAGCCTTCATTACCATATCAGAGGATTGATAGCAGTTCAGAAGTTTTTTCTGTTTCAAATGGAATTT
>OZ038493.1:49052058-49172058 GCA_964036315.1 Acanthosepion esculentum | reverse complement strand
CCAATTATCTCAACCAATTAATTGAATCAACATCTGCCAGAATGGCAGCAATTATTGCAAATCGTGCTGAAGTTACACATTATTAAAAACATGTTCTTATATTTTATGAATTAGTTATATACTATTCAATTATATTGTTTGTTGCTACAGAGAGTTGAATTTCTTCTTATTATTAGGTGGTAGCATTAATTATTGGCAGGGGTGTATATACACTTACATACATACATATATATACACATGCATGTATATACATATTCATACATACATATACATGTACACATACACAAACACACATTATATATATATATATATAGGTAAAAATCTTTGGGTAAGTAATCCAAGTAGATCCTAATAATGTAAAATATTAAAACCGATCCACAAAAGAGAGCTCAATATATTTATTATAGAGCATATAAATGAATTACATAAGATTCAGATGACTATTTCACCCCTGGGAGGTTGACAAGCCCCAAGGGAGAATATCCCAGGGGTGAAATGGCCATCTGAATGGGGTAATAGAGTTTCAATTTTATGTAATTCATATATATATATATATATATATATATATATATATATATATATATATATACACACACACACAAACACACATATACACACACACACACACACACACACACACACACACACACACCTATGCATATATGTTGGCATCATATCAGAGTCCTTCATGCTTTATGTGTTGGTGACATTCTCTGGTGGTTGTAATGTTTCCTGCATCCAATAACAAATTGTCGGATGAGGAGAGTCTTGTGATATGGTCTGAAGTTTTGTCAGATAAAGAATCTGCCTCCACATCGACCACAACCATCAATGTGTTACTGTAATCTGGCTGTTTGGTGCTCACCACCCCTGTCATGACTGTTGACAATGTCACAGATGTTTCTAACATCTGAGAGGACTGTGATAAATTTGGCAAATTTCCAGTTGCCTCCACATTTTCCATTTTCACATATGGTTTCAAAGACAAGCCAGAATTCTCAGAATTGGCCATCATAAGTTCTTGTTTGATACTCCGGTCGATATCTTTTTCTGTGTTACTGGAAGGGTCACTCAGGGCACATTTTTTGTATTGTGCCACAAGATTCAAAAGGTGAGGGATACCCAATATTTGGCCAATGTTATCCATATTGTCAATGATGTTGTTATTTAAAATAAGGAATCCCTCATAGATATAATTGCAAAGTGACCAGAGGGCTTCTTCTTTAACATTACTGGTAAATGTCAATTGTAAAAAGTTGCTCTGAAGCACATCAACATTTTGCTCTTCAAGCAATTTGACACAGGAAGCAAGCAAAATATCTCGATGGACCTGCAAGGAAAAGACAAAGGGAAAATCAATATCAAGAAACACATCAAAATTCTTTTCTTTTTAAAAAAAAATATCTTTTTATATTGTTTAAAACTTTGAGAGGTGTCATTAACCTTTAGCATTCAACATTATTATTATTACATCCCTTTCTATTGCATTCTGTTTAAAACTTTGAGAGGTGTCATTAACCTTTAGCATTCAACATTATTATTATTACATCCCTTTCTATTGCATTCTGTTTAAAACTTTGAGAGGTGTCATTAACCTTTAGCATTCAACATTATTATTATTACATCCCTTTCTATTGCATTCTTTTTCAAGGCCTCTCAGCTGCAGTATCCTTATTGCTAATTTCACTCAAATTTGTTTGCTGCTGCCATAGCAGGATATGACAACACAACTATGAAATTCAAACACACTTATTGTTCAGGGATCAGAGTCATCTGCAGTGGCAGGATAAAATTTTATACAGAAAATGAAGTCACATACAAAGTGATAAAGGTTAAGAGACCCAACTTTGCTTAAACAATTGGACATCTTCATTGTGTATTTGTTATTAGGTTTCAGCAGATTCATTCTTCAGCTTTTACCGTATACATTGAGAAAATCTCTTTGTTCCAGTAATAAACCCAAAATGGCAACAGAAAGTCATCATCCATATAAAAAACTGAACTAATCCATTTCAACAGTGACAGGTACACCAGGTATTCAGGCAATTCCAAGTTAGACCCAATGCTGTAAAAATGGATCAGTCACGTCAGTTCATTTCTATTTTCCATTGTCCTCTTTTGCTTTATTTCTGGAGGTAAGAGATTTCTTTTCTTTTCTAGTGGAATACATATGACATTATGCTAACAAGAGCAAGTACGCAAAAAAGAGATTCAATATCTTTCATAAATTTGCATAAGGCTAAATGTTACATCAGAACAAAATACACCATATCATAGATAATGAATTTGCTATGAGCCCTATATATATATATATATATATATATATATATATATATTATATATATATATAGTGGACTCTCCCATCATATTTGATGTATGAGAGTCAAGCAGCTCAGTTCCTAGGAACTAACAGCCCAGACACTAGCACATATGATTTGATTATAGTGGTGAAGGCTTTGTGCAGAACCAATCACACTTTTTCGAGGGCCGAATACAGAGACCTACATGCCACAAGGTCCCCAAACGATCCCCCACAGGTTTTGAATTCACAGTTGTCCTTCTCCTAGACCAATTGCCATCCAAGGCTATAGGACCCAGTCTGTCCTGCTATTTACCCATAGCTGGAGGGTGAAGAAGAGGATTAATACCATTGCCAAGGGTATTAGCATGTAAGTGAAATGTAATGGATTCATATATATGTATGTATGTGTAGGATAAAAAATATACATACATGCCTGAAAAATTGAACGTATGTATAAATATATTTCATCCACAGGTGTTATAAATACAGTGCTCAATGTTATGAGTCAGAGCTATAAGTATATATTAGTGAATATAATATTCAACGTTGATAGCACAATACAGAGTTTCATGCAGTTGCTGCAATCTTTAAGTGCAAATTCGCACCTGAAGATTGCAGCAACTGCATGAAACTCTGAGTCATGCTATCAACGTTGGATCTCATTTGATTTCTGAGGAAGGACCGAGGTGGTCTGAAATATTAAATATATACAAAAACACAGAAATAAATACTTTCATAAAAAAAAACACCCAATTTTTTTTCAGTTATTTTATCCATATATTATATGTATATTCACTAATATATATATATATATATATATATATATATATATATATATATATATATATATATATATTACTATCAAATTGCATACATAAGCAGGAATATTTAATGTGCATAACAATTTTTAAAAATATGTTTTAGTAATAGTTATTTATTTTTAATTCAAATTTATTCAAATTTTAAAATTTTTATATATTAACAAAGTTTTTGTCAATATTTTTAAAACTTGTGTTTGTATAGAATGAATTGACACTCAGTTGAAAGATAGCAGAAAAAATATAAGTTTATATTTAAAGAAAATATAAAATAAATGTAAACTTTGCTCCTAAAAATAACTTTTTTTTTTAGAAGCAGACATTTTTATACAATTCAATAATTCTAGACTGGACAATGTTAGTTACTACAAATTTATTTTCTACAGTATTGTATTGTGGAATAATTGGCCATGGTTAAGTGTAATTGGCAAAAATGCTCAACAAACGGAATAAGGAATAAAAAAGGAAGAAAAAGAACAAGGCAAAATAATACTAAGCAAACAATATATATGCAAGACAAAACTAAGCAAACAAAATATAGCAAGACAAAACTAAGCAAAGCAACAGTAATAAGGTAAAAACTTCAAATAGTAAAAATTTTGTTCACAAGCAAAAAGGATAAAGTTGTGCTTATAATGTTATGACTTCAAGACAAGAAGGAACAAAAATATGGGAGATGAGAACAAGAATTGTCCATTTTTATTCGTTAGGAAGAAATACCAGCATGCATCTGTAGGATTTGTCTATAAATTTGAAGAGGGGGATGCTCTTAGAAGTCATTCAGTGAGAGATTTTATATTATGACAAATTGGTCAAGTAGAGCAAAAATAAATTTACATAATTTTCTAAATAAATTAAAATAATCCGTTTAATTATTTTTCCTTAAAATTTTACCAAATTATTTAAACGAATTATTCAAACAAGTGGAAAAATAGTAAGTTTCCTAAATTCATTTTTATTAACTTAGAAAAAAATATTATTTCAAGAATTGAAAGTAATCTGTTATTAAAATAATTTTTATTATAATAATTAATAAAAAAACAACAAAATTATTTAAATGTGTAAATATAGTCTGTTAGTGAATTGTTTTTATTATTAATAAAAACAATAAGAGAACTTCTATTGCAACTTTGTTTCTTTTTGTAGGACGATTATCATTCACTTCATATCGTAAAATAATTATAAATCTATGACTAAATGCAATTTCTCAGGCCAACCAAGAAAGTATTCCAATGTTTGACTATTTGGTGTTAATTAGGGAATTGTGTCAGCTTGAGTATTTCTCAGCACCCTGTATAGACTCCCATACATATTTAACTGAAATTTAGTCAAGTATAAATATTATTAGTACAATCAAGAAATGAATTTTTAACATTTATTATAATTATCAGTGGTCAAAATTTAACAATAACAAAAGCTCTAACCCAACAGGGTCACTGGGAGAATTACATGTAGTGTAGCCAAAACAATAGTGGATATGTCTAGGGTAAGATAGCTTGATAAAGCCCATCACACTTTAGGATGGTGTTGAAATTAGTGGTCTTCTTGCACATCAAGGCAAGAGAACCCAGTCTACTTTGTTAATTAACCCATAACTAGAGGAAGATGGATTCATGCTTTTCCAAATGTGAAGGGAACAAAACATGACTTAATCAGAATTTGAACTCTACATGCCAATTTTATTTTTTGTGTCAATAACAGTTACACCACCCTTACATCCAAAAGTGACATCATGTAAAAACAGAATTTTAGAGGAATATCTTTTAAAAACAGAATTTTAGAGGAATATCTTTTAAAAACAGAATTTTAGAGGAATATCTTTTAAAAACAGAATTTTAGAGGAATATCTTTTAAAAACAGAATTTTAGAGGAATATCTTTTAAAAACAGAATTTTAGAGGAATATCTTTTAAAAACAGAATTTTAGAGGAATATCTTTTAAAAACAGAATTTTAGAGGAATATCTTTTAAAAAAAGAATTTTATGTAAGTTTTACTGCAATTTGTCAAATATTTTCCCTAAGATGTTCATTCAGTTTATAAATATATTTTGTTCCTAATTATAAAAATTGAAGACGTTACATAAAAGAAGACAGATGAAGATCGTCTTACCATTATATTAGCCGAACCGTTACCAACAGCTGCATTACACAACAACCGCATCCTCCACAGATGACGAAATCGTGCCATTAGCCAGTCAGAATGTTGCAATTCAAATTTGTACACTGAGAGAGGTTCAGCTAATATTTCTGATGAGGTCGGCGACA
Source organism: Acanthosepion esculentum (assembly GCA_964036315.1). Taxonomy (NCBI): domain Eukaryota; kingdom Metazoa; phylum Mollusca; class Cephalopoda; order Sepiida; family Sepiidae; genus Acanthosepion; species Acanthosepion esculentum. The sequence goes on along the minus strand of OZ038493.1, from coordinate 49,166,673 downwards.
AATGCAGAGGTTGGGGTGCTGTTAGAGATGATTGTGTTTGAGGTAATGTTGCTTGAGACTCAACACTTGGTGAAATGACTTTCTCACTGGGTCCCCTACAAGAGAAACAAAAACATAAATGAAACATTTTTATCTATTCTAAAGACAGCAACAAAATTGTTCAATGCAAGGTGTGAATTCCAAATGAGACTGTTTACATGTCTTTAGGGTTAATGGCTTTGGAGAAAACAGGAATTGCCCCCTTGACCTATGAGAAGTCATCTTGCATCATGGTCTTGTTACTGGTACACCACAAATGAGAAAAGAATTAAAAGAATAGAGGAATAATCTTCTCACAAATAGCTTATCTATTTAAATATAGGCAGCAAAATGGCTGCTATATACAATATCAGTCTTGAAAGATAGTGACCAGTGATTGTTTTTGATTGATTCATTTCCTACTGATTATCAACCAGTTTATTTAAAGCCAGAAAATATTTTTAAATTTAAGAAATTATTTTTTGGAGATAATAATAGTATAGTGATAGTTAGGGAAGAAATGGATTCATACCTTAACCAAGGGTATTTCCACATGATGAATCCAATGGTAATTGGAACTCAGCTCTCTGATTAAAAATTCCAAGCCATTATCAGTTTCACCACTTGCACATCCAAGTTTGCAACACCTGATACACCCCAGTGATCACCCATCTAGGTACTGATCAGGCTCAATTTTGCTTAACTTCAGTGCTCATATAGAGAACCAGTGTTTTAACATGATGTGGCTGTATGCAAGCTAGTGATTGAATAACTTTGGTTTTGAATCTCAATTTATAAAGTTTTGAACAATTATAAATATAGGTGTTTGGAAAGTGCAAGTAAAGTTTAGGGTTATACCAGTTATCCAGGTGAAGAAAGCCTGATTGCGTAAAAAATCCTGATGTGAAATACATAAACATTTCATATGAAAGCCAAGAAATTATAATTACATTATATAAAAAAAGTTTTCAAATCAGGTTACTCTAAATCAACGGTGGCCAAATTTACTTGATATAAGAAGCATTTTCAATAAAGTTCAGATGTTTGAGTCACAAGACATGAACACAAATAAAATTTTTCTCATTTACCTTTTATATTAACCATGGTAAAAAAAAAAGGAGCTCAACCAACATATTTCCATGGGCCATATATTAACGGTCAAAAAACTGCATATAGCTTGCAAGCTGTGGTTTGAACACCTCTGATCTAAATAAAGCTATTAGCATCTCCAGTGGACAAATTATTATTTAAAGGGACCTTGCTCCAGATTTTGATGTTCTCAGAATTAACAGTCATTAGTCCTTAAGCAAACACTGGCCTTGTTACCTTAACTAACACTTGGAATATGGTCATAAAAAGAAAATGTAATATTATAAAATATTGCTAAATTCCCCATGAAGAATTTTCATCCTGAGCAGATTGTGGAAATTTAGGTGTCAAAATACATTTATTTAAACTGACTATTCCCATTATGAAACATTGGAAGAAATGCTCCATCCAATGTGGATGTGAAGGGAAATGACTTTTGTTAATTTAGACTAAACTTATTCTAATACCTTAACCCATTAAAGCCAGAAGCAGCCAAATGCACCAAAAATGTCCCATGCTTACAAGGCCAGGCATGTCTGAATGCACCAACAATTGTATAACACTGTAAATCAATACACTGCATTAACACAATGACATGATCAACAAGATGCATTAGAAATTGATGACTTAATGTGCATTGGGATAGCAAAAGATGCCTTCCAAAGCTAAGCAAAGTATTAAAAACCAGGAAAATTTTCTTAGAAACAAAGACAAGAGGACCAAACTGTTATGTGATATTTATCCTCCTATATGGCAGTGAGTGATGAACAATCTCCTCAGATGAAGAAGAGACTTGAGCAACAGAATGTGGTTCTGCAGAAGGATGCTGAGGATACCATGGACTGAATATGTTAGCAATAACTAAGTTTTAGAGAAAAATGGAAACAAAAAGGAAATTTATAGTTATTAGAAAGAGACAGCTGTTTTTTAATCATTTCTTCGCCATCAAATATTTTCACTTTTTAGTAATTTAACTCATTGCAACCAGAGAATAAACTTAGCTAAAAACTAAACTAAATAAATGATTATTTTCATAGTTTCAGCCAATTATGAATTACCTCCTTCATTGGATTTTATTTAGATTTTATTTTGAAGTCAGGTATGGTGACATAACTCCCTTTTTTTTATTTTTAAAATATCATCAATAATTTTTCATATTGTTGTAGCATACCTACAGACGATAATGGGTATGCCTCCATTCCCATAAATACAGTTGTGAATACTGTACGTGGTTTAGAGTTGAAGATTCATTGTGGAATTCAGTTGACTACTACTTCTACATGCCGCTAGCAAATCTTATATGTGTTGTTCTTGTCCTAAGTATTATCATTTATTATCAACCTTCATTTGATTATTCTATTCAGTAACCTTCTCTAAGTTACAACACATTATTAACTGTTATACTCTGACCCTCAAGGCAACAAGTGTCAACAAATAATGAGATCAAATAAAACAATGACTTACCCATCAGATGATGGCATATTGGAAGTGTCTAAAGTCAGGCTACACGTATCAATCGAAGATGCTCGCCTAGTTTTCCGGATATTTTCAATTACAGGAGATACATCGTTGTTCAACTGATTCACGTCATTTTGCATCCGTTTCAACCAATATTCCTGCCTGGCCCTAGATTCACGCTTCTTGATCCTCCAGTATTCTCGCATCCATTCTTTCGGTCGACGGTGTATAGTGCCACGCCCACGAGAGCGAGAACTGGTGCTACTGCTTCCACGGCCTCGAGAGCTGACACCACCACGACCACGAGGTCTATTTTGGCTGGACAATGAAATGCAGAGTAAGTGACAATGTTCTACTAAAATAAGGAATAACACACCAAGATAGACATAGAGATATAAATAGGAAAAAAATAAACATGCATATGAATCCCTTTTGCCTTAGTGGCTTTATCACTGTGCTTGGAGTGAAATGATTAAATAAAATGAACATAGATAAAAAAAAAATACAAACATTGATATCAAATAAGGTTCACACACACAACATCAATCAGCAAAATGACAATTTTTTATTTGTATTAATCCTATATATATATATATATATATATATATATATATAAAATACAAATTTGTGACTGGTAGGGATAATTCCAAGGAGGATATTAATCCAAAAAGAGATCAATGTATTTTGAACACAATTGTATCCTTTCAACTACAGATAAAATATATTGCTGGTTATTTTGCTTTAAAAATGTATTATTGGTCATTTTAATATAAATATGTATAGTTGGTCCTTTTTTATATAAAAGTGTATTGTTGGTCCTTTTTATATAAAAATGTATTGTTGGTCATTTTACTATAAAAATGTATTGTTAGTCCTTTTTTATATGAAAATGTATTGTTGGTCCTTTTTTTATATAAAAATGTATTTTAAATACTTTCATAGTCTTTTGTTTGGGGTTTCACTATTTGCCACAGCTGGGATCCTAACATGTGCTACCAGCCCATGTCAGGTGGACCTGGAAACAAAAAAGTTAAGAGGTGGCTCCACACTCCTCAAAACCTCCAATCTCCCAATCAGAGACTTTGCTGCTGGCTGTAGTTCAATTCTTATGGTAATAGAAAGTATTACTCAATGTCAATATGCTCACTTGTGTTACTGTAACAACAATAGTAATTAGTGGAAATCAGGCTGATAATGCTTTTTATTTCTTTTGTTTCATTCTAGCTTTCTTTGGATAGTTTTGCTTTTAACATGTGATTTTTATCAATACAACTGACCAGTGACCCAACAGTCAATTGTATTGAGAAAAATCACAGATTACTTATGCAAAAAAATACATTTTCAAAATTAGTGAAATATTACCGTCATTTTATGGTTATGGTAAACTAGTACAGATATATTAAAAATTACTTTTTATAGTGAAAAAATTATATTTAGAAACCAATGAAGTCATAATAAAAACAAAATCTTTTATTTTTTCACATCTCACCAAACTTCACAACAGTCCTTTCCTCTATACAAGATTGAGATGATTAAATAAGTTGGTGTTTGCTAAAAGTCCTGTGCCTAACCTAGAAGAGTGTGACACTGAGCTGTCGGCCCGTGGTCAACTCCCAGTCGCGGCGTGAAACTGTGATATTTCTCCTACCAGCATTTTGGGGTTGACTCTTAGTCACTGCCACCAGCCTGTGTCCCAGTCGATTGGTGGTCGTCACTACCCGGCAGAATCCTTTAGTCAAGGTACCAAGTGGGATGTTGCTAATGGCTCCACACCAGCTGCAACCGGTTCGACATCAGCTCCGTCACTCTCAGCTCACTTCCAATGTCTGGTTACCGAAGTAACTACTTTGATCTCAAGTCTAACCTACCCACATTGTGATTTTGATCTTAGGTAGAGGAGATCAATCAGGCAGTGGGCCATAGTGTAAGATGAGTCTAAACTGGAGATGATATCGCACAAGCAGAAAAGATTTTGATCTTAGGTAGAGGAGATCAATCAGGCAGTGGGCCATAGTGTAAGATGAGTCTAAACTGGAGGTGATATTGCACAAGCAGAAAAGAAGCAAATAAAAACCCAAGAGGTTCAAGTATGTTGAAAGAAACAAATTAACTTTTTTCCATCTGTTATATACAGGAGTGTGTGTTTTTCTCCCAATCTGTTTTCTTCAGAGAGTGACACTTTTATGCTTCTTAGGCAAGTTCTGGTCTTCTAAGTCAACTGGTTTAGTTTTTAATTGCTGGCTTAGCTTTGTTCATTAGTATAATTTGCTATTGGTAGGATAGGTGAAGTTGGAGGTTGTGGAATCTCTTGGTCAGCTTCTGCAAGGCAACACTCTGGTTCCTGCTACTCAAGCTGCAACTCCAAAAACAGCTGAACTGGTGAACTGCCCGAGGGCGTTTCTTTATATGGACACTGACCAAAAACTGGTGCAGGATTAGACACTGCCTGGGGGTTTTCGGTAAATCCCAATTTCTGTCAAGAAACCTCTTTGTTGTCTTGCCAGGAAAATTGATTACTTCCATTTTGGAAAATTAATCACTTTCCATTTTTGGGGGGGATCTCTTCGTCCATGAGAAGAGGTTGCAGGATAGCCATCCACCTAAACTCTCTACTTCTGACATTGATACCTCATACCAAATCCTTTCAGTGGGCATTAATAATTTCTCTGTCTTTCTCATCAAATTACCTCCGCCTATCACCATTGCTACCACTCGACCAATGGCATTCCAGCCATGCAGGCGTGGCTAAGCTGGCCTCATTAAAATTATAACCTAGAATTTTTTGTATTCTAAAATTCTCGTTCTCACCGACTAAAATTCTTATGAATAACACATGGCCACTTAAAATCTCTGAGATCTTTGATGCTTTTGGTCACTTTGCATCTTCTTAACCAGTACTTTTACAAACATCATCAATCAATTGTCAAAGTCTGCCCTTCATGAAGTTAGCATCTATGGGAACCCTTGGCTTCTGGAGAAAAAAAAAATAAATTGATAATAATTTTCTTTATCTTCAAATTGGCAATTCTTCCAAGATATTTTCTCATGCTAAAATTCTATAATCAACACATGGTCACTTAACTTGCCGGTACTTAAAATGACATCTTGGAAAAATAAATAATGGTAATTCACTCTACCCTGTATCGGCAAATAAGTTAGGAATATTTTCTCATGCCAAAATTTTTATCATCAACATATGGCCTGTCTCCTGATATCTTAAATGCTTTTTCTGATTCTCGTGTTTTCTCAGCTAGTACTTTTACAAACATCATTAATCAATTGTCAAAAGCTCACATATGGCCTTTTTGTGAGTCCACTGTTTACGCCAATTCTCGGGTTTTTGAGAAAAGTAACTCGATTTTATTTTTAATGTAAAAATAAAAATCTCAGGGTATCTTCTTTTTCATTCTCAGTATTTTCTTGTTTAATTTTCATAATTAGTTAATCAATTACTATAGTTAAATAGTGTCACAAGAGATTCCAAAATAAAAATATGTTTGGTGATTTCATCAGATTTTGGGAAGTGAGTCAGACTGAAAATTTTTCAGCAGTTGCCCTTGTGTGTATCTATAGATAGAAATAGATTAGCAATTAATGAAAGTTAATTGCTAATACATGAACTACTAGACCAGAATGTTGCACATTTTATGAGAGAGGAACAAGTAGGCTTTTGTTTTAATCAAATAAAAATTTGATCAAAAACTTTTAATCACAATTCCTGTTTCTGCTATCAATCCATAGGAACTTAATAGGGTAGGTGTATAATAAGTGGGTCAAAATTGTTTTGTTGAGTCATTACAGTGTTATGTACGTCTATGATAACATTTGATAATCCAGCAAAATATCTAATTTGTAGAAATTTGGTGATCAAACTAAAAGACAGCAGCATGTAACTTTTTATACTTGCAACTGACATTCAAGTTGAAGATCATCTTCACGGTCATCGGTGGCACTTTTGATATTTTACTCAACCAAAATTTTGGTGTTCTTCCTGCTGTCGAATCAAATTGAGACTAAAATAAAATAACCCTAGTCTTTATTCTGAATCATCAAACAGCGAAGTCTCCTAGTTCCAGTTGAGACATTTTCCAGAATTCAGATCAAGAGAGGATTACACACATAGAAGAAAAAAAGATTATTGGGACTTCCTCTGAAACACAACAAAATCTAACATTCCAATGACAATTTTATTATGTATGTATTTATGTATAATTATGCATGTATGAAAGTATTATTATGTATGCATGTGTGCATTATTATTATTATTATGTATGCATGCATTATTATTATTATGTATGCATGCATGCATGTATTATTATTATGTATGCATGTATTATTATGCATGCATGTATTATTATTATTATTATTATTATGTATGCATGCATTTATGTATTATTATTATGTATGTATGCATGCATGCATGTATTATTATTATGTATGCATGCATGCATGCATATATTATTATTATGTATGCATGCATTATTATTATTATTATTATTATTATGTATGCATGCATGTATGTATTATTATTATGTATGTATGCATGCATGCATGTATTATTATTATGTATGCATGCATTATTATTATTATTATTATGTATGCATGCATGTATTATTATTATGTATGCATGCATGTATTATTATTATGTATGCATGCATTATTATTATTATTATTATTATTATGTATGCATGCATGTATTATTATTATGTATGTATGCATGCATGCATGTATTATTATTATGTATGTATGCATGTATTATTATTATTATTATGTATGCATGCATTATTATTATGTATGCATGCATGTATTATTATTATGTATGCATGCATTATTATTATTATTATTATGTATGCATGCATGCATGTATTATTATGTATGCCATAAATATATTAATGTACAGGGTGCGATGAGTAAATTGTCACCATTTTATATTTTTTAATTCAGCATATACAGGGTGACCCAAAAAAATAGGAATTTTTGAAGTGTGTATTGCCAGACATGAGCAAATGGCAACACTGCAAGACAGTGACCTTGAGCAAGTAAACATTTCGCCATTTTAGTAACGAGAATAAAATTCACAGTATCCCAGCTGAGATGTTGCAGCAGTCAATGAGGAATCTCAATAGCAGATTTCAAGAATGCATTCGTACAGGAGGACGCCATCTACAGGATGTAATTTTTAAAAAATGAAAATTCCATCATTGTTTCTTAAATGGCATGTTTTAAGGTTGTCAATTACTATGAATTAAATATTTTTCTTCCGTCACTCTTGGTTTTATTGAATTGTTAAAAATTTCCCGTTTTTTTTGGTCACCCTGTACATGTTGTTTGTATTTGATTTTGTCAACTGCACAGTATAGTAGGATCAGCTGGGCGCCATCTGTGAGAAAAAGAGCACCATGGCACAATTCACTCAGCCAGACATTTGGAAACAGCATGCTGTACTGCTTGGCATTCATGCCAGAAGCTCCAATACAAATATTTCAGAGTGTTTGGGTGGCAGTGCAGAGCATTCAGAAAGAGTTGGATGATGATGGTGTTTACTCTGATTGTTCTGATAAGAAAAGAACCCTTGAATTTGTTGGTTGAGGCCTCAAACTCAACAAGGAGGCCTACATCAAATACCTTAAGGAGGTAGTGCTGCCCTGGGCCAAGAGGGTAGCTGCTGGAAGACCCTATGTCTGACAACCGACTCTGCACCATGCCACACAAGCAGAAAAACTCACTCATGGCTGTCAGACAATTTCTGCAAACACATCACCCCTTACATCTGGTCACCCAACTCCCCAGTTTGTAACCAACCCCCTTGATTAATATGTGTGGGTCACAGTTGAGAGAGAGACTAACAAAACTGAAGGTAAGGATTGTAAACAAGGAGACCATCCAGAAGAGTTACAGGAGATTATGAAGTCATCTGGAGGTGGTGGTTGAAGCCAATGGCAATTTTATTGAATAAATTTACTCTTTCGTATTTCAAGATAATTTTGTGTAATTTTGGTAAATATATCTATATCAGTGTTATTTCCATTTTTGTGTAATTTTGGCTGTGTGTGTGTGTTGAACAAACACCAATGTGCTTGAGCAGGCGTCTGCAACAAAGATTATCTAGCCAACCTAATAGGCATACTCAGATACAAACAGCCAGCCATAAAACAAGTGAAGATGTTACAACATTTAGAGTGAATAATTTTGTGAAAATGCATTTGCAACAAATATGAGAACATCTCAAGAAAATAATATGAACATTTTTTAAGTCAAAACAACATCAAAACAAATATCAGCATTTGAGAAATCATAAAATTCATGTTAAAGTGTGTCTTTATTAGATTGGATCAGGAGAGAATTTCAGAATCAAAAAGAGGAATCACCATTTACATTCGATTCATTAATGGATTTTAATTAAGCTGTTCTTCTACTCTTGTAATAATTGTAATCATAAAAACACTATTTCTTTGTATTAACACTTGTAAATGATGAAATGGACTAAGTCCAACAATTATTTTAATATATATTTATTGTTTATAAGTTATTTTTATAGATACAAATATTTAAGTAAATGCTCTGTTTCATAATAAACAGTATTAACAGCCTGAATGTCTAAAAATTTTCATAGAAAATATGTGTCCTCTGACAGGAATTGAATCTGTATCCTACACAATGACATGCTATAACATTTATCTACAGAAGTGTCTGGTTAGCAAGGTCTAAAAGCAGTAATTCGACTTTGCTAACCAGACGCTTTGTAGCTAAATGGTATAGCATGTCAGGCTATATGACGGTTCCGTGTAGAATACAGGTTTGATTCCTGTTGGAGAACATATTTTCTATGAAATTCAGGCTGGTAAATGTTGTTAATACTGTTTATTATAAACAGAGCATTTACTTAAATATTTGTATCTATAAAAATAATATAAATAATGAATATATTAAAATATTAGCGCTTGTACATAAATATCTATTTTTATTACTTCAAACATTATTTGTAGTGGATACCCATGTTTGAAATTGCCACGCCATTATTCTAAAGAGTGTGTATCACATCTATCAGCATGTGCACTCAAGAAAACTTATTAAAGAAAATATGCTCTCTAGTAGGGTTTGAACCTGTATCCTCCTTTGTAGGAGAAACCACCGTCTGATCTGGCATGTTTTAGACCACTCAGCCACAGTCTAGCAAGGTTCTTTTTCTTTTCTTTTTTTAATCATTTCACCCCAAGCAAGACAACAGCACTATTAAGATTTACAAGTCATTCCTTGCCCCAGTTAACAACTGATTGGGGGTTACTTTTGAGAGCAGATGCCAGTCTTAATTTGTCGGATCTATCGGACTGACAAACATTTTTAACACCTCCTCATTCAGTTATTCTCAAAAGCCAACATCTGCTCAGTTTCATATCTAAAGGTTTTCTTGAGGGTGCAGGCAAGTAGGCTTAATGCACACTTCTCTCTCCATATGTGGTCAGCCACATATGGAGAGAGAAGGGAGATCACCGTCCCCTGTGGGATCATGTTGAGATCCTAGACAGGGAACACCATTGGAAAATTCGTAAACTTAAGGAATCAGCTAGGCCACAAAAATCTCCTGAGTCGACCAAGCATAGAAATAAATACAATATGGGAACCAGTAATAAGGAGTGCCAGAGAAAAGCAATGATAACAAAAGGTTGCAATATGAGATCTGGTAAAAACATGATTTGATAACAGCAAAATTGCAATATGAGCACTGGTAAAAAATGATGCTGAAAACATTAGGTTTATAATACCCAGAAATTCATACCCAGAAGGATACATGGCACAGTGGATAAAGGCGTTGGTTAGATCCAGTGACAGACCCAAAGAGTATGAGTTCAATACCCGGTGGAGAAGACAGTGGAGAACTTTCAGAGGGAAAATTAGCTAAAGATAACTGACATCCATCAAACATGGCTCGTGGAACAAGAACAGTCTACCCCAGTGATCGAAATAAAGGGTTCAGTTTGAAATTCCAACCACCTGAAGAAGGCCAGAGCGTACAACGGACGAAATGTTGTGACAAATATGGCGACAAAAATGAGTACAATAGTCCAACTAATGTAAATACTGTATATATATATATATATATATATATATATATATATATATATATATATATATATATATATATATACACACATATATGTACATATATATAAATATATATATATGCACACATACATATACACACTATCCCTTTCAACCATTAAGGTTCAATTATAATATTAGGAATGCCGAGCTGTACCCAAAATTCTTTAAAGGGAAGATATTAAAGTAGAAATTTAATCAGAGGGGGTTATATCAATTAAGGGGCTGTTATTTTTTGGCAGTTAGTGAGTGATTGTAAGATTTATATTCTTATATAAGCTTGAACCTGCTTTTGTGCCTACATTTTAATACTAGTTCCCTCCTTTGGTTTAAAAGCTTAAAAATGGAAAAAGCTTTTGTGTGACATGTTTCATCCTTTAGGACTTCATCGGACTAAATTTGCTATGTTGGTGTGACTATACATGCACATGAATGAGGGATGCTGGGAATTTAAATTTTTTTTTTTTAGTTGCATCCACATAACAAATTTAGTCTGATGAAGTCCTAAAAGACGAAACATGTCAAACAAAAACTTTTTCCGCTTTATCATATATTTTTCCCCAATATTGTCCTTGATAAATACAAATATCACAAACTGAGTGCTAATAAAATAGTGTTTGATATAACATGACACCACTATAAATTATATATTAATAATAAATATACATTTTTCCTCACTAGTAGCACAATGCAGTCTCATTTCAGCACCTGTAGATTGTGTTGTGCATGAAACTCTGACATGCTACTGGTGAGGGAAAAAAAAAAAATATATATATATATCTTAGGTATAAATTGGGGTGGGGGGTAGGAAAACTGTTAGTTTCCAAAAAAATAAATAAATCAAGTTGAAAAGAGAAATATTTGTCCAAGGTCATCCTATTTTCACCTTTGTCAATCCATTTTGAGAAAGCTGAACATGTTTTTAACTCTTCTAAGGCAGACAGATCAATATGTAATCAATATCTAATCAATAACTAATTTCATTTACCTGAGAATCCACATTTATCATCAGTTCAAAGTCTACCTACTTCAATAAACATTTTTCTCAAAAGCTTAATGCCATTTTTTTCTCATACTCTTTCCAATATACTTAATAATATTATACTAGTAACTGTACACACTGCTGGTACGAATCTAACTTTCAACAAACCCGACCATCAGATTCATAATAAAATGTTGACAAAGGGAAGATGAGTCAAAACTAGAAGGAACTGAGATTGAAACTGAATGTAAATTAATACATGGCACCAAACCCGTTCACAAAATATCTAAACTCTCAGCTGTATGCAACCGCTTTCTAAGGTCAATGGTTAAAAATGGCTTTGAGCGACTACCACACATCTTCAAACTTTGTGGAGTAGTGCTACAGAATAACAAAGAACTGTACCAAATAACAGTAATCACATCACTTGAGGACTTTCAACAGTATCAACAACTAAAATGGATAGTATGTGTAACTCAAAGAGAAAATAATGGCATAATCAAGATGTTGACATTCCACACTACTTCAAATAAAAGGTTAGGAAGGAAATCCCCATCAATGATAGTGGAAACAGCTAAGTTCCCTTAGAAAACAAATTCTTCGACAATTTTGATATAGTGATGAAAAAAAACCTTATGAGAAAACTCAGTTCTACACTTACTAACTTAACATTAATAAGAAAATCCCTTTGAGGTTTTAACAGACTTGAATAGGCACATTTTTACTACTTTGCTATTTAAAAATTCTCACAAAGAAAAGTGAATGTCCTCACAGATATAAAGTAGCTGTTATAAAGAAATGCGACCAATTAAATTAAACTATCTTTTATTTCCCACATTTTATAAAGATTTAAACAACACAAATATTAACAATTGTTTCTCAAATCACATTGTCAACAATCAAATAAAATTAGTTTTAAATAATTTTAAGAAACAATAAAATAATACAAGCCACAATCCTGATATAAACAAGAACATCATTAATTCATTCTATTACAACCAAACACATCCTAACTATAAACAAGACTTAATCACTTAAGGATTGTAATAAATACTGAAGATTTACCATTTATTACAAAAACTTTAACATATCTACCTTAATCATAATAAACAAAACAGAATGTTCAAAAACCACCTTTATGCAAAAATAATATTTTTATCAATTCTTGTGCCCTAAGGGAGATTGCATTTCCAAAATTAATAATACATTAAATTATGACATAGGCCACACGACCACAACACTCTCTTGTAGACAAACATACCAATTCTCAAAACTTTGTGCAACTCCAAGTGACATCAATCAACACATCAATCTCAATATGGCTATCAATATAAGACAAGTACTCATAAATACATTATTTACATTATTCAGACTATTGTCCTCATCTTTGTCACCATATTTATTATATAGACAGATACTCATAAAAAATATTAAAATACTATATCACACTAATTTTAAAGACCAAATTGAAATACTTAAGGCTATCTGTTGGTTCCCATCCAAGTTGGAATGACTAAAAAAATATGTCCCCTTTTCAAATATATAGACAAATCAAACATGCATGCTGAGATTTCTTCCTAGCCAATAAAAATGGATCACTTCTTAGAATCATCTGCCATAATTTTGCTCCCTCTGGTTTTGATGTCAGAACATTGCAATCACTTCACTGTATCCCTTTTGGTTGTTAACACCATTCTTACTTTGTCAACTTATTACTGTTGCTTTGCCTATATATTGCATATATATATATATGTTGCTTGCATATATATTGTTTGCTTCATATTATTTTGCCTTCTTTTTCTTTCTTTTTTATTGTCTATTGGTAACTTTGTCAATTCTGTTTCTTAGTCATTTCTGTTAATTACACTTAATCATGGCCAATTACTCTACATTATTATTATATAAAAAAACTTAAATACAATATCTTTCATTACAGGGGATGGCATTTTAAAATAATATTATCCTCTGATGCTGTCAAAAATTGAGTCATAATAGGTGCTACCTGCTTTACCTTAATTATAATAGATGGTGAAAAAACAGGGAATTGTGGGTAGAAAAGTGGCTGTATGAGTCAATGAGAAATCAGTTGGTGAGGAGGCTTGATTAAGTATCAGAGCTGACTTGTCAAACTCTCTGCCTTCAGGCAGAGTGGAACCCAGTCAAAGCTATGCCTACAGGCAGTCTCATCTGGAGAAGTAGACAAACCTAACTCTGTGTATGCAGAGTCTACAGAGAATTTTTACCTGAGCCTATGGGCTCAGATTGCCCCACATAAAAACTGGCCTTGTGCCAGCCACATCCAGGCTCGTGGGAAAGCCGGATAAATACCAGCTTCATTAAGACAGACAGACAAATGAATGAATGAATAAACTAACGAAGAAGAAGAATGAAGGAAAGTAAGAAGTGTGTGAGAAAGGAAGAGAAACAAATTTGTTTTTCCTCCTAAAACCACAGCTGTCAAGATCAGTGACCAATAACTGAATAATTATATTTTTTAAACTGTCTTAAATATTAATTACTGCTTTATCCCTAAGGTCTTCTTTTTCTTTTTTTTTTTCACTTTTAAGAGCTCAATCTGACAAAAAGAGAAATCAGGATTTATCCCACCAAATGGCCCGTCAAATGAAATCTATCCCCACCCAATCAAATATATCTAATCTAGCCATTCTGTCCCCACCAAATAAAATCCCTCTGAACAATTAAACATAATCCCTATAGTCAAACTGTTTCACCAAATGAAATCTCTCTCTGCCCAAATTGCACTCATCAAACGAAATCCCACTACCTAATTAGATTTAATTTCTCTATCATCTCTGCTGGATCAGATGAAATCTCACTGTTCAATCCAATGAAATCCTACATTCCAATCCAATTCATGGAACCTCACTGCCCAATCCAATGAAATCCCACTGCTCAATAAAATGCACTTCCACTAGCCAACCTGCTTCATCAAATGAAATACTACACAATCTGTTTGAACAAAATGAAATCTTTCTACTGAATCGGGTCCATCAAATAAAATCCCTCTACCCCCACCAACTGCAATCCCTGTACACAAACCAAATTAAATCTCTCTTCCCAATCATGCCCTCCCATCTGCAATCCATCTACCCATGTATCCATCTTCCTAATCTTCCCACTACTAAATGAAATTCTTCTTCTGATTCTTCTACCAAATGAAATACCTCTGCCCAAACTTACCCATTATCTATAAAATAAAATCTCTTTTCACCCACCAAATGAAATCCTTTTGCCCAATCTTTCCCACCACCAAATGAAATCTCTCGACATCCACCAAATGAAATACCACAACTGAATCTTCCCTCCCACCAAATGAAATACCTCTACAACTGTAAAATGAAATCCTTCTACCCACGCCAAATGTAATCGTCCTTCCCAAACTTCTCCCTACCAACTAAAATCTCTCCACCACCACCAAATGAAATCCCTCTTCTCAATCTTTCCACCACCACCAAACCAAATCCCTCTGCCCAATCTCTCCACCACCACCAAATGAATTGCCTCTGCCCAATCTCTCCACCACCACCAAATGAAATGCCTCTAACCAATCTCTCCACCACCACCAAATGAAATGCCTCTAACCAATCTCTCCACCACCACCAAATCAAATCCCTCTGCCCAATCTCTCCTCCACCACCAAATGAAATCCCTCTGCCCAATCTCTCCTCCACCACCAAATGAAATGCCTCTGCCCAATCTCTCCTCCACCACCAAATGAAATCCCTCTTCCCAATCTCTCCTCCACCACCAAATGAAATCCCTCTTCCCAATCTCTCCTCCACCACCAAATGAAATGCCTCTAACCAATCTCTCCACCACCACCAAATCAAATCCCTCTGCCCAATCTCTCCTCCACCACCAAATGAAATCCCCCTGTCCAAACTCTCCACCACCACCAAATCAAATCCCTCTGCCCAAACTCTCCACCACCACCAAATGAAATGCCTCTTCCCAATCTCTCCACCACCACCAAATGAAATCCCTCTGCCCAATCTCTCCACCACCACCAAAAGAAATCCCTCTGCCCAATCTCTCCACCACCACCAAAAGAAATCCCTCTGCCCAATCTCTCCACCACCACCAAATGAAATCCCTCTTCCCAATCTCTCCTCCACCACCAAATGAAATGCCTCTAACCAATCTCTCCACCACCACCAAATGAAATCCCTCTTCCCAATCTCTCCTCCACCACCAAATGAAATGCCTCTTCCCAATCTCTCCTCCACCACCAAATGAAATCCCTCTTCCCAATCTCTCCTCCACCACCAAATGAAATCCCTCTTCCCAATCTCTCCTCCACCACCAAATGAAATCCCTCTTCCCAATCTCTCCTCCACCACCAAATGAAATGCCTCTAACCAATCTCTCCACCACCACCAAATCAAATCCCTCTGCCCAATCTCTCCTCCACCACCAAATGAAATCCCCCTGTCCAAACTCTCCACCACCACCAAATCAAATCCCTCTGCCCAAACTCTCCACCACCACCAAATGAAATGCCTCTTCCCAATCTCTCCTCCACCACCAAAAGAAATGCCTCTTCCCAATCTCTCCACCACCACCAAATGAAATCCCTCTGCCCAATCTCTCCACCACCACCAAATGAAATCCCTCTTCCCAATCTCTCCACCACCACCAAATGAAATCCCTCTTCCCAATCTCTCCACCACCACCAAATGAAATCCCTCTTCCCAATCTCTCCACCACCACCAAAAGAAATCCCTCTGCCCAATCTCTCCACCACCACCAAAAGAAATCCCTCTTCCCAATCTCTCCACCACCACCAAATGAAATGCCTCTTCCCAATCTCTCCTCCACCACCAAATGAAATCCCTCTTCCCAATCTCTCCACCACCACCAAAAGAAATCCCTCTGCCCAATCTCTCCACCACCACCAAATGAAATCCCTCTTCCCAATCTCTCCACCACCACCAAATGAAATCCCTCTTCCCAATCTCTCCACCACCACCAAATGAAATCCCTCTGCCCAATCTCTCCACCACCACAAAATAAAATCCCTCTGCCCAATCTTACCCCTTTCCCAAATGAAATACTTCCACCTAATTTTTCCCAATACCAAATGAAATCCCTCTGCCCCCACCAAATGAAATATCTAAAACCTCTTACCATGGTTCAAGTGAATAAATATAAGTTGTTAAAACTGATAATCGCAACATTTCTTTTTATTTCTGTTATACTTGAACTGTGTTAGATTTCCACAAGGCCAACTTTCTCATGCATTCAGAAATACTGAAATTACCCCCAAAAAGGACACTAAACAATTCACTGCTACCAAAGACAATTTAAAGCCCTGAACCCTTCACTTATTGCTTATGGCCAGTAAAAAAACATACCAGTAGGTGTTAAGTGAAATTCACATTTACCACTTGGATGTATAAAGAAAAATTAACAAAGTAAAAATAATAAAACAAAAAATAAATATGAAGGCCTCCATTACAGTAACTTGTGGTGAATTTTAAGAGAACACCTTAAATGAATGGTAAAACCATAAATCCTGATTAGACAGAACTTGTGTTCAAGATAAATGGCAAGTTAAAGAAGGCTGCAGTTAGAAGGAAGGAGAAGGAAAAGGAGGAATACTTAATGCAATAAAGTGACTTTGAAAATGACTTGTTTTTAGCCATAAAACTTTGTGCCATTTCTTCCTAGGAGTCATTTACTAAAAATAGATAAATATTCTTTAGCAAACAATTAAAATAAAGAGAGATATACTGTTTACATACATACATACATACACATGCACGCATTAACCCGCACGCGCGCACACACACAAATTAAAATAAAGAGAGAGGACATAAAAGTAACTCAAAAAACAAGATTGATTTATAAAATGCAGTTTGTTTTGTTAATATTTCAATTTATTTATTTACACATTTCTCAAGGAAACAGCTAAACATTAACAAAATCTACCACATTTCCTTTTAAGTCAAATATTGATGACATTCAAGTTTATTTTTCTCAGAGTTACTTTCATCTTTTATTTCTTTACTTTAGATTTCATTTTACAATAGGTTTCTGCTGTCTGAAGTTATAAAGAGCAAGTTTTTTTTGTCTTCCATTAATTATTTGGTCTAATATCCTCATTTTGGTTGTTTAGAGCTCTACATTTCAGCCAATGCACTTCAGTTTTCCTTGAAAATAACATCAACTAAGTTTTTTAAAGGTGTGGGTGGTGGAATTGGGGATGGTAAAAAAAAAAAAATGAATGCACTCATCCATTTGATTAGTGGGGAGGTGGATTCCAATCTGTTAAGAATGACTGCAAAACACTTCCCTAATTTAGAGGCAGAAGCACACAAATGCATGCTGGGATTTTTTCCTAGCCAATATAATAGGCCAGTTCTCAGTTTCATATGACTCAGTTCTGGTCTGCCTTGAAGTTAGAACACTACGTTCACTTGTCTGAACTTCCTTTTGTGTGTCAACCCCAATTCTTAGTTTGTGAACTCTTTTCCATATTACTGTTGCTTTGCCTTATTACCGTTAATTTGCTTTGCATATATTGTTTGCTTGCTTTATATTAATTTTGCCCTGTTCTTTTCTTTTTCTTGTTATTGTTTATTGAAAACTTTGTAAATACTTTTTATTGGACACTTCTATTAATTATTTTGCATTTAACCATGGCTACTCACTCCACAGAGATGGTAACCAGATTTTATCCTTTGTCAACCATAGTTCTTCAATCTCCAATTTAAATATGAACAACAATGCAGACATACACTATGATTATCTGAAGCAAAATAGATTATAGGATGACAAAAGAACTCATCTGCAGAAACAGTGATCAGAACAGCAAAGATGAGGCTACAAGACCAAATGGTTCATGGAATAACATGCATATGTATAGATAAACACATGATAAGGTTTTGCTTGTAAAGAGTGTTCCAATAACTTGAATGGATTTTAAA
The DNA here is from genome assembly GCA_964036315.1 of Acanthosepion esculentum. Classification (NCBI taxonomy): domain Eukaryota; kingdom Metazoa; phylum Mollusca; class Cephalopoda; order Sepiida; family Sepiidae; genus Acanthosepion; species Acanthosepion esculentum. Next base: position 49,148,076 of record OZ038493.1, on the reverse strand, counting down.
TGTGAATTAAGTTTAAGTATATAATGATTTTTTTTTCCTTTCGGATTTGGCGGATATTTGGGCAATATTATTTTTCACACATAATTGCCATGACTTAAATAACATGATCCAATAGAGAAATAAATAAATTTTCACCAATAACACTGATTTATTTACTGCTGACTATGATCCATCTTAATGAAACACCCTTTATAAGAAGGTGGGGAAAAATTCTCAGTTCAATCCACTTCCCAAAAATCTATCCAAATAAGCAAAAATTAAGAATTTTTTTTCATGGCAGGAGAAGAATTTCTTAGTTGTGTAGAGAACTTTTCAGCACCTCCTCATATATGTCATTAAATATCAAATATTCAGATGACTAAATCATGAACATATTTCAGTTTTGATGAAATTGCAATTAAGCTACCAGAAATTTCCAAATCCTGTTTTGCTATCATGCAATTTCCATGTTAAATGCTTTGAATATTCAGTGTAGAAAAAAAATCACCCAAAATTCCTGTCGTTTTTACTTATTCACAATTCAAAGACTGTAACTTTAGTTTATAAAAATAAACTGTTTCTGGCAATATTTTGAGAAGATTTTTAAAAATAATAATAAACTCATAAATTGTTTAGATAACAATTTTGTAAGAATTTCATACTTAATTTATAAAACATCCACACAACACACACTAACAGAAGGTATTAATAGCAATATAAAAATAGGTAGCAGTATGTTTCTGTATTAGTTATTGTCTGGATGCATGTGTGGTCAGGTGAGTGTTTGATAGAGTGGATGGTCCCACTTCATTCTTGTCTAGTTAACTGATATTTCTACCAAAATTTAGGATTAGGAGGGAGGGGAATCCTCCCTCACCCATTACTAAAACAGTTTTATTTAATTTTGTAAATAAGATTATCATTGTAAATACACACTGAGGTTAAATTTTTAAAAGTTGTTATTTTTATTTTCACTACACCCCTCCCCACACACACATACAGACACCTGTACATGTGGGGATTGGGAAGTATAGTTAGGATGTTATAGCAAAACTATGGTATTATGGTGATTGTAGCAAGAATGGTAAGAATGTACTGTTTTAATGAAAGGAAAATTATTGTATGATTGGGTCAGTGATTGTGGCTAGTTAAGTTACAAGGCTTTAAATTTGGCTTTGTGCCTTATTCTGGTCATTACAAAATTCTGTTAATGAAAAGATTAAAATTTTCTAGGAGACTGCAATAGGCACTTCGAATAGTTCTTTGCTGACAAAGACAAAATGTTTGGCAAAGACAAAATTAGGAAGTTGCCTGAAGAATGGAAGAAGATAACAGAACAGAATGATAAAAGCATTAGTCAATAAAGTTTATGCCTAAAATAAAACATATTAATTGATTTTTTTAATTTAATAAACCAAATTAATTTTGGGGGGAACCATCCAATGCTCACACACATACGAATGTGTAGATCTTTTTCTCTAAATATAATCAATGCGAGTTCATATAAAAAAAAGAAAGAAAAGAAAAGAAAAGAAAAACCCCAAATATGAATTACCGTGTTCTTGGAAAATTCTTGAGAACTCTACTGCCTGGAAAATGCTTTGTCTGATCTAGAGCAACTTTAATCATGTCATATCTGAAAAGATAACAACAAAAACAATGAATGGAGTCCATATTTTCTTTTCCTTCAAATAATACCCATTGGCATTAAACTGATCTTTTTTTTTTATTTCTTTCTAGCAGGCAGCAACCATTTTTTTAACTAATTCCAAGTTTTTTACATGTTTTGGGATACTAATTATCAACAATGTTTAATGCTAAAAAAGAGGCTACTCAAAGTAGAAGGTTACTGAAATAGATTTTTGTGTGAGGGGCAGAGTTTATGTGAATATGTGTAAAAGAAAATAGTTAACACTAAACTTGAAGAGGTTAAGATTGTAATGGTCGAAAAAGAATCTTCCTGGGATTCCGTTCAACAAAGCAACAGTTCTTAGGGAAAAAGCTATCCAAGTGGAACTTAATCCTTACTGATGGAATATGAAAGCAATGCAGGTGGTTCGCCTAAAGGTACACAGCATTGAGGAATGTAGTTTATCTGAAAATTTTCCAGGGAAATCATGTTAGAGTAATGACAAGGTTACACAGTTTCATCTGTGAGAAAAGGGTTGTCAGGTGGAAAGATTAATCACCCACAAAACAGTGTGTATTCTTTTGGATTCTGTGAAAACTGGGCAGCTCCAGCCCCTTTATGGGTTTTTTTTAAAGATAAAGCATAGCAGTAGGAGTTGGGTACTTACTGGAGTGGTACAAGGAACTGACCATTTTTCCAGCATCTTTAGTGATGGATCGTATATACAAATTCCACTTGAGGTCTGGGGTGAGCTTAAATTCCAGTAGGCGTTCAAGGCAAGGTGTCTCTTTAAAAGAACACCCTTTCACTGCTATAGGAAGAAATTCAGAGGCTGCCCAGTGATGATGAAACATTACAAGTTTGGTTTTTGAGGTACTGAACATGACCAGCCAATTTTTCCTCCAATAAGTTGTTAAATCTAGGTTAATGAAGAGATCAGTTGCCATGCTCTGGTCATCTAGAGATTTGGAGGTGCACTCATATACCATTGTATCATCTGTATAGATATTCACAAGTGAGCAGAGTATACTCTTAGGCAGATCATTAATATAAAGCAGAAAAAATATTAGACCTTAGAGGATGCCTGCATTGATCACTGATGTCTCAGAAGACAGGTGATTAACAATCACCTTCCTGAACCTATCTGATAGGAATTGATAGTTGAAAAAACTCTTCCAATTTCTAGAAGGTTTGTGTAGCAAGTTCCTATGCCATACTGTCTCAAAGGCCTTTGACATATCTAATGCAATCATCTATGTGATGTGTTTATTGTCTAATGCCTCACTAATTCTATGAGTACTGATAAAGTAACAGTAGTCTTCTTCTTATCAAGTTGCTACACCATACCCATCCAGTTTCACACAGAGCCTGGGGTGTTATGGTTTCAAAGTCATTAAGTATGCATGGATTGGGGGAAAACTAGAAGTTCCATAGTTTGTAATTGCCTGTATTGGCAATTGTGACTAACATTGGTAGCATATCCCCATTTCTAAAGGTTGTTTCTATATCGACCAACAGCTTTTTGGAGGCAATTTAAGCAGGACCAGAAGGGCCAGGTATCAGTGGAGCCTGGAGGAGGGATTCTGTAGGGCTAAGAGGATGCCTGTGTACCATGTTGTTAAGGTCACTGCACCACAGGGACAGATGCTGAGTAGGAGCTATGTTGTTCAGTGGTTTGACTGAGTGTAAAAAGCTGTGTCTTGACTTGAGCCTCTTTGTCATTGGTTCACAGACGTGGAGTGAATGACGATACCAGAAGTGAACTGAGCAGATTGAAATTTGTATTGTTTGTAATAAATTTGGTTATTGTAAAAAGAAAATCTTTAAACCCATTGTATTAGGTCATCCCGTAAGTTCTGTCCGAATTTTAACTTTTTGTTAAAATGAACGAAATTTAAAGAGTATTTTATAATGTCTAATGGAGATGAACATTATTTTTATGTTTAGATGCATTTAAACTGATCAAATTTTATTTCAGAGAACAATAAAATTAAATTTTGTTTGATTAAAACCCTGCTAACATGGAAGTACCCAAGAATCCTTTGAGACACATAATGCTTTCTGAGTTCAAGAAAGGAAACTCAGCAGCTGAAGTGGCTAGAAACATTCACTCAGTTTATGGAGAGGAATGTGTGAATGAAAGAACTTGCAGAAGATGGTTTGCAAAATTCAGAGGTGGAGATTTCACCCTTGAAAATGAAGATCGAACTGAACGTCCAGTTGAGTTTGATGAAAAGCTTCTTGAAGCAGTCCTTGAAGAAAATCCTGCTTTATTAGTTGAGGAATTGGCAGTGGTTCTCAGTTCAAACCATACAACTGTTCATCATCATCTTCAACAACTTGGAAAAGTTCCTAAACTTGGAAAATCGGTGCCTCATGAATTGTCTGAAAACAACCTCAAATCCTGAGTTGACATCTGCTCTTCTCTCTATGCTCGCCAACTTGTTTCATCTTTTTTGGATAGACTTGTGACTGGCGATGAAAAATGGATCTTTTATCGAAATGTTAAGCGTTGTAGACAGTGGCTTGGTAAAGGGGAAGGACCCCAGCCACAGCCGAGAAGGGAACTTCATGGGCAAAAGGTTCTTCTTTCAATCTGGTGGGATTGCCAAGGAATAATACACTTTGAATTCTTACCACCTAATGCAACAATTAATGCTCAAATATACTGTCAGCAATTAGAGCGTTTGAACCAAGCTTTGAGGAAAAAAAGACCTGCTCTAGTGAATCGAAAACGGGTGATGTTTCATCAGGACAATGCGCGACCACACACAGCAAGAATCACGTCACAAAAGATCGAAGAACTTGGTTGGGAGAAAATTCCTCATCCACCTTATTCTCCCGACCTTGCTCCTTCAGACTACCATTTGTTTTGTAGCTTACAGAATCATTTGGAAGAAACAGCTTTTGTAACACAGGAAGAGGTTAAAACTGACATTTATGAGTTCTTTGAATCAAAGCCAAAAGAATTTTACAGTAATGGAATTAGTAAGCTTGTTAATAAATGGAAGGAAGTCATAGATAATCAGGGAAAATACATTGTTGATTGAATCTGTAATTAAATGTAACATTTGGTCACTTGTTTTCTTTATTCAAAATTCGGACAGAACTTATGGGATGACCTGATACATGAAAAATCCTCCTTTTTTTTCTTTTTTTTAAATGCTTCTGAAGATTTACATTTTAGATTTTTTTTTAATCTTCCTCATATTTTACTTGATGTTTAATTTAAAAGCAGCATGCAGACAAATCTCAAAGAAAATGTTAGTTTTGTTTTGTTTTTTCTTCCTTTTGGGCCAGGCAAATACAACTAGTGCGTTTTAAATATATAACTGGTAATGAAAAATGAAAGTAACTAACGTTTGATTGGAATGTTGATTTATATTTAAACACTGCACTTCGTCATTGGCCTGATCTGGAGAGTCAGAAACCATGAAAGACATTTGATCAGATGAAAACTGTTGTTGCTGGTTTGTTCCATCATTGGTATTTTGCCCTGAAAGTCTTTCAGAGTCCAGGACTTGGGAACTTTGTGACAACATTTGGTCATTATCTCTAAGGAGAACAAAACAAAAAGAAAATAATCATGAAATTTAAATAAAATATACTTCTGTGACACACATCAATTATATGGTTATACATGATTATGTAAGACAGGTGGGTGGGTCACCAAACTTTTTAGACCATTGACCACCTGCATGGAATCCTTGACCCTTTATCAATCAATCCCCAGCCATGTATAATAAATAATAATTAGGCTGATATGCAGTTTCCCTATGCATTAGTGACAAACTGTGGCAAGACTTTTGTTCTGTACCCCGCCTTGGTCCCTTACAAATAAAAAAGGAGAAAAACAGGATAATGTCTATGCAGTACTCAGTGAACTTTATAATATATTGGTAACCATTTTATTAAATAAGATGGCAGTTCCTCTGTAATGGCTGACTATTGTCAGTGCATCAATGGTAGTCACAGTAATAATATTCTTGTAGACAATATTTAGATTTTTTAAAAAAATAATCATCAAAGACATCCAAAAATTCTCTAATGTTTTGCAAAAATTTAAGGAATTTGGCAAACAAATATTCATCATCAACAATGCATTTTAGGCTTGCAACATAATATCTATCATATATACATATATATATATATATATATATATATATATATATATATATATATATATCTCATAATATCTAATATATCATATAATCATATATCTCCAATATCTCACATAAGCCATGAGATGCTACTCAATGGAGTCAGATGAAAAAATTGCCTTGTTAAAGTTCAGATGTCAAAATTTTCTCTACATCATTGGCCATCTCATCAATGCATTGTCTCACTTTGAAAAGGAGTCCACCATAGTCAGGATCATCAAATGAATGCAGATCCTTTTCTTAGCTGCATAGTATGTGCTTTGCCAGGGCAACATACTGATTTGAATTCAGAATTATCCTTCTTCTAGACTGGTTGCCATCCAAGACTATAGAACCCAGTCTGTCCTGCTATTTTACCCATAGCTGCAGAGTAAAGAGATGGATTCATACCTTTCCCAAGGGTATTAGCATGTAAGCAAATGTAATGAACTCTACTGGAATTTGAACTTGGCTCTCTGATTCCTCAATCCGAGCCACAATCCATTACTCTACTATGCCTTACTTGCACTTAATGTTATATATTTTAGAATAGGCTGGGTGTTTTTCTTTATAGCATTTTCCATACGTTTTTAATTGCGGCTATATTAAGGTAGAAATCCTCCTTTATAATCAGAATTGACAGCAGATTTTTAAAAAAATATCTTCAAATTTTATCAATTTCCAATTTTTTTTTTCTTTCATTTTTTTAAAAGAATTAAGCTAAAAGTGGTTTTTCATCTTCATGTTTCATGGCATCATTACTGGAAGGTTTTCTTTTCATTTTTTTTTTCACCTCACAGGCACATTGGTTTATTAGTAAACAAAAGGATTACTCTTCGAAATACTTTTGTGAAAATTAGTGTCATTTCTTAGCATTGATTAACCTTTTCTCTCTTGTCTACAAAATTAAGAAATCAAACATCTTCCCCTTCTTACTAATTAATAAAAATAACAACAAAAGCATAGATTTTCTTAGACGTGATATCTTATTTTTTGCATTCTCTAAAATATTAAAAATTACATATATCTGAATATGTTCTCTTCTCTTCTGAGCAATTAATAAAATATTAATTAATATAAAATATATATATATAAATATATATGTAATAAACTATAATAATATATAATATAAATATATAACCAATATATATAAATATATAAAAATAAAAATATTAATAAAATATTAATTAATAAAATTAATTAATAAAAATTACAACACATCAAATGTTTTACAATATTTTAACAATCCATGAAATAAAACCCTTAAATATACTTGTTGTTTATTAATCTTGTCATTTTGGTTGATACCACATTGAAACACCGATTCTCATACAATCACCGAAGTTAAGCAATGTCAAGCCTGGTCAGTACCTACATGGGTAACCATTTGAGAATACCAGGTGCTATAAGATTGAATATGTGGGTGATGTAATGGATAAGTCCACGGAAATTCAAATTCCAAGTTGATGTCTGGCATGGAATAATTCATTTCATGGCTTGAAAGAAGTCTTTAGCCTTGGTTGGCAGTCTTTCTAGAGATAGTGTCTCAACAAAAAACAACCAGATGTAGGATTGGCATCCCACACATTTTATCAGCTACATCAATCAAACATAAAATTCTTTAACCAGAAATAAAATAAAATGGAACAATTATATATAAATTTATATCCTTAACATATGGAAGTTTTTAATTTTAATGGAATCCAGAATAGGTCAGGTGAAATAGTGAGAATGAATGTATTCTCAGGTCCTCTAGACAATTTCCCATGAAACAATTATATATAAATTTATATCCTTAACATATGGAAGTTTTTCAATTTTAATGGAATCCAGAATAGGTCAGGTGAAATAGTGAGAATGAATGTATTCTCAGGTCTTCTAGACAATTTCCCATGAAACAATTATATATAAATTTATATCCTTAACATATGGAAGTTTTTCAATTTTAATGGAATCCAGAATAGGTCAGGTGAAATAGTGAGAATGAATGTATTCTCAGGTCCTCTAGACAATTTCCCATGTGGCTCTTACGTATTAAAAGAAAAAACTTTTACAACATCTGACTTATAATTTACATGACATAAAATTTTGATACTCATCCAAAAAGAAGCAATTACTATACGACAGACAAGGACATTGAGAGACAGAAATGCCTTTGGAAACAAAGAGCATTATCTAATTAACAAAGACATTTGACGATCAAGGTGTATCCAATCAGAACCAAGGTGATGGAAACACAACAGATAAACCAAGGTGATGGAAACACAACAGATAAACCAAGGTGATGGAAACACAACAGATAAATGTGTCGATGTAAGAATATTGTAATTCTTTGTTATTTTTAAAATGGCCTTAATACGATGATCATCTCTTGTAAGAATAAAATGATGGATGAAGATTAAAAAAAGGAAGCAGCAACTTGTTTTATAAAACCACAATGTATTTAATTGCTTACCGTGTTTTGTCAGTAGAAAATTTGAGGAAATTATTTTGATTTGAACATACAAGGGTGAGATCTATGTCCGTGGAAGCAGAATTTGAAGCAGCCCATTGACCAGAATCTGTGGATTCCTGACTGAACGAAAGAGAGCTTTGAAGCTTTGCTGGTGCCTACAACATAGAAAACAGAAGGAAATCATCTCATCATTAGTCAATAGACAGATTATCACTTCTTCCCCAGAACTGTTACTTTGTGGAACAGACTCCCGAGAAGATGCTTCCCTGACCACTATAATCTTAGCCTCTTCAAGACCAGAGTGAGTCAACCAATATCTATATGCACTTCCTGCTTCCTCCTACCGTGCAAAATTCTCACTCAGTACCCTTCTACCATGAGTGGCCCTTGGGTGAACTAAAGTAACATTGCACTATCATTTATATTTTTGGTGGGGTGGGGTACCTGAACTATCTTTTAGAAACTATTAATTTGTTTTTTTTTTTTTGGTGTGGGTGAGAGGAGGAGCATTTAAAGCATCTATAACAAAAATTTCACTATTAGTTTATTTTCATTTTTAATTAGAGAGTCAGGTTGTTTTTGAGACTCAATATTTTTGACAGTAATCATTTGTTACCACAATTGGTATAGTAATATTAGTTGTTTCCCTACAAGGAAACATTTGGCATTCATTGACCGAGCAGCCAGTACTAATATTGGTTGAAATTTATAAAATCTTTCTTAAAAAAAATTTTTCAAGAAAATAGTTTTGTTTTTTTTTAGGTCTAGTAGCTGTTATTGCTCTTTCTAATATTGATGAGGGTTTCCTTCCTAACCATTCCTAAGCATTCAAGATGTTGACATTCCACACTGCTTATGGACCATCAGCATCTTGATGTCATTATTTTCCCTTCAAGTTACATGTGCTATCCATTTTAGTTGCTGATGCTATTGGTAACACTCAAACGATGTGGTTTCTGTTATTTGTTACAGTCCTTTGTTTGTGATTCTGTAGCACCAGTCCACAAGGTTTGAAGAAGTGTGATCATTGCCAAGACCCTTAGGCTTCACTTGCTTGAGTACTATGAACAGCAGCAACAACTACAATGGATATCACATGTAAGAGAAAATAATGTCATAATCAAGATGTTGGCATTCCACACTACTTCAAATAAAAGGTAAGGAAGGAAACTCCCATCAATATGGAAAAGAACAGCTAATGTACTTGATAAACCTATTATCCTGAAAAATTATTCAAGAGAAAGATTTTATAAATTTCAACCTAAAGCAATACTGGCTGCTCGGTCAATGAATGTTTCCTTATAAGGAAACGGCTAATATTACCATTATAATCAGCATATGTGTGTGTGTGTGTGTGTGTTTCCTGACAGTCAGTTTATTATCAGATCTAATATTGTGATTTTTTAACAAACATGCTCAATAAAGTATCTTTAACTTTGTTCATAAACTTTCTCCCCTTGTGAAGAAATGTTTTGAATGTTTCTTTTTCCAGGCTCTCACTTAGCAGTGGAACTGCTGTACCAATTCTAGCTCTAAAGAAACAAAAATTATCCAAGAATCTACAACTTTTATCTTGTCTTTGCAGAATCCTTTCAATTTAGCGCTACAAAGAAAACAGGTTTTCAATTTCGGAAAGTTATTTAGTTTCTGTATGGATGTGCAGGTGGTGTAAATGGATAGTGGCACAAAATGCAAAATTGGAGAGCCTAATTCAAATTACAGTCATGTTTGTTATGTTCACTAAAAAAAAAAAGGAGAGAGAGAGAGAGAAAAAATAAATAAATAAATAAAAAAATTCTTAGAATCAAAAATATGTTTTGCCATTAAGTAACCCATGAAGAGTTGATGGGTCATAAAAAACATATCAACCAAGCATATTTTGTTTCTGTATGTTTTGTCAAGTAGTGTGTATTCATCATAGATACCAAAAAGCCCCAAACAATCGAAAACTAAATTTTTCTAAAACAATTCTTCTCATATTTTAAACAGAGAAATTAATTTATCTTTTGTGTAAACAAAGGAGCAATTTTCAACTTGAAGAGTCAAGGGAGATAACTAGAGCCACCCACAATAATCAGATCTCATACCCGCAATGATTAGGATAAAATAAAAAATTAAGATTTTGCTCGAGCATGTATAAATTTGTCTGGATCAATTTATTGGCAAAACAAAAGCGCAAAATGAATGTCAGAACAAATCAATTCTAAATTTGTTATAAACATGTAAATTCTATCATCAGCTGTAAAGGTTTGACCTGGTGGAACTAAAGTCTGAATATTTGCCATGGGAGAAATAGTGATAATTATTCTGCAATTAACAGATTCAAAAGCATTTACATGCATTTAAGTCCATATCAAGGAATTTGTTATTGAAAATAAGAAAGTCATCAAAGTCAAGTTTTATTTTACCTGCCAACCAAATTTTACCAATCTAGTGAGCAGAGTCACAACTTTGGGGTGAATTAAAAGGTGCCTGTTGCCTGACTTATTCGCAGGGTTAATTCCGACCAAACACCTACAAAAAAATACAAATAAAACGTCAAATAATTTATGTCATTCAATTCACCGTTTAAAAATTTTTTCAAAACCAGACTGAAATTGTATTTTATTTATTTCTTTTTTTTAATGATTTCGCCCCAAGCAAGGCAGGAATGCTACTAGTACACAAAGGGTTACAGAGAGTGAAAGTGAGAGAAAAGACTGGATATAGGGGGAATTGAGGAAAGGATAAAAGATGAATGGGATTCAAGAAGATAAAAGATGGCAACTGACATTGCATTTAAATTTTTGAAGATTGGATTTTTCCAGGAAGCAAGTAAACGGAAGGGAGTTCCACAGGCAGGAGTGCGAGAAAAGAAACTGTTGGAGTAGAAGTGTTAGGCTACTGACTGGAGTGATTATTGAGTGACTACTGAGTGGAAGTAGTATCCAGTTGAATTAATGTGAATTATTATGCATTGATGATTTGGGTTTTGATTTAGAATTTACCGGATGTTAAGCCAAGCCACATTACTAACAAGATATTCACTGAAATGGTTAATTATCATTGGTTGACTTTTATTTCTTTGTTCTTGTTAGGTATTTATTTGCAGTTGTAATTAAATACTGATTTATTTTAACATTGAAGTCTTGAGTTATATTTAATTATTAACGGTCACCGTACGTCACAGAAGAAACTAAACCCTCTTTGCAATGCATTTAAATGAAAACATCAACAAGCAATGAAGATTGGAAGGGATAAGGGAGTGAATGAGAGAATACAGGCAAAGACAAATATATATAATCTTAGTTGTCAACACCTGAGAAATCTCTATGGGTAGAGATAGAATGAATTATTAAGGGGGTACTGAAAAACACTTAACCTGACAAAATGAATTAAAAAAAAAAAATATTGACATTTGGACAGCATTTGAGAAATGGGTTCGACAGAACTTTTCAGCACCCCACCCACCTATATACATTCTGTTTTTAAATTGTACAGAGGCACTTGGAAATGTTTGCAAGTTTTTTTTGTTTCATTTTTGGTAATGGAGTAAAATGTAAATTGAAAACAAAAATGTAGAAGGTTTGGGTAGAAGTTAAAGTAATTTGTCACCTTTGCATAAACTCCAATGTTGCCGAGGCTTCAACTGGATAGTGGATGTTAAAGCAATAGTACGACGCAAACAACATCATGACACCGGTGATGAAATTAGTGATTTTGTCATTCACAATCTCTTTATCAATGCAGAGGACAAACCTAGAACTGTTACTGATGGAGTCTCCTGCAATAAAAAATTAAAAAAAAAAGAAAGAAAGGAAATTTAGATTTTACCAATAGCAGGCCTAAGCTTGACCTGACTTCTTTCATGACATTTTTTGATGGCCCTAATTTTTACTGCCTTAATTAATTCACTGCATTGCCATAACAAAATCAGTAAGTTTGTAGCCAGACCCCAATTATTAGCTGAATTTTGATTTGAAATGTAAACTGTATAATATCCAATCTATGTAATCAGTAGTGAAGTGTTGGGTTAAGTGCATTGACAGAGATGGAGATTATGTAGGGTTGTTGCTGGGATACTACTTGTGGCAATCTAGTGCACCAGGTCTCTGTATTCAGCCCTTCAAAATGTGTGTGTGGTTCTGCACAAAGCCTTCACCACTATAATCAAATCATACGTGTCTGGGCTGTTGGTTCCTAGGAACTGAGCTGCTTGACCCTCGTGCGTCAAATATGACGGGAGAGTCCACTACATACTCACACACACACACACATATATATATATATTTTAAATCATTTCACCCCTTGCAAGGAAATAAAGCTATTACGACACAAGAGGTTACTGAGTGTTAGAGAATATGAGAAAAAAATATTAAGGAGAGAACAATAAAAGAACAAGAATTAAGAAGACAGAAGTTAATGATTAAAATTTCATTTAAATTTTTGAAAATCAGAGTTGGGCAACAGGAAGAACATCCAGCCTCGTAAAACCTTGTCTCAAATCATTATGATAAGAGATCCTCCATCAAGAAGGATCCATCTTACTTTGTATGGGATTAATCCTAGTCCTGCCTCAACAAAAATTATGGCTACCTATGTACATATGCATGTATGTATTTATGTAGTCAGTGAATTAAGGTCTTCTAATAATTAAGGCAAGTCAATTAAAGTTGCTAATTAAAGCTGCCAAAATATTTAAGGCAGTCAATTTTAAAGTCATCAAATAATTAACCCCCAACAACCAGAAATTGCCAAGAAATGAGGTTAGATCAATAAGTTTGTAGCCAGACCCCAATTATTAGCTGAATTTTGATTTGAAATGTAAACTGTATAATATCCACTCTATGTAATCAGTAGTGAAGTGTTGAGTTAAGTGCATTGACAAAGGTGGGGATTATGTAGGGTTGTTGTTGGGATACTACTTGTACTGCAGCTTCAGCAGCAATGGGTGTGCCCCGGGCAAAATAACCTAACAGAACCTATACTCTTCAGGATGTTTTCTGAATTTTCATTCTCCTATACTGGTTGCCAACCAAGGCTAAATGATCCAAACTGACCTACTATTTCACCCATAGTTGAGCAGGAGAAGGATAAGAAATAGCTTCATGTCTTTCCCAAGGGTTTTAGGGGCAAAATGAATGCAGACAGCTTTGGCTTGATTTTGAACTTGTTTCACAGAACCCATTTTCTATAATGAATAACCATTCTGCCAACTGCATTGCAAAATTTTTTTCCTTTAAAATAAATGCTTTCTGTCATTAAGCTACAAACTTATTGATTTATCTGCATAAACTGAATCATACATTGACTTTTTATACTATTAATACAGGTTAACTATATAACATCCTTCAGGCCTGTAAAATGTCAGATTAATGGTTTCGCCCAAAATCACAGGTGATTAGGGTAAACACTTCTGACAACTTCATTCTATTCATAACATGATTCCAATTACAAATATAAGGAAAAAAGAAATCATTTCAATAAAAATTCCATAAAATATTAATGAAGAACAAGTAAAATTAAAGGTAAGTCTATTGTTTCCCATTAAGATTTCTGTCAGTTCGAAATTAGGCAATTGAAATTGATAACTAAACATGGTTACATGTCTAAAAATGCCATTTTTCTAGGAACATTATTGTCATCTTTAAAAAAAAAAAGAGAATCTACAAGAATTGGCAACATCAGATCTAAGTAAATAGTTGAATGATGACTTTTTCAACTACTGACTCATGTCTGGCATTATTTTTTGAAAGCAAAACTATGTAAGAGCCTGAAAAACTCAAAACAGGGCTACAGGTGAGTAGACAGATTAGGGAATGTCGGTCTGTAGATGATATAAAAAGAAATTGTTGTTCATTTGGATTTCCTTTTTAATAATAAAAATACTAAGTCTAGATCACTGTTATTTTTTTCTTAATAACAATACTTTGCTTGTTTTATTTATTATAATCTTTAAACTCCCAAAGCCCCACCCCCAACACCACAACATAACAATCAGAATTTTAACTGCATTTGTAGTGTAATAAATTAACTAGTTATAAAATGATGACAATTATTAAACATGCTATTTGGAGTATATAATAAGCAGAAGACCACTGTGCCATAACGATTTTGAGATGCTTGTCAATTTTAACACCTCCAAAAAGAAACTGCTCTATATTAATCATCTTAAAGAATATTCTTTGCCTTTTTTCATTTTTTTTTTTTTTTTTAAGCGTATCACCCCAAGCAAGGCTGGAGGCCACTATCACGCAAGGGGTTATAGAAAGGTTGGAGGAAGAGCAGATAGGAGTGGTAAAGGAGAGGATGTGGAGAAAGAGAAAGACAGTGGGTCAATCAAGGCAAGGGGTTACAGAAGATTTGGAGCGAGAGCAGATAGGAATGAAAGATGAAAGGATGTGGAGAAGGGAAGTGGATAGATCAAGGCAACTGGAGATGTCGATTGACGCTACACTTAAACCGTTGGAGATTGTATTTGTCAGGGAAACAGTAATAGGGAAGAGAGTTCCATAGGCGAGATGTGCGAGACATGAAGCTATTGGAGTAGAAGAGACGTCTACATCTAACAGCTTCAACGGTGTAGGGGTGGGAACGGGATGCCAGACTCGTAGGACGTTTAAATTCACAAGGCCTAGGGACAAGCGAAAGCAGCTCCTCAGAGCAATTACCGTGAAAGTACTTGTAAAAAAGGCAGAGCGAGGCAACATCGCATCTGTGAGAGAGCGACTGCAGACGAGATGACAGATCAGGGCCAATCACATTGTATATCCATCTCTGGATCTTATCAAGAACCCTGAGGCAAACAGCAGGGGCCCCAGACCATATATGGCAGCAATACTCCATGCAAGGGCGAATGGTCGATTTATAGACTTGGAGGATCGATTCCGGGGAGAAAAATTTCCTGGCTCGGCACAGGGAACCAACTTTCCTTGCGGTGGATGATGCAACTGACTCGATGTATTTGTTCCATCTCAGATCAGCGGACAGCGTGAGACCGAGCAGCCACAGAGAGGAGCTCTCGAGAAGTTGGTCTTCAGACATTCTAATGGGATGCAGGGATGGATCCTTGTGGTGGTTAATAGAGAGCAGTTTTGTTTTAGAGGCATTAAAATTAACCATCCATTTCTAGCCCCAGTTCACAACCGATTAGAGGTCCTTTTCAATTTGAGCTGCCAGGTTAACTTTGTCAGCATCACTAGATTTGTATTTGAGGCAGGAGTAAATTGTGGTGTCGTCAGCGTAGATGCCGACTTGGGTGTATATGGCGTCAGGAAGGTCGTTTATAAATATGAGGAACAGAGTAGGGCCTAGGATGGAGCCTTGAGGAACACCTGCGTTAGTGGGATAGGAGCTGGAGATGAATCCACTGAGAACGACCTTCAATTCCCGGTTTGACAGGAATGATTGTATTAGGTCAAACAATCGACCTGTGATACCATAACCCTGGAGCTTGCGAAGAAGGCCGGCATGCTAAACTCTATCAAATGCTTTGGAGATGTCAAGGGCCACGGCACGAGCTTCACCGTTATTATGGATAGCTTGGTAGACAAATTCAGTGATGGCCGTAAGCACATCGGCAGTAGATCGGGCAAAACGGAAACCATACTGCTTGTCTGAGAGCAGATCATGGGATATCAAATGATTAATCACTTCGGTGTTGATAATGGCCTCGAAGACTTTGCCGAAGAGAGGTAGGAGACTGATAGGACGGTAATTGGAAGGGTCGGAGGGGTCACCAGAGTTCTTAAAGACAGGAACAATGGTTGAGGACTTCCAGCAGTCAGGAAAACAGGACTCCTTGAGGCAGCGGTTGTATAATTTAGAGAGGGCAGGCGCCAGTTCAGGTGCACATTTCTTCAGGACAATGGCTGGTATCCCGTCACCACCAGTAGCCTTGTGGTGATCTAAGTTAGAAATAATGCCCAATACCGACGACGAGGTTATGTGCAATCCGTCCAAGAGGGCCTCAGTTCTGGGAGGGAAATCGGGCAAGGGTACCTCGGAAGAGTCTAGCGTAGAATTGGAAGAAAACTTCCGAGCAAAGCATTCAGCCTTGTCGGTAGAGGTGGTCAGGACCTCAAACTGATTGAACAGGAGAGGAATGGAGGGTTTGTTATTGTTCAGAATGCTCTTGCAGAGGCGCCAATAATCTTTGGAGCCAAATTTGCGGGATGCAATACGTTCCTCCATCCGACCAGCAAATAGTGACTTGGCATCGTCGAGGATACGCTTACACTCATTATGGGCAGAGGTAAATAGACGTCTATTGGAGTCGGACATATCACTACGAATTTCCTGGAGGGGATGAAAGCTTCGATTCCAGCTTTAACCCAGGAAGAGAACTCTGAAGCACAATCTTGAATGGGGAGCTTAAATACAGCATCTCAGGGGACATCGCGGAGGAAGTCACGAAACGAGTCCCAGTCAGCCTGTTAGTAGCAGAATGTGGTTCTGGTGGTAGGAGGCTCCTTGCAGCGGGTGGGGCTGAAGGAGATGCTAACAGACACTACAGCATGATCGGAGTTACCGATAGGACAGAGCTGCGTGGCACTACAAGACTCAGGGATGGAGGTAAAACACAGGTTGAGGAGTGAGGCCTTACAGTCACGGTTGTAAGCAAAACGCGTGGGGAAATCGATTATCTGAGTGAGGGATTGAGAGACTGAAAAGTTGAGAGTATGAATGCCTGTGAGGTTGGTAGTAGCGTTCTTAAGCCATTGGTTGTGATGGGCGTTAAAATCGCCAAACACAAATATGTGAGCATACGGATGGACAGAGAGGGCCCTATCTATGCTGTCAGAAATGACATTGAGTATCCCACAGTCCTGAGAGGATGGAGAGCGGTAGAGGAAGAAAAGATAGCTTACAGCATTGAGAAGAGATAGCTGGAGACACAAGTACGAATTATCCGGCGATTCGAGAGAGCACTCTCTAGCCAGAGGGAGATGGTCCTTGACGTAGACACTCAGGCCATGCATGTGGGTTAGAGAGTCTTTTCTGAGGAGAGGAAGGTATCCAGGGATCGAGATATCAGAGGAAGGGATAGAGGAGTCAAGATTGGTCTCACACAGGGCCAGTATATCCGGGCACTTAGCAATGAGGAAAGACTCAACGCTGCAGAAGTTGGTTCTAATGCCACGGATGTTGGAGAAGGAGATATTTAAAGGTTTGGGTGATTTTTGGAAGGCTGGTTTAGGTTTATATTTCTGGTTTTTGTAATTCATGTGGGTAATTGGTGTTGGAAAAAGAGAAGGCCTGAGTTAAAGGAAGCCGACGGTTATCACCCATGACGCGGGCAGAGAGGGGGTTTGACACAGCCTGAATCATAATGTGGCCTCATGCGCGACATAGCACTAAAGACACCCCGATATTATGCAACTGTTGATCAGAGCGGCCACTCAAGACGCTACGCAATAGTTAGAGCTCCTAACTACCAGCGGAAACAGCAACCAGGGAACTGTCAACCGTGTACCCTCAGAATGAACAGGCAATGCCACAGACTACACGCATCACGGGAGAAACACAGCGGCACCAGTACAGAGGCCAGAGAGAGAGAGATCCGGGAACCCCTTCCTAAACACGACCAATGCTAACCTCCGGGAGAGCAACTCACTAAGTCTTCTTAGTCTCACATTTTCCACAGACATGAAGTGGAATGATTATATTGTAACAATTGCTAAGTCTGCTGCTAGGATAGGTTGGTAAATGCTGCCATAATCCTTGCTTTCAGTTCATGGTTTTACAAGGAGTTTTACAAGGAGTTTTACAAGGAGTTTTTTTGGTCTCTCGCTAAACTGCACCCAACATAATATTCAAGGAGGTTGCAGCCTACATCAAGTGCCTTCAGGAGGTAGTGCTGTCTTGGGTCAAGTGAGTGGCTGCTGGAAGACCCTATGTCTGGCAAAAGGACTCTGCACCATGCCACACAAGCAGGAGGACCCCATCATAGCTGTTAGACAATTTCTGCAACTACATCTGGCCACCTAACTCCCCAGACTGCAACCCCCTTGATTATTATGTGTGGAGTGCAGTTAAGCAAGAGACCAAAAAAACTCCTTGTAAAACCAAAGATGAACTGAAAGCAAGGATTAGGGCAGCATTCACCAACTTAAACAAGGAGATTCTGAAGTCATCTGGAGGCCGTGGCTGAAGCCAATAGTAATTTTATTGAATAAATTTACTTTTTAGTATTTCAAGATATTTTTGTGTAATTTTGGTAAATATATATGTTAAAATGAGATATCAGTGTCATTTTCATTTTTGCATAATTTATACAATTTATCCATCGCACCCTGTATAAGAAATCCTAAAAAGCACTCTGGCTTACTGATTTGAAATCATTAATTTAAGTTTCTCCTTAAAGTGATCTTCACACAAAAAAATCTTTTTGTCTGAAGATTGTCTCAAGATGAAACTCAGAGTAATAATTTCTGATCAGAGTCACAGAGCATTTTTTGGTATTATATATATAACAGATATAGAGAAGGAGTGCGCATGTACATGCGCATACTGGTATATATATATATATATATCACATACACATATTGACAAAAAAAAACTGCTCACGGGCACACATGCAAACCCTACACAACATAGGAAGTGTGTGTATGTGTGTGTGTGTATATATGTGTATACTAATTCCTTATAAGTCAATATGTATATATGGAGAGGGAATATATGTATACGTACGCATGCTGACAAAAACACAAAAAATGGAAATAGATCTAAGAACACAGAGGGGTCATTAACAGATAAGAATATAGATATCTTTCTCACCCTTTCTCAGACCAGTCTTAATTGTTTTATTACCCTTCATGCAGAATTGTTTCACTGCCAGTTCAAGAAAGACATTTGGGTCACTAACACACAAAAAAGAGAATGTCTAATATCGAGAATATTTAACATTGAAAAACATAAGAAAAATTAATTCCTTTTAATAATATGTGGAAATATCCACTCTTTCCCTGAGGAAGGTCGCGAGACCAGAATCATGTGTAGGAAAATTATGGAAAATAAAGCATAATATTTTTTTTTTAAATCCACATTATAACCAAAAACGTTTGCGGTTTCTCTCTTCTTTTTATTATACACACTTTTCTCTTGTTGGAACTACTATAACCTCTTCCCTTTATATATATATATATATATATAAATATAAATATATATATATATATATATATATATATATATATATATATTAATCATATTAATGCTCTATCTTTGATATCTAGCACTGTATTGCAAAGACTGCTTGCCTTAAATGTCTTTTCTATGAATATCCCATTGACTGTCACCATTTTTGGCTTCATACTATCTTTGACATCACTATTGCCTTAGCTCCTGAAAAATTATTCTCAGTTGAGCACTTTAATGATAAACAACTTAAAAAATTATTTATAAAAGCAGATAAATCCAGGATCATCTATAAAATGGAAACCAATAATTATAACAAAATAGTTGACAAAGAAATCACTAAATTTTACAAAACCACTAATAATGAAACTAAAGTGATATAAATAAATAAGCTAAAAACATAGCCACTAAACTAACATTAGCTAATAGAAGAAAACAATCAGCATAAGTAGAACCATTTATTAAATTAAAAGACCATAAGGACAATTTCACAACCAAACCAACATGTAGAATACTAAACCTTACAAAAAGCAATATTGGGAAAAAAAGCAAACAAATATTAGAAAAAAAATATGCTCAAAACTAAGAAGCATACTAAACATAAACCAATGGAAAAATACAAAAACAACAATCAGATGGTTTAATAACATTAGCAAAAAAAAAACTTTTATATGATTAAACACTGCCAAAAACAATATGATACCGCAATAAAAAAATATGGACATAAAAAGGAATAATAATAATAATAACAATAACTTTGAAGTAACAACGGGTATCTATGATGGTGACAGGTATGTGAACTAATAGGCATATACATAATCAATGATTTAACAAATATTATTAACAAAAATGATATAGGGACAACAGTCTATTAATTCTAAGAAACTGCAATAGCAAAACTACAAAAAAATATGATATAATAAAAACCTTCAAAATCCTAGGATTTACAATAGATATAAAATCCAATCAAAAATAGTAAATTTCTTAGATATAACATTTAACCTAAACAACAGAACCTACAAACCATACAAAACAAACAACAACCCAATAGACATTAACAAAAAATTTAACCAACCGTGCACTTAATGTATTTAAACAAATACCCATATCTATAAAAAAAAAAATTTTAACATACTCTAGAAGCCTAAAAATATTTAATGAAAAAAAAACATATGAATCATCCCTAAGAAACATCAGATATTCAAAGAAACTAGAATACAATAATGAAAGCAATTCAAACAAAAATAACAGAAAAGAAATATAATAAAAACAAAAATTGGAAAAATATTCTTCAAAATAATTGACAAATACATCCCTAAAAACAGAAAATTATCAAAAATTATCAACAAAAATACAATCAAAATTAGTTATAGCTGAATGGAAAAACATGGAGAAAATAACTAAGCACAATAAGAAAAATACTCACCAAAACCAATTACAACAATAACATGCAGTAAAATAACACCATTAAATGTAACTGCAGAAACAAAGAAAATTGCCCACTTAACAATAAATGTTTAACCAATAACATAATATATAAAGCTATCATAACTAATAACATTAAAACAGATAAAAAAAATTACATAGGCACCACAGAAAAAAATTTGAAAGAAAAAATACACAAACAATACAACCCTATCAAAATACATATGTAGCCAAAAAGAAAAAAATATCCCCATCAAAATCAAATGTGAAATTATAAAAAGAGCAGCCCCATACAGTATTAACAGTAAAAATTGTAAATTATGCTTAGAGGAAAAATTAGCAATAATTAGTTTTAAAAACCAAAATAAACTCCTAAAGAAGAAAACTAAAATAATAGGTAAATGTTGGCATATAAATAAAAAACTTACTTTGCCATCTAAGCACTAATTGAAAATGAACAAATAAATATAAATAAATCTTATATATAAAGTACAGTGTATGTCTGTGTGTTTGTGTCCAAGCAACTCCTTTGCTCCCACTGGTCTGATTTCAATTATTCATAGCTCATTCAAAAGCCCTAGAAAAGTTAAGTGCAAGGAACGATTTTCATTGAGCTCAAATTCAGGGTTGCCAGATTATGCGAGGTTAAAAATACATATTAATATATTATACTAGCCATTATTGTTGCTTTCATGGTTCAAGGGGAGTAACTCTTATTTTCCTTTTGTATCCTAAATTGAAGCTAGCTTAAAATTTTAACACAATAATAGCTCAATATCTGTATTATCTACTTCTAGGCAATATCACTCTTCAGGTTTAATTAATTTACATATTGATTTTAAAAATGTTTATTTCATTAATTAATTGTCCTTCATTACTGTTCTTTTATTCGAGGATTGTTTTGATTTTCATATCAAAAATTGTTGTTTAGGAATATCATCTTATATAGTGCAGAAAAGTATTTGAACTGGAGTTGACTGGAGCAGGAAATGGCTTGTAAACTTTAATGCCTTCAAAATGAAACTACGCTCCTTTACCTACCACTGAGAACCCTCCCTGCCTCCTATCAGAATGACTGATTCCCAACTCCTCAAGAGCACCTCGTTACACCTGCTTTATCTCACGCTGTCCGCTGATATAAGGTGGAACAAATACATAGACTCAATAGCTTCATCTACCGCAAGGAAAGTTGGTTCTCTGTGATGTACCAG
The DNA here is from genome assembly GCA_964036315.1 of Acanthosepion esculentum. Classification (NCBI taxonomy): domain Eukaryota; kingdom Metazoa; phylum Mollusca; class Cephalopoda; order Sepiida; family Sepiidae; genus Acanthosepion; species Acanthosepion esculentum. The sequence continues at coordinate 49,126,122 of OZ038493.1, read as the reverse complement.
AAAGTTTTTCTCATCTGAGTCCATCCTTCAAATCTATAAATCAGCCATCCATTCTTGCATGGAATATTGCTGTCATATATGGTCTGGAGTTCTCGCTGTACGTCTCAAGATCCTCAACAATATCCAGAGATGAATATGTAAGATGATAGGTCCTGATCTGGCATCTAGTCTACAATCACTATCCCACAGACATGCCATGGCCTCCCTCTGTCTCTTCTACAAGTATTTTCATGGAAACTGTTCCAACGAGCTACTTTCACTGGTTCCCAGACTGCATGAATTCAAGTGAGCTACCAGGTTGGCATCTCGGTCCCACCCTTTCACTGTCAAAACGGTTAAATGTAACCATCTCTTCTACTCAAACAGCTTCTTCTCCCGCACTTCCTGTCTGTGGAACTCCCTTCCACTTGCTTGCTTCTCTGATGGCTATAATCTTCAAATATCCAAGTGTAATGTCAATCAACATCTGACACCCTGATCTTGTTCCATGTCCTTCTCTGTGTCCTTTACTCAAACACGCCTCTTTACTCTTGTTCTCAATCCTCTGTAACCCCTGGCATGCTAGTGGCACTCCCACCATGCTTTGGGTGAATTGCTTTAAAACAATATATATACACACACACACACACACACAAAAAACGAACAAACCTAATCCCCCCCCACCCAACCAATTAATCCCTCAATATATAACACCCAGGCAAAAACAAACTACTAACCATTAAATAAAAATGAAACATTAAATAAAGAATAACATGATAAAAGAATACACTTATTTTAATACAGATACACTATTTAACAACTACCCATGTGTGTTCGCAAGTATACAGGCATATGTGTGTGTGTGTGTGTGTATATATATATATATATATATATATATATATATATATATATATCCAAACAACAAATTCTATTCACCCAACCAATCATAATTAATACCCTAAAAATAGAAAAAATAACTTCACCATTTAAGCACTAGTTTATTAATAATAAAACAGACATAAATGTATATGTACCTGCACACACATGTTCATATGTATATGTATGTGCATGTATGTATACCTATATACATGCATGCATAGATGTGCATGTGTGCATATACATAAGCATATGCATATAAATTCAAACAATAATAAATAAAATTAATTATAATCTAACCTCCTACAATTAATACTTATGATACCACCAAACTAAATTAAAAAACACAATAATAACCTAGTGAAGATATATAAGTGTAAAAAAAAAAACAATGAAAAAAGGCTAAAGAGTGAGTGTAAAGCAAAAAATAATTGAAAGGACAAATGATCACAACCGCCGACACATATGCACATCAGGAATGAATGCAGATGCACAAATGCACACAAAAACACAATACAGAAAAAACTGACACCAATGTTTAATGCATAAAAAGGAAAAAATCAAAAAGATATAAGTAGTAAATTACTGATACCTCCTGAGGTCCATCTACAAAACTCTGGAGTTGGGATGCTGAAGGTAACATTGATCAGCTAAGTGACAAACTTTTACTCAAATCAATCCTATATATATATGTAGTTTAAATAAATCTGTATTGCTACGACGTCACTTGCACAAATCAAGATTCCACTTGTTCAATTCACCGTCCTTGCTTTCTGAACACGTCACCACATATATCCGTCGTTCCTTTCTCCTGTTTTCACTGTTTCCTCCCTCTTTTATCAGGCCAACACCACGGTCAACTAACCAATCAGTGTTCTTCATTTTATTCTCAGTTACCCAGGCAAATAGCCTCCTCCAGTTTGACCAATCAGCACACAACTTGCTATTGGTGGAAGCATGCCAAACTGTACAAAAAACACTCATTACTGCACATAGTGCTAGACGGGAGAGTAATGCCATTTTCACGGAGCAAACTTTGCTGATGTCACGTGCCGCATGTTAAGGTAAGACCCTTATTTTCCTATGTACCAGATGCAAGCTACTCTGGCTCGCTTGCTCCTACGGGGTTGTTCACCACACTCCCCCCTGATCTCATGATCACAAAACATACAGTCGCGAGCAGGTTGCTTTTGCCAGTCACTTTGCTGAGGAAGTGAAGCAACACAAGCTTCATCTTCAGATGAATTGTCATCAGGGGAGCTAGCAGGATGTACCACGTTAGTATTTTGGACACTAACAGTTGGGGAGTTGTCTTCCCCATTTGTGTCATCTGTAACAGATTCAGTATCAAGAGTGATCCGTTTCTCCTAATGGGACTGATCTCAAATTTACTAACTGCTCACTCTCTTAAGAATCGCTGTCCTGTGTATCTGTCAGGACCGATCCCATGAAGGGACGCAAATCCTTCACATGACACAGAACTCTATTGACGTGCACTGACTGTGGGCTATTAACCCGAGTCACGTGACCCATTCTAAATTTAGTTGTGTATTTCCTGTGGGGAGTTTTCACATAAACGACGTCTCCCACTTCATATGCTCCTTGAGTATTCTGAGGTTCAATGGGGGACATAGCCTCAATGCCCCATATACAGATATGGTACCTATAAAGTGCATCAGCTGGGGCAATAGTAGGCAAATGATTATCTTTAGGCATAACTTCATACCAGTAGACCACCACTGGTATAGAGTACTGCTTTCTAGCTGCAATGGTTTTGATGCTTTGGTGACTATACCATTCCCAGCAGGTGCATATGCACACCAGAACCCCAAACTTACACCCCAATTACTCAAAAAAAATTTTGAAATGTTTGCACATAAATGCTGTGTAATTGTCGGTCAATATTTCGAGTGGCGGACACCGTTCGTAAAAAATTGCCTCTAACTGCCTAACTACACTAGTAAAATCTTGTTGACGTAGTGGGCGCCATATCGCAAACCAAGAGGGCCCACAATCAATAATTGTCAGAAAGTGCTTACCGCCAGGGTGGGTGATGTCCGTTGCTAACCTATTCCAGTTGTTCCTCACGTTCAGCTTTCCTTTTTGCCAATGCACTGGAGCCGGATCAATGGTTTGGCACACCTCACATTCCTTGACAACCGCTTTTACAACTTCTGACGATACTGAAGGGTCTATCAACCTAACAAAGTACAGGGTCCTTTTCATGCCCGGGTGTCTAGTTTTCTGCTGGACATTAGCCACTTGATGTGAGTCCAACTTGATCTTTGCAGTGGCGCATACTGACTGCACTGGCTCCGTTCCCTCCTTGTATAGGTTTAACCACCTCTTTGGTACCCTGGTCAGCCAGATTCATGTTGGATTTGACCAGTGTTATGTCCACTGTCAAGCCATATTCAGCTACAAGCTCGCGAAATGTGTTCAACCGTCTCTGCACTAGCATTTCCCCAGACGCCTTCATATTTATTCGAGCCATGCCAGTTAAGGTGTTCGAAATCCACTAATGAACACATGCTGAATCAGTAAAAAGATCGACACCTGCCATTGAAGAGCCAAATTGACATCCTTTATTGTTGCATCTAGCTTGGCCAAATTGATGTGCTTAGCATCTACAACCAGGCGCAGCCATGATGCATCCTCAATGACGTTTCCATTTACCTCTAATACAACATCTGTGACTATGGAACTCACATCTACCCACACATTCATTTCGCGGCCACTCACACAACAGTCTCCCCCTACTGGATCAGCCTTGTGTATTCTGGCTATTATGTTGGCTAGCATGCAATTAATAGAGGCATTCTCAACTTCATCATCCGATCCTGTGGTTAGAGTGCTTGCTTGTCATTTCACAAATGCAGTAGCCACTCATAGCCAGCCACAAACGGGAAAGTAGCCCACAAGTTTTCCATATAACGAGAATACGTGCTGGCGAGTTTTCCTAATAGGGATATCAGGGATCTCTCCACCTTGCCTCCATTGGAGAGTACCATTGTCACTCCAGACCTGTAAGCCCAACACATTAGTTCCATCTTCTAATCTCGTTGGTTCCTTGCATACTAGTCTGTACTTGGACAGGAGCTCTCTCATGTATGACAAGAATCAGACTTTCGTTGACATAAATGTCGTCAACATATGCCGATGTGGCATTCGCAATGGTTTTGTCTTGCAATAATACTGCGTCAATTACGGCTTTCATGATGAGAGGTGACACATTTAAACTGAAACCCAGGTCAGGTGAGGCAGTATCTTTGACCCTTCACTATGACAGTTTGATAGGGCCACAGCGCCTTCTCCACATGTATCTGCAGATACGCCCTCCACAAGTCCAACAAAGATACATCGGCCCCCAATCGTCGCCATTCTCGCAACTTATGTGCACAAACCTCCAAGTTAGCAGTATATGGTTCCACAAAACCATTCAACTCGCGGTAATCCAGTACTGAACGGACCTTCTGCTTGCACTCTTGTATCACTGCCATTAATGGGATTAGACACTAAGGTGGACCAACTTTGTCTTCGGGGTATGGTCGCAGCCATCCATTATCCAGCCATGACTGAAGTTCCCTTTCATATTCGTCCCGTGCATAGTCAGGTACTGAATATTCTGCCAGTCTATTCTTCAGGGTAATAGGCGGTTGCCCATTGGTCCACTTCACCGTCCTTGCTTTCTGAACACGTCACCACATATATCCATCGTTCCTTTCTCCTGTTTTCACTGCTTCAGCCCTCTTTTATCAGGCCAACACCGTGGTCGACCAACCAATCAGCATTCTTCGCTTTTATTCTCAATTACCCAGGCAAATAGCCTCCTCCAGTTCGACCAATCAGCAAATGACTTGCTATTGGTGGAAGCATGCCAAACTACAAAAAACACTCATTACTGGCCATACTGCTAGAATTGCTAGACGGGAGAGTAATGCCATTTTTACGGAGCAAACTTTGCTGATGTCACATACCGCATGTTATTTTCCTATGCACCAGATGCAAGCCATTCTGGCTCCCTTACCACAAAATATATATATATATATATATATATATATATATATATATATATATATATATATATATATATATATAACATTTGTATATATAACATTTGTTGTGTATTTGGGCATCAATCCCTCTTTAATAAATGTTTTGTTGAACAAGACTGACGTTTAGGTTTTATCCTATTATTCATGTACGCATACACGTGTTCTCTTTTCCAAACTTAACATGTATAAAAATTGACTTAAAGTTTGTTGATTCAGCTAAACTATTGGCCATTTTAAATTACTTTTTATACCATTATAATAAATAGTGTAAAGTGGTATTGTAGACAGTATAAAAGTTGCTATATACGAGTACTATAGGCTTTTTTTAAAACCGGTATCTGTCTTTTTCATTTCTTTTATCTTTTTTTCATGTTTTCTCCTTTGGCAGATTTGGTATTGGTAGGATTGTTTTTTGATACTTTATTGATTATTTGGTTTATTTATATACACAAGCATTACACAGTGTGCACAATATATGTATGTGTAGATATGCATATTATTCATTACAGCCCAAAAGACAAGAGAGGAAACTGAAAACTTTAACAAATTTATAAGAATGTCAGTTTTAATGACAGATATTCACAGCAGTCCTTTCTAGAATCAAAATCTGATGCTATCAAATGTTTTGAAAAAGACCATCCACAGTAACTAAGGAACATGTAATTGTTTATGGCTCTTCAGTTTATAAAAGAAAAAGAAAAGTCTCACCACAAACAACAAGGCAGGGAGTTTCAGGAACATTCAGCGCTTTTATAGCCGACATGGAGTTTTTCTGAAAAGTTAAAAGGCAAAATGAATGGCTGTTAAAATTACTTTGCAGAGAAAAACGAAAAAGTTATTACAGATAATAGTAACAATAAGAAGATAAAGAAACTGAGAGTTGTATCTATAATCCTAGGATCACTGGGAACAGGCCCAAAGATCCTTGCAAAGAGATTGGAAGAATTTGCAATCAACAAGAGAATTGAAACAATTCCAATCACGGAAGACCAAAGGGAAGTATTACAAATTTGAAACTTGCTACCACTTGACCTCCTCTAACCATGACATGATGATAATAAGAGATTGATTGTTTTTTTTTATGGCTTATCAACCTCAGCTGTTTAAAAGGCTTGTTTTTGTCCTATAGGAAAATCCAAGATGGCACTTGAACGAAATATTCATAAAAAAAATCCCATTTGCCAGTAAAGTTTTAAACCCCTCAGAGCAAACCTGTACCAAACTGTTTTCCTGAATCTTTGATGATCAAGATGAAACAATGGAAATCACAATTAAGTGCAACAAGTTTTTGATCAATGTTATAGGATCCAGATGGCTATTGTTTGCACATGGAATTATTCACTGGTAATTAATCTTCAAACAGCTGTGAACTCTTTGTGGGTTATTTAAAACTAAACATATTTCAGATTGCAGGAGGTTGCCTACAGTACATGGTGTTCCCTAGCAGTGCCCTATCTAAAATAAAAAATGTAAATAGAAACTAATATTAATGGCTGGCATTTATTTTCTCACCTGAAAAACTTCATTTGATCTGCAAAATTACAAAACAGCATTCAAGATTTAAATATTTACAAAGATACTTACAAAACTTAGTCAGATAGAAAGGGACAGGAAGTTGTGGAAAGTCATGATCACCCACACTGTGAAAGGACTTGGCATAAAAAGAAGTCAGATCAAGACAAAAATTTTGAAACACCCAGGAAGAAAATATCTCCAGAATTAATTTTTGTCATTCCTATAAAGATCGGATGCACGATGGTGTAATGGATTGTAGCTCAGATTGAGGAATCGGAGAGCAGAGTTCAAATTCCAGTTCAGTTTATTATATTTGTTTATGTGCTAATACTCTTGGGAAAGGCATGAATCCATCTCTTATCCCTCCAGTTATGGATAAGTAGAAGGTAAGACTGGGTCCTATAGCCTTGGTTGATACCAGTCTAGAAGAAGGATAAACTTTGAATTAAAACCAGCCTGGAGAGGGTCGGGCTCCATCAGGCTATCTTGCCCAGAAAACACCACTGCTGGGTTATGAGTCTCATGACTGCGATAAAGATCTATGGATCTATCTTACACATTTATAAGTCTACCATTTGTCCTTGCTTTGAATATTACTGTCACTTCTCCTCTGGTGTTTCTGCTATGTACTTAGAGATTATTGATAAAATACAAAGAAGCTGCAATGCTATTGGTACTAACCTGGCATCTCAGCTTCTGTCACTTTCCCCATCATTGTAACATAGCTTACCTACGCCTTTTCTATAAATATTTCAGGATAATTGTTCTGAACTACCAAGACTTCATGAATTTAAGCACAGTACTAGATTGGTGACAAAGTCTAATCATTTTACAGTTGTAAGCAAGAGTTCTATGTGAACAGTTTCTTCTGTTGCACTTCTCGCTTGTGGAACTCTCTTCTGACTTCTTGCTTACCAGTCAACTTTAATCTTCAAAAATTTAAATGCAATGTCAATCATTATTTTCGGTCTCCTTAATTATTGTTTTTTTTATTGTTCTCTCTCCTTAATACTGTTTTTTTTTCTCATATTCTCTAATACTCAGTAACTCCTTGCATTTTACTAGGTTTATTGCCTTGATTGGGGTGAAATAATTAAAAAAAAAATTAAACAGACTTAAATGAATTAACATTTCTAGAACCAAAAACACTATAAGATATACACATGGCATCTACACAACCAATGAAAACAAAACAAGCATTGAATTTAACAACTGATACATACATAAACAATAATGTCATAAGATATAATTGATTGATTTAACGGCATATCAACACCTTAATAGGTCATATAATGCTGAAATTTAATTTTCTTGGGATCTTTGAAGTAATAAAAAATATGATATATGTTATTCTGCTTTCACAGTTGAATACATGGTAGATGATACTCAGCTTTTGTGCATATACATGTTTGTGTGCACATAATTACTAGAGGCAGTGATATGCATGTTTTATGCTGTAGTTTTGTTGGAGTTATATTTTGGAATACAGTTTGATTTCTTTAAGAAATTGTAGGATATTATATGGATTAATGTCATGAAAGAGTTTTTCATGTTGGCTGTTTGGTAGTACAATAAATATACATTTTTGGTAATTTTGCTAGAAATACACATCACTGGCAACTTCACCATAAATATATATTGCTGGTAATCTCTTTATACAAAAATGTATTGCTGAAATTCCCACTACAAAAATGTACTCTGCACCTTCATAGTGTTTTGTTTTTGTTTGGGGGTTCACTATTTGCCCATAGCCAGGATACTAACAGGTGCTACCACCCTGGGTCAAAGTGGACCTAGGAATGACAGCACTTAAGATTAGGTATCCCAACACTCAGCTTACAGCCAATGAAATTCTTAACTAAACACTAAAAAATGCATATATTCAACTCGCCATGTTATTTCATTCAATATCTCCATAAAAACATAATGCATACCAAATAAAAGCTTATTTCATGAACTTTGTTTCTATCTTATTTATTTTTATATGTACTACAGTGTGCGAGGAACATTACAGTTTGAAAATAGAGACATTTTGGTGATTTAACAAAATTTTGGCCATTTTTTCACTGACGGCAGTTTAGACTTACTCAAATTTTGTAATATGCGCACTCCGCAGGGTTTATTACAATTTTGGTAACACGTTAGTTTGAAAGTTAACATTCTAAGCTTCATTTTTATATATTTTATATTTTTTAATTTTAATAAGAGGTTTGTAAACAATTCAAATGAAAAGTTTGATCGTAAAATTCAAATGCTTCTTGTAAAAATAAAAACACATAAAATATATCATTAAAACACACATTAAATAATCTATGAAACTAAATCAAAATCAAATATGAACCGATAGCTCCATTTTGCGCATGTGCGATTATGTGTAACCATGTACGACTTGCTCGGCCATCATTTCAACTCCATGCGAGACTCAATACACAGCATAAACACGGACACAAAAGAATCGACCAGCATGTTTTCTATGGATGAAATTTTCAAGGAAATTGCTTAGAATTTGTTTTAAATATTAATTTTCTATGATATGTAAAATGTAAATGGGATTTAAAAACCGTTTCCGTCATAAAAAATATGAAACAAAAATCGATTTGTTTACTTTATGCTCAGATTCAAATCACAAAAAAAAAAAAACGTAGGACTTATTGATCGAAAAATGTTCATATTAAAAGAATGAGATAAAAAAACATTCTACAAAAAAATTCTAGAATGTCTTTTATCTTTTTGCAGTATTCTCACAATAATTATCAGCATTTCAGTTACCAAGTAACATTTTGTTTAAAGTTACCCCTTCAAACAATTTTCTTACTTTTTAAATTATCTAATGAATGGATTTTAGTTACGATTTATTGCTATCTAGATACAAATTTATGACTTAATATTCATTTTCCTAATTTATTATTATTTCTTAGTAATATTTATTTCACACAGATTATTAGTAATCATTAGTGGGCATTGCTTGGCATGTGTTAAGCTTCTCTCACTCTACAGTCCAGAAATTGTACATGTTGAGTCAGGACTGTACTTGTTCAGCATTTGCTCCATATACATACTAATCTGTTGATTTTAGGTAATTTTAACCATGATAGATGGAAAGAGCACCCCCAGAAATGGCTAGATATGAAATTTGGTGTTTCTAGTGTAAGAAGTATTCATTTTATGACACAATTCAAGCAAGTCTAAAACCGGCCTTTCAAATACCTTGTGACAAAAGGTTAAAAAGCAATTTTTTTCAATTTTGAAGTGGAATAATCCAGAATATATCCATTCTATCACTCCCATCAATTAGGCATGTTATTGGTATAGACATAATGTGATATTTGAAATTTAGGATGAATGTGTGTCTTATTTCCAGTTTTATGAAATGTCAAACCTCAGGTTATGAGTTGTTTGCACGTCATTGCAGAAGTTTTGATTTATAAAATTTTCATATTCAGACTGAATTTATTTAAGAAATATGCAGTGATACTATCTGTAATTTTATTATTAATTTCTTTGTTATGTACCTAACAAGTTAGTATAATTTTAACTGTTGTTCTTAATTGCTTTTTAAAATATAGGAGTCCAAATATGGTATTTTGTCCTAATTCATAATAGACAACAAAATGCTGCCAAAATTAAACAGTTTAAGATATTTGGATGAAATAAAAACTGCTAAGTTTCTTTAATCATGTAGATTAAGAAGATGCAATCAGATAACACCTAGTACCTGTTTAAAATTTTCATCTGTGATACCTATTAAGATGTGTTTCTGCACTCTTCAAAACCTCCAATCTCCCAATCAGAGGCCTTGCTTCCAGAGGTAGTTTACTGTCATACCCAGGACTCCATAAGATATACACATGGCATCTAAACAACCAATGAAAACAAAACAAGCACTGAATTTAACAACCGATACAAACATAAATTTGTGTAAATATTTGACATGGTCAATCAGGGAGAGGTTCCTCCAACAGGAGTAAATAGGCACCTATTATATATATATATATATATATATATATATATATATATATATATATATATATATATGACAAATTATAAATAATTATAATATTATAGGTAACAATAATAAAAGTCTTAACACACAATTTTAAATCATCACCATGAGAACACAAATTTTATAATGTTCTAACGGTCAGTGTGTATTTCGCATCAGAAGATTGCACGTGTTGTAGCATACCTACAGACAATAATGAGTAAGTCCCCATTCACATAAATACAGTAGTAAATACTGTATGTTGGTCTGCAGTTGGACATTCATTGTGGAATTCACATGACTCACTTCTAGCAGTAGATTAGTTCTTCTACACGCCGCTGGCAAATCTTACATGTGTTGTTCTTGTCCTAAGTATTATTGTTCATTACCAACCTTCATTTGATTATTCTATTTAGTAACCTCCCCTAGATTACAACAGCACGTTTGCATGAGATTCCAAGTCGTATTATCAATGTTGGATATTATGTATAATCACTAATATATATATATATATATATAAAAAAGGAAATTAATGACAAAGCATAAGAAATTTTTTTATGACATATTTCATCCTTTAGGATTTCATCAGTCTAAAGTGATATTTACATTGATGTAACTACGCATATGCATGAAAAAGAAGGGATACTGAATTTTTAAAGTTTTTTTTTTTTCTGTTTGAATATACAGTGTTGCCAATTTCATTTAGTTTTTGTCTATGTTTTTATCACTTTTGTAATTAAGTATCCCACATTATGATAATAGATTTACCAAGAAAGGTGAAATGCTATAAGAACTGGGATGCAAATTTACTGTGGATGGTCTAGTGATCAAAGCACTTTCTATACACTTCTACCTTAGTCAATTGCTTTCCGTTTTAATTAAAGTATCATTTTTTTAAATCGAAATTAAGGCCAGACTCATTATGATGAGTGACTAATGCACTGAGCGTGTTGTTTTGTAAAAGGTCCCTTTTGTGTTTATATAATCTTTTATTTAAATCTCTCATGGAGTCTCCTATTTATTCCTTGTGACAATTATCACAAGTGATTGAGTAAATTCCTCTTTCAAGTTTTAGTTTATTATTATTATTTTGGTTTGTACTAATTAAGTCATTTATTGTTCTAGAAGTAGTTGTAAAAAATTTTATGTTAAGCTTAAAATAAATTCTTTTCAGTTGCAGTTGTGATAGAGTTAATGGGTAGAATATATTTTGATTCATTATGTTTGTCAGAGTGGACTGCTCTTCTATTTTTAATTATTTTACAAGCTTTTTGTTTCCCCATTGAATATGAAATGATTAATAATTTTGGAAATGGAAGAACTTAAAAGTATTTAATATATTTCTCATTTTCATATAAATATTGAGGGCTACAAATTCAGAGTACTGTTAAATAGAATCCAATAATTATTCTGGTTTTCATTTTGTCATTATATGTGAGAACAGATATTTATGAGATCATTTTTATTAATTGATTTACTATGGACACTTTGTTTTAGGTCATTGACAGTATAGTGTAACATGATATCTAGGAAAAGTAAAGTTATTTGTTTCTGTTTCGTAAGTGAATTCTGTTGTATGTTCGACTTTGTTTAGTTTATCTACATGGTTAGGTAATATTGTTTTGCAAGGATATATTAATAGAGCATCATCAATATACTGGAATGATATGTTGATTGTTTAGTTAAAATACTCTGGAAAAGGACCAAATTATAACAAAATCCGAGAAAATATATGCCAAAACCCTATTCAGATGCAAACCTGTTGATAATCCAAATTTTTGTTTATAAAAATTATTGTTAAAGTTGAAATAGCATTGATTGGTGATGAGTCAGCAGATTTTTATGATATTAGCTATTGGTAAGGAGAGGTTGTTTTTGTTTTTTTTTATGATGCCAGATGCTTTTTTAAAAGTTTTAAGCATTTGTTAACAGGAACAGTGATGTAAAGAGATTCAACATCTAAACTAGCCATGAGTTTGTCAGTCATACTTATTTCCCTTAGCGTCTCAATCCAGTTGCTTGAAGTTTCTCCCATATAAACACACACACGCATACATATATATGATAAGATAAAAAACAAATAGGAAACATGTATAAATCTAACATGTTTCACTTTTATTAAAGCTTCATCAAAGATTAAAAGAAAAACAGACAAAAAGACAGAACTTTGGTATTTTCAATTTAGTTTTTAGACATAATAGAATTTTTACAAACTTACATATAGAATGATCAAGAGCTTTAATGCACATGATCCATGACTGACCAATGAGAACTGACCCAAACAAAATTGAAAATACCAATGTTTCTGTTTTCTCTCAATCTTTAATAAAAGCGAAACATCTTAGCTTGACATACATACCTTATTTGTTCTTTATCTTATCCTGTTGGATTCAAATCTATATTTGATCTTTCTCACACACACACACGTGTGTGTGTGTGTGTGTGTGTGTGTGTGTGTGTGTGTGTGTGTGTGTGTGTATTTATGATCTGGAGAGTTTATTCTATAGCAATATGAAAAGAAAACTTTTAAAATAGGATTATTTCTTGAAGAGGTGCATTTCTGTAGAAACACTAAAAGAAAGTTATATTGTCAAGAAAAAACTGTTAGGTCTTTGTCACCAAGGGCATATAGCAATCCCATTACATGATTTTCAGAAAAATAAAAAAATAAAAAAAAACTTACTGGTGCCATAGGGAATAGAATATTTTTGTTTTCATTCATAAACAACATTATAAGTGGCATCATAGCTGCCATTTCAACTTCTCTCAGTTTCTCTGCAGTAAATCCCTCCTTAGTCAGACTTTTCAGAATCTTATTCACTTCCACCTGACCGACCGCCAATTTGACAGTCTTCATAAAGTCAATAAGTTTCTTTGCTCGACCATTTATTATTTCTTTGATTGCAATTTTTAAGTCGACACCTGTAAGTTCTTTAAAATGGACCATGATGCCAATTTCTTCAAACAAAAAGGGCCAGTCTTTTCGAAGAGTCAGAATTGAAGCCCCGTTGTTAATATCCTTCCTCTGGAAAAAGTAAGTACTGAACATATCATCAGTCACTTGGTTTACATCCCAGCTGGGCATCATTGCAATGTTCTTCAAGAGGTCCTGCTTCAACCTCAAACTCCATTTTGTTTCATTTGGTGGAAGTTTCAATGGCTGCCAATTGATACAGCCATAATTACTAAGGAATTTGCCAGAATGCCTTGTCTGTGTGTAAGACATTAGTTTTTTTTGATAATTAAACTGTCCTCTATCAGGCCGATTGATGTTTTCCAACCGAACTTGAAGTTGTTTAAAAATGGAATTGTACCCACGTTGAGCTTTGGAATTTTCTGCAGGGTCAAGCAGTGAGTCAGGATAATCCATGACCATTCTGTGTGCAATGTCTTGAAGTTGGTGCCGTGTTGGTCTTGCACATAACTTGATCATCTCAGCAATAATTACACGGATCATCTCCCTACGAAGACTTTGTTCTGGACGTTCACGTCTCTCTAACCTCTCCATAAGAGCTGAGGGCATCTTATTCCAAGGAATTTTAAATTTCTCTAACCAATCTGAACTCTCTTCAACCAAGGTATCATTGTCTGAAGAATGCAGAGTAAGAAATTCAGATGTGTGTTGATTGGTATTCAGAGATTCGCTCACAGAACATTCCAGAGAATTGTCAAAATTCTGAGAATTTGGAGACTCGCATATTACTGAGGAATTGCTGTCATCATTGACAATAATTGGGCCTGAAACCATTGTCTTATTAGTATTTTCAAAGTTCCATATTGAAGAATCAAAAGTGGTTATTTCAGTTGGAGATAACTCTACAATCTCTCTGTCATTTTTATTTATTGCCGAGCTAAGGTCTGTAAATGAAGTTATGACTGGGCTGACTCTTTTAGAATTTGTCGTTTTGTCCCGTTCAATTTGAAGGGGTTCGACAAGAAAGGGTCTGCTTGAGCCAAGTTGATTGGGAATCTGGACTCTTAAATCACTGCTTGAATTGTCTTGATTGATATTAACAGGCACTGGGACATAATTAAGAACATCGGAATTCTGGGAATTCATTTGAGATCTAGGGAAATTAAAATTGACTGGAAATTGCTTTGAACCTGAATGCAAGACATTGGTAGGTGTGTTCTGCTCCGAGTACGTTATGATTGAATCATGCACTTTATCTGAAGGAATCGTAGGCATGCCAAGAGATGAAGAAATATTTGTGGCCGGAATTTGGATGCATACGCCTGCAAGGCTAGCAGGGAGTTGAGCTTGGAGGCCTTGTTCTTGGAATGCAGCAAGGGAAGATTGAACTTGTCCAGTTTGGGATGAGAATCCCATCCTTTGAGCCGCTCCTTGATTCAAATCAGCTGCAAAACAAAACAAAATAGACATTTGTAGGCAAGTCTCAACAGCTTAAAACTTTATTATTTATCACAAATCTTATTCGACTCTATAAAATCAGTCCAGATCAAAGGTTAATCTGAAGAATTATGTCAACTGTTCATTGTTATTTAAGTCAAGCTCAATATATAAGATAGTAGAAAGGAAGATTGTGTTGCACCACACTTTCAAGTGAGAAAGCATTCCTGGACCAAAATCCTAGCTTCTGCCCAAGCTTGAGATCCATGCATCTGCCACAACTACAAGTCTGTTATAAAGTTTGTATAATGCTCATAGTTCTGGTTAATAATACTTTAAGGAAACACTGGAACAAAAGGTTGAGTGAAGAACAGGCTTAATTGCATGAGAGACATGCATTAACAATAGAGAAACAGAGAATATCGTAGTTCAGTGTAGCAATGCGTATGACTCAAACGTTACGCCTTACCACCCACTTTTGAGTTCTCCTCAGAGCGGATAGACAAGTACATGTTCAAACAATTAGTGTACAGAATATTGATAGATAGATAGATAGATAAAATGAATTAGATACATAATGAAATGAATTAGATAATGAAATGAATAAGATAGATATAATGGAATGAATTAGATAATGAAATAAATAAAAACTGTTATAAAGTTTGTATGTTATAAAGTTTGTATTAACAATTAATATCAATCAAGACAATTCAAGCAGTGATTTAAGAGTCCAGATTCCCAATCAACTTGGCTCAAACAGACCCTTTCTTGTCGAACCCCTTCAAATTGAACGGGACAAAACGACAAATTCTAAAAGAGTCAGCCCAGTCATAACTTCATTTACAGACCTTGTCTCGGCAATCAATAAAAATGACAGAGAGATTGTAGAGTTATCTCCAACTGAAATAACCACTTTTGATTCTTCAATATGGAACTTTGAAGTTCTTGTAGTTGTTAATAATATTGTAAGGAAACACTGGAACAAAGGGTTGAGTGAAGAACAGGTTTAATTGCATAAGAGACTTGGATTAATAATAGAGTAACAGAGAATACCATAGTTCAATGCCACAATGCATATGACTGAAATGCTCCACTTTGTGATGACCGTTCCTATGAGCAGACTTTCTACTCATAGTGGATGGAGGAGTCCATGTTAACAAATTATTATAGAGAAGGTCAGTTGTCACAACAAAGAGAGACCTCAGACAAATTCATTGTTTCTGATCAAACTGATAATAAAATGACCTCAAGTTATTTCTTTCATTTAAACATTAACTACTTGGAAAGACCAAATGAAGTCTAAAGGGTCAGTCTCAGTTAGGCAATGTCTTACATTCAGACTCAAAAGCAATTTCCTGTCAATTTTAATTTCCCAAGATCTCAAGTGAATTCTTAGAATTCCATGGTTCTTAAGTTATGTTGCAGTGCCTGTTAATATCAACTGACATTTCAGGCAGCAATTTAAGAGTTGAGATTCCCAATCAGCTTGGTTTGGACAGACCCTTTCTTGTGGAACCCTTTCAATTATTTTCTGAATATACATTGATGACTATAGAGATAAGTGGAGATCATAGACAAGTATTTGAATATTAAAAAGAAAAATTAATTACGCAAGCAGGAGTCTCCTCCCACAACACATACGCTACTTTAAGCTTTTTGTTTAATAACCATAAATCTTTAGATAACAGAATCTAAAAAGCTTAAAGACAGAAATTTCATTATTGTAAAGATCAATCAAATAAAATGGATTAAGAGAATATTATACAAATACATTGAGGAGGCACGGTGGAGTAGTGGATAGCGGCTTGGATTGAGGAATTGGAGAGCCGAGTTCAAATTCCAGTTGAATCCATTACATTCACTTACGTGCTAATACCCTTGGGAAAGGTATGAATCCTCTTCTTCTCCCCTAGCTATGGGTAAATAGCAGGACAGACTGGGTTCTATAGCCTTGGATGACAACTGGTCTACCGCAGAAAGAAATGGCAACCTACTACGGGAAAAAGGTCAGTCACGTATGGAAAGATACATGATCGCCTAAGCGTGTATCACACATGGCGCATAACTGACTGATAGAAATACATTACCTACCTTTCAGGTGCCCTAATTATCAATGCTTATTAAATGTATTATTACATACCTTTCACTTGTTGGAGGAGTTTCCGAATTTGGACTGGCTTAAGAACCGAAGCAAGGTCAGTGGCCTCTACATACTGAATATCATCAGGACTCTCCACACCGATATCTCGGAGGGTCTTTGCAAGATTCTGTACACCCATTTCAGTTTGTGTTGGTAGAGCCTTCGCAATACATTCTTCCAAAGATCCCTTCACTAAACTTGGAGATGAAGAACTAGCCATCAGCTGAATAAAAAAAATAAAAAAAGAATCATTTTGTTTTTTTTTAATATTTGTTTGTGTTTGTTAACTAGATATGCAAAGAAAGGATATCTGATAACAGATTTTCAAATCTGGTAAATTTTACACAAAGAGGAACTGAGATTGAAAATTATAGCTTTCTTGAATAAAAAAAAAAAATGTAAATTGGTTCAACTGATGAAGAAATGAGCTGAATTTGATTAATCCATCGAATACTGCTGCCATATCTGGTCCAAAGCTCCTAAGGATTGTTGATAAGATATAGAGAAGAATCTGCAATGTTATCGGTCCTAATCTGGCATCCAAGCTTCAATCATTTTCCCAGTGCTGTAACATAGCTGCCCTCAGACTTTTCTATAAATACTTTCATGGAAACTGTTCTGATGAACTTTCCTCTTTGGTACCTAGATTTTATAAATTTAAGCACAGTACTAGATTGGCAGCAAGGTCTCGTCATTTTACAGTTGATTTGGCTAGATGTAACCATAAGTTCTATGCTAACAATTTCTTTTCTCACACTTCTCACTTATGGAACTCTCATCCAGCTTCTTGCTTTTCAGTCAATTTTGATCTTCAAAAATTTAAATGCAATGTCAATCATTATCTTTTGTCTTATTAATTCCTGTTTTTTTATTGTTCTCTCTCCCTAATAATTTTTTTTTTATATACTCACACAATCAGTAACCCCTTGCATCTTAGTGGCTTCGTTGCCTTGCTTGCAGTGAAATAATTTTTAAAAATAAATATAGAATCCCGACAAAGTTTTTAATAAATTTGATAAATGGCAAAAGTTTCATTAAAACTAGATTTGATTATGCATTTCACATTTCTGGGCTTCATCAGATCCCAAAACAAAGGAAAGAAATGTGTTTGTGTGCATGCTTAAGTAATGAATCATAGTACTTTTTCCCTAAGCTGGTGTTTCTCATGATTAGAAAAAGAAAATGAGTGACTTTTAAAAAGGCTATTAACATTTATTCTGTATCTTTTCTTTATAATTCTTAGTTCATGTCAAAAGTTGTTAATATATTTTTCCCAGCTTTTTTGCATCAAATTAAAGGTAAATCCTCATCTCATTTTCAAAATTGTTTGAAAGCAAGAAATAAATCCAAGGCAAATCCTCATTCAATCCTTCAAAATGGATTGAAAGTAAAAAAATTATGTTTTGAGGTTTAGGTGTTTCCATGTCGACAACCCAAAAGTCACTCATTTTCTTTAATCAGGAGTAACACCAGCTTAGGGAAAAAGTACTATGATTTTTTATTTAAGCATACACATTTCTTTCTTTTGTTTTTTGGATCTGTTGAAGCCTAGAAAGGTGAAATGCATAAACAAATCTAGTTTCAATGAAACATTTTCCAGTTGTCAAATTTCTTAAAAATATATATGCATTAAAAAAAAAAATAGATGAAGAATCAGATTTAACAGAATTAATAGCAACAGCTTCCACAGAAAAGTCAGTGAGGACAAGTGAATTATAAGGTCAGAATGGCCAATTGGCAAACTATCTTGTATGGAACCATGTTAAAAGGATAAAAAAATGTCTAAACAATTTTAATATTTATAATAAAATGATTTGAAAAAGGGTATATGATTTCATTTTTATAATTTAAATAAATGGAACAAGAATATTTATATTTTTGACATGTTTATAAAAATTTTTTCAGCACAACTGAAAGGGTCAGATCCTCTGATTATTTCAAAATTCAGACCAACAACTTTTCTTTAAATTTCTTAAAGTTATCGAGTCTATTTAGTTTTTTAAAATTTAAATAACTATTATAAACTTGATAACTTTTTTTATATTTTGGGTTTTTGCTATTTGCTTCGAAAGTTTATTCTTTTGAAATCAGTAAATTAATTTATAAGTCAATAAGAAATAAAATTAAATTCCAAATAAAGAAAGAATTGGTTATTCAATTGTAATTTGACAAAATTGGAGAGGGGGGGGGGCTGATTAAATTTTTTATGGAAGTGGAACAATATAAGGAACATGCTTAGAAATTAAAACAAAATTTCAAGCCTTTGAGCTTTTTTTGTCCCTTCAAAACAGTTTAATGAATTAAAAACAAAAAAATGAGGGAATTGACTATGTTGTAAAAATACTGTATTCAAACGATTTATTTTTTAAATTTAGAAGTAAAATATAAAGAATAGACAAATAGAGTTATCACTTTGAATCCAACAGGTGAGTCAAAATAGAAAGAATAATTCACGTAAATAGACAACACGGTAATCTAGTTTAAAAGAAACATTTTTTAAAAAAGCATGAACTAAGAAAAGTTACATTTCAAAATTTTAAAAAAGAAGTAAAATATAATTCTTTTATTTCATAAATCTTTAAAATCCAAACAATAATGGACACAAGATTCTTTAATTTAATGATAAAATATTAAAAAGAAATAATAAAAATAATATTTTTACGAAATAAATAATGAAGCAACTCCGTCGAAAAAAAATGTCAACTATAACGGTCCATTAGGGTTTTTGCTTTTTTGTTTTACCTTTTTCTACAAATTTATATAAGTTGAGGATTTTTTTTAATAATTAATATTTGTTACGAAATCATGTGTTTTATGTTTCTCTTTTCTTCTTTATCGAAATGTTTTTAAGAATCAATAAAGGTATATTTATTTTTATTGATCGCCAACTTTCTTGTCAAATATAAATAACAGCTTTTCAATGGCAATCACCGAATACGTTGGGACTATTTTTACTGTTTTTGATTACCTATGTGTGAGTGGTATATATGTTCGTAAGAATATTTTCATATAGTTCAAAAAAGAAAAAAAAACAATATTCTCGGGGTGAAAACTATTTGAAAACTAAAGCGGCCGTGTGAATGAGTCAAAGCTGGAAAGAAAGAAAGCGATTACTACTGTACAGCTTGACCTAACTGTCAAAAATGGCGACTCCCGTCATCGTGGCGTAGATTGAAAAAGAATACTTTTTTTTTTTTTCAAATCCCCTCGGCTTCAGCTGTAAAACATCGTTGATATGTAGTTAGTAATTAAAAAGGAAGGTTTTGCATGAAAATAGATTTTTAAAAAGTAAAATTAAATCGGATTCTTGCCTGTTGTTATTAAAATCAACTCACGATCGGAGGCAATAATGATGGAGTACGTGAAGCTCTCAATGGCGGAAGATGAAAAAGATTTGGATTAGTCAATGAATAAGGAAAAGCCAGAAAAAGACATTAAAAAATGAAAGCAGTATTTATTGGGATTTTATAGATTTTTATTTATTTATTAAATTCTCTAGAATGGTTTTATTTAGTAAGACTATAAAAAATGAATTATTTCAGGTCTTGAACAATTGTTTTCAATAAATGTGCACTGGTCAGTGTTTGACATAACTTGACATTTTCATATTGACAGTTATTTTTAGATCTTCCTTTGTTTCTCTCTCTCTCTCTCTATCGATTTATCCATTCGCTGGGAGGGAAAGAATCATAGATAAATAGAGAGGGGAGACAAAGAGCATTTCTTTAAAAAAAGTAACTATTCCTTTAAAAGGATTTCTTTCTTACGGTAAATTCTAATTATATTATTTAGTAGTAGTATATAATTATTTATAGCATTCATTTGTAGTAGTAGTAGTAGTAGTACCTTAGCAAAAAATATTAGTAGCAGTATAGTCGTAGTAGTGTATTATTATTATTAATAATAGTAGCAGTAGTAGTGGTAAGAGTAGTGCTTAGAAGACTTAGTAAAAGAAACTATTCGATTTTTTTTAAAAAGTAAAATAAAAGATTTATTTTTTAGCGAATGAAACGGTTTAGAAAAGAATGAAATTAACACAGAAAGTAATTCCATTATTTGGTAAAATTTAAATGTTTTTCTTTCTATCACATTTTTATCCTAGATTGTTCAAAAAAAATTTACACACATAAAAAACAATCACTAATAAATTTAAACAGATCCCATTAAAAAGGGATATTTATTTATATGAGGTGTCACTTCTCATGATTTAATCGTGTATTATGTGCGTGTGTGTTCGTGTGTGCATGTGTCTCTTCGTGCGTGCGTGCGTGTATATACAGCATTGGGTCACATTCTGACGTTTCAGTTTGTTTTTTGATGGGTTTTTTTTTTCCATTTTTGTCCTAATTATCCAGAGGGTGGAATTGCAAACCCCACATTTAAACCCTCCGGAGAATCAAGGCCAAAAAAAAAAAAAAAGCCCAGTCTGCTCTGTTATTTTTTATCCACAGTGGGTGGAGAAGTGATGGAATCATTCATTTGGTAGGGTGGGCGCGCAATGTGTAACACAGACTGCCTTAACCGAAATTTGAACACGGGTCGCCGATTCTGTTTTACTTTTAGTTTTCTGTTTTGTTAACCGTCTCATCATGGTTGGGACTTGGGAGGGAGTAGCATGCGCGCTTTTTAAATGATTCAGTATTCCAAGAATTATTAGAACTACTGATTAATTTTTTTTTTTTTTTTTTTGTCCAAGTCTACTGCTTTCTTCAACTGTACAATTCCGATGGGAACCACTTTTTTTATCTAGCAAAAAGAAAGACGAAAAAAAGAAACCGGCAAAAAGGTCATAGGAAAAAATCTTGTGAAAATTCATTTAAGGTCATAATTTAGGACTAGGTTAAAAAAATCATAGAAAAATTTTTCATAAAAATTATAATTTTCAGTTCAATTTATATTAAAATTGTTTTAAAATTTAAAATGATAAATCATAAATGAAATAAAAGAAAAATCAATAAAAGCCTGCGTAGTACATCAACTGATTTCTACGGTTATTGATTTGATTTCTCTTGTCTCGAGAATTGGTTGGGTGGCCAGCCCTTTCATTCAATTGCGTAATTTAGCCAGACGATTGGGTCTCATTGAGGCATGGTTTATGTCAATATGATATGAAGCTGACCTCTCTGGATTCTCTCCCAGGAGATTAGTTGTCAACTGACTCCCGACAACGACTACTGGATCTCTCTTCTTCACACACACACGTCGACCACAATTTGCTTTTGGGCGTATTTCGTACATGTAGCAAATTAGCAATTTTTAACCTCCTTTTTTACTGTCGATATATTTCCATGGCAAGAGAGGAGTACTTTAAAAAATCGTTTTACTTTTAATTATTAATTTAAATTATTAACTGAATGCAAATGTCTTTGACTTTGATCCACACGTGACGGTGTGTAAACTAACAGAAATAAAATCACAGAAAAAAACGTCACGACGAAAAGTCAACATTTTGACTAGGGAAAATAAATGTCATGAGGAGAAAAGTCTTGTTTAATTTAATATGCTAATAAACACTTTCATGAAGAAACTCTAACCATGATATATTGTCTTTCTTTAACTACTTTGTTAAAAAAGTTAATTTAAAACGTCATTTTTCGCAATTATCGAAAGTGTTGTCAGTCAGTTAAAAAAAAAGTCTTCAAATATTATTTTATGAAATTTGACATTTTATCGTCAACGTTTAAAAAATTTTATTATATTATTTATTTTATAAAACTAATACATAAATTTAATAAAGAAAAAAAATATTACCGATTTCTTCCATGGCTTTTCTTAGTATTCCCACCGACCTCCTAAAAACACCCGAAAAACGCATTTTAAATAATTTCTTTGGCGTTATGATTTTTAGTTTTAAAAACTTAACGGCAAAGAAGAAATTATTTAAAATACATTTTTCGGGTGTTTTTATTTAATAAAATATATTCTTCTTACGAATAGCAACGGATGAATTTCAAAATTGCACTGAAAAATTACAAACAAGTAATTAGTAATTTAAAAATATTTCAAGTTTTTATTAAATTATGCAAATACCAACTCTCTCAAAAAAGATGTTATGAATTTTATTGAATTATTTTTTGGTAACGTTAGGGATTTATTTTTTTTCATTTAATATGCTCACATTTGAATTTGATAGTATATTTCTTTTTTTACTAAAATAAAATCTCCAGGGATTTTTTATTTCCACTATTTATTTTTTATATTCGAACTATTGTCCTCATCTTTATTGTTGTTCACAGGTAATTCTGACCTGAACCCTATTCCTTGTAGGCTTGTATAGATGAATTACGAGAATGTACCGCCAAAATGACTTTTCATTCAAAGTCTAACCCAGTATCTTATGACTTTTTCATGACGTTTCTCCCAATAACTTTTTCCCCTACAACAAAAACGAGACTTACACTTCTTAATTTTAAAGCTATAAACAGGCATCATACAACCCGAAAAAGTTCTGATTCCAACAAAACGAAAAAAGAACGACATTTTTAATTTAGTCCAGACAACATTTCGAAGAGGGAGTATTGTTGAGGAAGCGTAAAATTTTGTAATTGGTCATAGTCCAAATTAAATAAAATTCCAATACAATGTTGTGGTACAATTTAAAACTGCAATTTAATTTATATTTTGCCAACATAAAAAGTTTATAAAGGCCAGTGTTAAAGAAAAAAGTTGATTTTTAATGGGTGTAACAACGGTTTAGCAGAAATGTTCCTAAAGCTGAACATTGTGTTTGAAAGATAGTGCTCACATTTTGGTAAATGCCATTATTCACAGATTACAGATTAAAATATTTAGATATGCAGGCATGTAGTTTTAGTTATCGGTGAATCATGTGGTCGCTTTCCGCTTCGCTTATTTCTTTGGGCTAAGGAAGTCGTTGACATAGAGTTGTGTAGGTAAGCAGATAATTAAGGAGTTGACTGACTCTGACCTTTTGCAAAGTTTAGTATTTGGTTTTAGAAATTACAACGCAAATGTTTTTGTTTTTTGTTTTGTTTCGTTTTTTTATTTTTCAAAACAACAATAACTGGATGGAAATTGTCTTTTTATAGTTTGTGAAATGATTACTAAAACCCTAAATTTTAAATCTTATTTTATATTTTATTTTGACCGTTTTTTAGCCTCTCATTTTGTTTTATATATATATATATATATATATATATATATATATATATATATATATATATATATATATATATTACTTTAAACGTGTTTTTTAGTGCATATCCATATTTGATTAAGCAATGTTGCATTCTGTTTTATGCACATCTTTCTCGTTTTAGATTCCCGAAATTTCATAACAAAAACCTAAAAGATTTAGTCCATTTTAAAGCATTTGTTAATTTAGACATTTAGACACTGTAGCGTAAACAACGCGCAGATGTTGTTTCAGTAAAATAACCAAACCAGCAAATCAGAATTAAACATTCAACGGCTGGCCAATCAAACAGAAGATCGAGAATCTAAAATTTTTGTAAGGTTAAGCCTACCTCTATCAATATAAGCAGAGGAGAATAAGCATTTAAACATATAACGGTATAGCCACAGACAGAGAAAGCAACCACGTCGACGAACCAGGGACGATGCATCTGCTCGGCACATGGACGCCGTTAAATTCGACTCACTACTCCCGGACGATGAATTTGACGTGGGAACTAGCGCCTCGCCGATAGATAATTGCATTTATTTCTAAGTACGAGCTTCTCATACTAAAACCAAATACGCTCCCAAAAGCTTACACGTAATTTATGACCGATGCTTGCCGTTCCCACAACGAACTACTTGCTCTGATGGTGCGGGAAATTTGTCCCGGCTTTCCCACATGAAAGGGTTAAGGTTAAAGGTGACAGAATCGATGAAAGCAACAACGGCTTGAAAGTTTAGAGTGGACAATTCTCTCTTTTAGGCGGAAGAATAAAGACTCAAATTCCTGCTCGGGGTGCAACAATGGAAGAAAATGTTTATTTACATACACAAAATTCGTAAAGGGATATACACAAAATATGAGAGAAAGAAAAGTAAAAGGAAATTCCTTTAATATAAAGCAAGAAAAAGTGTTCATATAAAGGGTTACTCAAAATATTTTTCTGAGCACCTAATGGGTTAACACTCACATAGATCTCTTCAAAGCTCTTGTTGAAGGGGATACAATCGGAAGATCTGTCGTTTGTAGTTGAGTGAGCTTGTAGGATGACGACAGTAATTTTAAGAGCTTAGGAAGCAGATCGCGAGTAGTTTTAGAAGAGGGCCGACGTTCTGTCTTTAGAGCCCAGCATGTAGAGTTCTTCCTTGAAACATGTTCCGAAGATGACTAGTGTTACTGTCGCCGACCTGATGTTATCACAGACGATGTCAAATACTCACTACCAAAGAGGCGCATATTTTCCGTATTTATCGAGATTAGAAGGATCAGAAATATAGGGAAACTTTCCCCTCCAAAACTACTATACACTTTCTTAGCCCTCTCATTCGCCAGAAAAGATATTTCTAACTCTGATAAGAATCAAAAGTTTGGGAGCTGGTTTTTAGAAGCAAGAGTCCGACAAGTTGTGAGCGTTACTCCCTACAAACACCGACTTTATGGCCATGGTAAGAGAGGTCAAATTCTTTTTATATTTTCCAACTCTCTTGTTCGTCAGAAAATATATTCTAATCTCTGAGAAGGATCAAGGCTTTGGAAGCCGGATTTGATGGCAGGAGTGAAAGTTGGAGCAAAAATCAGAAAAGAGCTTAAAAGGTGAACTTATAAAACATTGTAGTAGTGGTTCTCATATTAAATTTTAATACTTTCCCCTCAAAGAAAGATGCAATAAACTTCAGTTTGTTGCAGAAACAAAATCCCATTTTTCAACCATCCTAATTATGCTTGCACGAAGTAAGATATGGATGAATTAATCCAATTAAAACCTATTAATTTGGAAATACTTTTATTTTAGAAACGTTCTAGAAAAGTCTTACTGAAGGTGTAAGGTTTAATTTTCTATAAATAAATCTAATCAATCCCGCCTGGGAAAAATATAGAGATAATAATGTAATTTTGCTACTAAATTTATTTTAAAAGAGCAAATCAAATTAATCACATATTCGAAGCCCAAAGTCCTTCGGCTTCTAGGGCCTAAAATGAGGAGACGACAATACCAGCCTGAAATTCTATGATTCTCGAGGCTTTTAGAGTCTACGGAATCCTATGATCAAATTTAATCAAACTTTTTAAACTTGTTTTCAACGAGCAAGTACATTTTCCGAATTTTTATAAAAGGGAACTTACTGACAACGAGTAAGTTTTCAATTTAAGTAATCTCTAACCTATACCGCCAGAGAAAGGAATAGATACATTAAAATGTAAGTTTACTTACTTATAAAATACCCAGGGCCCAAAGTTCTATGACTTCGTGAACTGGGAATCGAGGAAACAATACCAGCCTGGAATTCTATGATTTCGGAGGCCCTGGCGTACAAATCCCCAAAATGCTGCCTAGTAAATCGATGCCCAGTATAACACCGTATCCTCACCCCACTGGACCCACGCACTCCACAATACCTTGATCCAGTATGGTCCAGTATTACATGTTAGACACAATTCTCCGGTTCCTAATGTCAATTCGAAGTCACCCTCTAGCCACGTTACGATTGTTTTGATCCTGGAGTGAGAACATCATATTGTAGAAATCCGGAAGCTCTCCGTTGGTCCACTTGCGAGTTCGTTGGGTGACAATCGGGTTAACAGAAAAATAAATATAACCCAGTCGATTCGATTTTGAAAGGACAAAAGTTTATATATATATATATATATATATATATATATATATATATATATATATATATATATATATATATATATTAGTTTTTCAATTTTACACACATACGCAGTCAACACACACACACACACACAAAATATTTTTTGTCGCACAAGGTTGAATGTTTCTTGTACGTGAATAATAACCAAATAAACACAAATACTTCGAATAATTTCGGCAAGGAGAGATGTGGCCTTCGTGTTAACCTTTTTTGGTCTGTTCTTAGCGCAACTACTGCAACCTTCGATGTTCCCGACCTCAGTAGTAGTAATAGTAGTAGCAGGAATAGCGGTACTTAGATATTAGCGGCGGTATTTCGCTTCTTCGCCCTCAGCTTCAGCAACACACAATAGACGCTTCCGTTTCAATCTCTGATGTCTCTCCATTCAGTTCGACTGCATTCGAAGACAGACGAACCCAAAAACTCTGCTTCCTCCGGTTGCTCACCTCTTTATTAAGAGAATTGGCCCCACGTGACGCACACTGGTGACGTATCTGTTTTTCTAGTGCGAAAGTACTGGCATATTACCAAAGTACGACATCACTCCTCCGAGAATATACAATATACTTTTTCATCGATTGGTTTCCAAGGTTTACAACAAGATGCTATTGTTTATCACCTCGCTATTAATTATTCTGCCGCTCTTTGTAAACTACAGAGATTATTGTTTAAAAAATAAATTCTAGATCAAAACATTTTAAACTTTAAATTTTAATTTTAACTTTGATTATTATAGTGTCAAAATCCATTTCTTTTTTTAAAAGTTCCAAATTATTATTGTTCCAGTAATTTTCTATTAGTAACCTGATATCCTTTGTACACTTACAAAAAAATTGTATTTTGTGTTCTAAATTAACTTTCTGTAACATTTACATTTCAAAGTCTTTACAGCATATTGACATCTTGGTTATTCGAAAACGTCTCTCTTTCACTTTGGTATTTTACAGTATATCCTCCTTTATTATCATTATTATTATTTCAGGGGTGATATTGCCTCTGTCACACTAGACTAACACTTGGTTACAGTTTAACATCATCCCAGGATACCTTGGGTGCAGTTTAACGTCATGCCCAGAACGCCATTATCTCCCCATTGATTTCATTCCCCGCGGTTAAGCATTTTAAAATATCACCCCTGATTGAATTAAAATAATCCCAATTTCCTTCATTTTTGTTTTTTCAAAACATCAAGAGTAGTAACTATATTGCGCTTAAAGGTATTATGTCTTTTGGTTAATTTACTAGTTAAACCTGCAATGATGAACATTTTGAAAGACGTATGTGTCGTCTGATATTAACTAAAAAATTCCCCAAACTCTGCAAAAATATCTAGAAAAGAAAAGAGAACCACCATAACAACTGTTCACTTAAAGAAAAGAAAAGAAATATATCACTTAAAAAAAACAACAAATTCCTCCACTTAATGCACACACCGAGCACTAGTCTTCCGAAAGAAAACAAATATACTGATCTTAGGAGTATAACGTATTATTTTGAGCAAAATGTCGGAAATTTGTCCCAGCTTTCCCACATGAAAGGGTTAAGATTAAAGGTGACAGAATCGATAAAAGCAACAACGGTTTGAAAGAATAGAGCGGACAATTCTCTCTTAAAAGCAACAAAGGCTTGAAAGATTAAAGCGGATAATTCTCTCTTTCAGGCGGAAGAATAAAAACTCAGACTCCTGCTCGGGGTGTAACAATAGAAGAAGAAAATGTTTATTCACATACACAAAAAAAGGTAAAGGGATATACACAAAATATGAAAGAAAGAAAGGGAGAAGAATATTCCTTTAACTAGCGCCTCGCCAAGAGATAATTGGATTTATTTGTAAGTACGAGCTTCCCATACTAAAACCAAATATGCTCCCAAAAGATTACATGTGTAATTTATGACCGATTCTTGCCGTTCCCACTCTTAATAGAGATTTATTCTTTTTCTTTTCCACATTGCTAGTTTTCTGCCTAATAAATACTTGATAGTGTTCGTTCTATAAATATATGTTTGTGTTTATTCATGTTTCTATAATTAAAGGCGTTACTACTTTAGGGCTGACGAAACAAATCGAAGCTCTCGCACTTTCTACATATCTCAGAAGATCCAAATGCCAAATTATTAAACAGCAAACAAATTTGACGAGATTTTGCGAATATAAAATATTTTAGTACAAGTCAAAGAATGTCGTCTTTCATTCAGCTTGTCTACAATTTGCAGTGATACTTCACACAGAACCTAACCAAAATGTATGTCCCTCTTCCTTAATCCTTTCCATAATCTGTCAGATTAATCAAAATCTCAGCTTAATGATTAATTCGCGACGGATATATTTGATCAAATATGACTGCAGAAATAGACAAACTCAGCAGTACCAATAATGCCAGAAATACAAGGTAAATAGCCACCCAAAGTCAACATTTGCTACCAACACTCGATGCCCACTGTTCCAACATACACACAAATAAATGATTAACAGACTTTCAATTGTCAATCATTTCAAACGGTGGTCAGTTATTGCATCAATTAGAGATATGTATACAGACACAATGGCACGAGTTATCCTGTTAGAGTGGCTATTAAAGTTTGGTCTATCTATCATCATAACAAATCACAGGGGCGTTAATTTCAAATATACATAGTTTAAAAGGTACCTTCATATCTAAGGTTTAAAATGAATTTTTCAAAATGAAAGATCATTCTTGAAGCTTATTTTAGTTTTAATTCCAAACTACTAGATTAAATGTAATATTTCCAATAACCAAAATACTTTGCTATATTTCAAACCGAATTTTAAATTGATTGAAATGATATTTTTTTTCAAATTGCTAAAATCGGCCATATTGACAAATTTGTCAACGCACCATAATTCTCCTTTTCAAAAATTCTTTCAAAAATAAAATATACTTTTCTGAAATTTCATTTGAGGAAGATTAACTGATTTAAAGTTTAATTGATTTGAACTAAAACAAATATTACTTACTTTTAAAATATCGCAGAAAAAGATTTTTAACACGGAGGTAAGTGTTTTATGAGGTGTTGACATATTTATCGATAACTTAATGTCTGGCATTTTTAGGTAAAGGGCACATAACTGTAAAAATTACTTGAATACATTGTGTATGACTTTTTATATAATTTTTTAACTAGCCAGTAATTTAAAAATTTAGGAAAATATTCTATGTAATCTAATTGAATTACTGAATTTTAGATACTTTGACTTTATAGTCTTACGAAAACGCTTGTTGTGGAAATGTTAGAAAATTACAATAATTTTTTGATTTACTATAATAACAGCTCTTACTTTCGGATAATGTCAATTATGGACGTCCGGAGGTATTTACAAAAGTTGACACATTTATACACAGACAAACAAATAAATTTTTTAAAATTCTGAGGGTCACTGACTTGTATTAAGCTTTTCCATTTATGATCATGTTATGAAGGAAAAAAGTGCCGACACTTGAGTTTGAACATAGATCGCCAGTGAGCAAACACAGGCGATCCTATTATCGAATTAAGCAAACCACGTGACCATAGAGGAAACTCATAGGAAGTCGCGTGACGTCTAGATTGATCTGTATTCTATTCTATCCTCTATTACTATACGGACCGCTATGTCTCTACTCTATTCACTATACTATTTCTCTACTCTATTCAGTATACTATTTCTCTATTCTATTACTATTCGGTGACTGCTATTCGAGCAAGTATTATCGAGCAAGTACTATTCGTGCGAGTGTTATTCGAAGGCGTCTGACACCAGTATTGTTCAACGGCGTACTATAATTGTATCTGCGATTGCAAAGTCTCTACTACAACGAGCATTACAAAGGATTAGTAAATGTATATTTTTTACTTAATAACAACATCACCTAACCGCTACAAATTAATACAGAATTTTAATTTTTTATAAATTATTCTAATTAATTAATTTTAAAATGAAAGCAAGTCTAGTAAAAAAATTATTATTCAACGAAAAAAGATTTTCTTGAGCCGATAATGTCCTGATATATCTTATTCACAAAAGCAATTATGTAGAAAAAATAAAATTGAAGACAAAATAAAGTGAAGAAAAAAATAAAATATTTTCGAGAGAGATATGGTGTCTCTTGTGTGTCAGAGTGTAGGGTGATGTTAAAGACCCAAATTTAAATGAAAAATTAAATTCTCAATCAAATTTAAATTTTACCCGTATACGATCTTAAGACTTAAAGTAATATATTTAAATTAATACATTTAAACACACAGGACTAAACTGCCGATTTCGTTCTCGGATTCTTCAAAGGAAATCAACAACAAACCCACTCAATGAAGCAGACGATCTTATAAACAACTATACCGTTAGTGTTCACAGATAAATATTTATTTCAACAAATCAAAATTACATGCATATTGTTCGATATGCTAAGCGGGTAACAAACAAAAATAAACAAAAGGTAAAGGATTTTTACTTAGAAAGCAATGTTGTCAGCAAGCAGACAACACAAACATCTTTCAATCTTTTCTTTACGACAAACAATATTGTTGTAGGTATGTCCAATTTTGACCTTTTTAGCGTTTTTTTTAGTTGGTTTTTGTCAGTTGAAAGACACATTAATTTCGAAATTCTTGTAAAAATTAACTACTTGTTGGATTTTAATGAAAACTTCAGAACTTATTCAGAAATGAATGAACTTATTTTAGAAATGTTTGTCTCTTTGAAAGTCATGGTATAAATATTTTTTTTTTATATCTGTTACCCCCCTCGAACTTAATTTTATGAAAACACAAAAAAAAATTTATTTGCAACCTGAATTTTTTTTTTTAATTAAATGCACAAAACTCTGAAAAATCTAAATCATCGAGTTTTTTGTTAAAAAAATGTCCGAAATTGTCTAAACTTTTACCTCAATTGTAAAAATACAAAACCCAATAAAACTAAGACAATATTTAATTAAGAAAGTTTTTAATGGCTTTTCTGAATAATATATACGAAGGTAATTATTATCTGAAAGAAAAAAACTTTTTTGATGAACAATGAATTTTTACATTAATTTTCTTTTTTTTTTCAATTTTAAATACACAATATGACAAAAGGTTGTTATATATTTATACATTAAGTTCTTTCTGCAACCTTATGGAAATGATATATTATGTTCTCTACTTTTTAAAGATCATAAATTTGAAAGCTTATTAAAATCTGACAACCATAATTATTTTAAAAATAATTTTTAATATTCCAAAATTGTATTTAAAATCGTCTACAACGAAAGTACGGATGCACATTGTTGAAATAATGTCACATGAGTAGTTTCCTTTGATAGAAGCAAGTTTTTTTTTTACTTCAGAAATGGCTTTGATTCGTTCAGTAACAAGAAATCAACGCTTGTCAAGTTTTCTGAATATCGTCGTATTATTTTCAATTTTTTTCTTTTTCTATTCAAATATAATCGAATAGTGGGATAAAAGAAAATATCGACTATTTACAATTACAAAAAAAAAAAAAAACGCCCTTGGAAGTCCACCCAAATTTTCAAGTTTGAAATCGAATGCATAAATTCATTGTACATTACTTTGGAATTATTATCCACACGACAAATTATCAATTAAAACGATTTTTGGAGTTTAAATTTTCTGGAGTTAGCTCGCTACTACTCAAACTAAAAAATACTTGTTGAGTCAAAACAAAACCAACATAGCATGTTAATTTTATTAATAAATAAAATAAAACTCATATTACTGCCATATAATTATTAATAAATAGAAAAAAATCTGCCTTAATAAAAAAGAAATAAAATCTCATTTCATTAAGTTAACCCGTTTCAATTAATGGTGTTTCATGTAATTTTTATATTCTCAGAAAAATATTTCATGACTGAAATAATAGACCTCAATTTAAAAAAATGTATTTTTTTTACTGTTTTATTTTTACTTGTAAAATTTGATTTTCTTTCATAATTTATATGTTATTTTCAGTGCAGAATTCTTCCTCAAACGTAAGGTAAAAAAAAAAAAAATTTGAAAGTGAATTTTTAAAAAAAAAAATCTACTAACCAGATTCACTTAAAATTAGAACGAATTATATCACTTTGGCGCTACCATCCAATAAATTTCCGTGCAGTAAGTTGTGAATATATTGACGTACATCAATTAACGCCTGTCAATTCCTTAAAAAAGGAACGACTACGGTTGGAAATATCTCTCTTAAAAAAATTTCTGCTAAAAATGTAAGTAATGTTTCTTTCAAATTACATTAAGTATACTTTAATCATTCTAAATTTCCTAAGATAACAAAAGAAAAAGGTGTAATTGATTTTTCATGATTTTTTAACTAACAAACTATCATCTTTCCGACAGAAATGTCGATAAGTTCGATTTTACGAAATTTTTTGACTCGAAAAAAAAACAAGATTTTTAATAAAATTTTTAACATTTATAGGAAGGATTAAAAAATCTGAAAAAATATTCAGAAAATACTTTGGTCTTTCCTCTTTAATAAGAACATAAATATTTAAACGTTAAAAATTGTTTTATCAATTTGGGGACCTTTTGTCGTCAAGGTATACCACTTTTTAGCGAAATATTGGACATACCTATGTTAAAGTATATTTTTTTTTTACAATCAATTCAATTTTTTTTTTGTGTGTGTTTCTTCTTCCTTCAAATATTTCTTTTTCTTTCTGTGAAACTCTCTTTTGCACATCCTCTGGAGCTGAAAGAGTAAATTGTAAAACACAAAAATCCTAACCTAGTCTAGGATCTTAAAATCTTCTTATTCCATGAAGAATATCCTTCAAAACATTTTTTGGGATTCTTTTAAATCTTATTTTAATAAAGAACGTGAATAGGGGCAGAATTCCCCGCATCGAATGACCCTGCCAAACAAATAGAAACGTTGATTCTCCGAATCAACAAACAAATAAATCAAAAATGGAATAATTCCCCTTTTAGGGAATAAAATTACTTCTTTTAGCTTTGGAATTCTACCGAAGCTAATAAATTTTCTCTTCTAAAATTTCACATATTTAAACAAATCATAGCTACGGAATTCTACCGAAGCTGAACAAATCTTCTCTTCAAAGTTTTTCAAATATAAACAACTACGGATTTCTACCGAAGCCAATTAAATTTTCTCACAAAGCCCTTCGATGCGAAAACTCACCCTCTCCTATTCCCATCCATAAATAAAATCAGTAATATAGCTATTTAAAGCTAAATAAATATTAATTCTATAAACTTTAAAGGTAAATAATTCGATACTGTAATTCGAATTATTTAAGGTAACACTAAACGTGGCAAATTAGAATAGTTCACCACGGAGTCAGAATAAACACGTCTTTAACCTCCGAGGATAAAAATCTGACTGAAGATAAAATCTTCTGATATAAAGGAGTCGTCTTTAGCTTCCAAATTCCATGAAAAAGCGCGCAACAAAATTACCGTCTGTCTCGCCATCAGGCGCCAACAACTCAAAACATCAATAGAACATATCTCACCACCGAAGTCATTGGAAAGATGTCTTCTCACACTTATGTTAAATTTCTGTCAATAAAAATTTCCAAAATTAAAAACTTTTCTAATTAAATAATGTCTTAGTTTTATTGCATTATTCATTTTACGTTTCAGAGCAGATTTGTCTGTTTGACAAAAAAAAATTGATTGAAATTCTCCAAGGACGTGAGAATTATAACTAATATAAACACTAAGTTCTATAAAAATAAATTTCTAGTAATTTCATAAAATTTCTAACCAAATTTTCGATGGTTCTAAAAAGGATATAATTTAATTTAATAATAAAAGAAATTCTTCGGTCTCTCTGTATAATAACATAAAGATTTTGACGAGAAAACTTTGTTTTTATTAGGATTTTGGAATTTTTTCAACATGACATTCTCATTTTTTAGCGAATCTTCGGAGGTACCTAGTTTAAAGAATTCAATCGCATTTTAGGAATAAAACTACTTAAGACAACCGTTTAAAATTAATGCACAAACGGCCTTGTTGAACGCTTTTATAGACACAGATGCAATTAGAAAAAGCAATTGAAATTAAGATGTAAAAAGGTATTTTAAAACAATTACCGCGTCAAAAACTGTATTTTTCAAAAAATAAATCACAGAAATTTACTCCGTGTCCTAAAAATAATTTTAATATTAATTTTTTAATTTGCTTATTAAAATTGAACTGCATCCTTGAGACTGGAATGTTCCTCAAAGTTGAAGAATATGGTTATAAATTTTTCTTTGCTTAACATGTTCAACACCAAAGAACATTAACGTTTTTATTACCTTACTTCTTAAGTAACAAATAATGTCTATTAATGTCACCTTTTTGGAATTCGTACCTTGTCTTCATTTTGTCCTCCTCTCACTACTACGAATGTTTTCTATTGTTTTCCAGTGAGACTATTTAGTGTTAAGCAACCAGTTTTTAAAAAGAGATTAATGATTACCATTATTTTAGGGGTTATTCAGGCTAATAGTTACATCTTTCTCTTTTGGCCAGTGCTTTTTGGTAACCTTCTTGGAATGAAGTATTACCATTATTCTATGGATTATTCAAACAAGTTTCCTTCCACACATGCTTATAATCATTATAACAAAGAAGAGAATGGTCGTTCGAATAATTCGGTAAAAACATGTCTATCTACTTACCTTTCCCTCCACGATATTTTTCTTTCTCTCACTTTCACTTTCTTTCTACCTATCTTAAATACATGCATGGTCACAGCTATCAAGGGAAGTAACTTCTATTTTATGTATACAAAGTTACCTCCCTTACATTGTTATTGATAGTTTCAGAGGGCTTTTCTGTTTCAATTGCTACTTACGTTGATAAGTATATATACGCTATACAATCAGTGTAACAGTTGTTATGCTCCATGCATGATACACGCTTAGGCGATCATGTATCTTTCAATACATGACTGACGTGACAGGTCTTTTTTTCCCGCGGTAGGTTGCCATTTCTTTCTGCTGTAGGCCAGCTGGCATCCAAGGCTACAGAACCTGATCTATTCTGGGAGAAGAAGAGGATTCATACCTTTCCCAAGGGTCACGTAAGTGAATGTAATGGATTCGACTGGAATTCGAACTCGGCTCTCCGATTCCTCAATCCGACCCGCTATCCATTACTCCACCGTACTGAAGCAAAAAGGGGAATCGTTATGCCGAGTTCAAGTTCTCTCCAGGTCTGTTGCGTCTTATTCTCACGCACATTTTTAACAAAACCTGTTTTTCTTTGTTTTCAGTTACAAGTAAATTTTCTTATTCTAGAGAATTATCTTATTCTTTACTTACTCTTTTCTATTGAAATATATTGAATTCAATTTCATCGAAAATTTTCAATCTCAACTTTGTCAATTATTGTTAGGGAAGCAAGTTTTCAACAGCAACAGTCAAACATGGCACGCAGTAACAACACTAATCAGCAAGCAGGTTTGGTTTAAGGATCCAAGTTTACCGCAGAGAATTGTTTTACGGGACAGTAGTTTAATTGGTCTGTAAATTTAGTGACATAGTAATTCACTCCCTGGACCAGGTAGTGTGTACTTGGACTTAGTGTAAAACGGAATGAGCAATAACCAAGCAGTACTAAGAAAGAAATGAACTAGACGAGATATCGCTAAACATGGGCAGTGAAACAAGAACAGTACTCAGACTCTCTGCCAGATCGATATAAACCTGATGAATGCGGGAGAGCATAAATGGCCGAAATGCTCTAATAACAACAACGAAGATTGGGACAATAGTCAGAATGTAAATAGTGATAATTCCTCATCTAAGAAATTCAGAAAAAAAAGAATTTCTTGAAAATATTTTACCAATATTTTTTAAAACAAACATTTCCAAAATAAATTCAATCATTTCTGAATTAGTTCTGAAAGCTCTATTAAAATCCGACAATTATCTGATTTTTGCAAGAATTTCCAAATCAATGTCTTTGATTTGTTTTTTTTTTTTTGGTGGGGGGTGTCTTTCGTTGCAGAAAGACGGTCAAATTTCTCATACTAATTAATTTATGGTTTTCCCAGAAAAAACGAACTTTTTAACCAAAAGTCTGAAGAGTCTAAAAAGGCTCTGGGAAAAATGGTTACTGAGACATTAGATTTCCTTTAAGTCCTAAAAATTCATATACTGATGTCTTTAATGGCCCAGTGGATAAAAAAAGTGTTGGATGTAATCCAGTGTCTTGACTCAAAGAGTTGTGAGTTCATTACGTAGCTACAGCAGAGGTGAATAAAAACTGGGAGGGTTGATTTAAAGGGAGATAACTGATATTGAAACATCCGGAAGCGGCATGGCACGTTGAACTAGAACAATCTACCCCGGTGGACAAAATAAAGGGTTCAGTCCGAAATTCCAATCACCTGAAGAAAGCCGGAGATGGCAACGAAGATGAGGACAACAGTCCGCACAATGTAAATAGTGTAAATAATTACGATACCTCATCTTAGAAATATAGACAGTTTCTAAAAAGGATTTTAAGAAAATAAACTTTATATAAAATATCCTTTGGTTATATGGATTTTGACGATAAAACTTTAAGTTTGGGGCATTTTTTCATCATGTATGCATATTTTTTAGCGAATCTTTGGAGGTACGTACTTTATATCCTTTTTTCCATCTTAATTTTAACTATTGTCATAAGTTGCACCAAAATGCATGCGAAAAAGACAAAAAAAAAACGATACTCCATGATTTTAGGAATTTATCAAAATCAGAGAATTATCAGAGCTATTAGACCTCCGCGCTGCACCTGGATAGACGACATATTGAGGTACACCTCACGCTATAGTAGCATCGAATTATCCCATATAAAAAAATGTATTCCTCCCAAATCCAAGTTCTTGTGCCAAACACAAAAACTTAGTATTTTTATAACTTTTTTTTTTTAACTACCCAATAAACTTTAAAATTTATCAAGAAAATAGTGAAAGTAATTTCTTGAATTTTAGACATTTTGGTTTTATAGCCTTACGTCTGAAGATGCTTTGGGAAAAATGTTAGAAATTTACAAAAAAAAAGGTTTATTTTATTATGGTAATATTTATTGAAATAGAAATTTTTAAAAAATAAAATAAATTAAAAACTTACATTAAAATTTTGAAAGGTTGATTTGCAAAGCCTGGAATTTCTGCAGGAATTATCTTCAAGACGAAGGTAGAACACAAGAGTGACAGAGTTGAGCCGTACGCATAGCAAAAAGATGTAAATGTTCTCGGGGGATCCTCGTATGAGGAACAACATTTAAAATACATGACTTTTTAATGATAATGTTGTGTATGGATGTCCGTATTTTCAAATATAGGCACGTTTATATATTATAAAAATTTTATTTTTATTTAAAAAAAGAATTTTAAAAAAATGTCAAATTAAATGTAAAACCGTCTAGGTGTTGTTGTTTTTTTTGTTTATTTACACGTCTTTTGAGAGAGGTGTATTTTTTGTAGGCCGGACGTTGTGTGTAAAAAAAAAAAGCTGTGCGATTTTTATGACCCTTTCGGATCAGGAATTTGCCGCCAAAATTGTTTGCAAAAATCTGATTTTCTTGTATGAAATTGTGCGATTTTTATGACCCTTTCGGATCAGGAATTTGCCGCCAAAGTTGTTTGCCAAACTCTGATTTTCTTGTGCAATTTTTATGACCCTTTCGGATCAGGAATAGCCGCCAGAAGCAAAATTTTTGAAGGGCCTTTTTTATATATTGGCCAATGAAAATTAAGTTTTCGAGACCCGTAGAAATTCCGGACGGCCCCAAGTGGAGCCGACTTTTTCAAATAAAAGAGAGGGCTTTAAGAAACGAAAGAGTAGAAACCAAAAAATAACGAAAGGGAGCCGAAGCAGAGATCTGAGACGACACGCAGTTGGCAGACCACTTAATACCCTCTCTCTACATTGACCGGCAAGTGGGCCATAAATCAGCCTTTCTTCAACTACCAAAAAACCAACCTTTTCCAAAACCAATCCGGCCTGCTGTCAACGAAAATTCTTCAAAGGAGGTGGGTGCCTTTTGTGAGTTCTGCTAAGCGGTGGTCTCTTTTAAAAAAAAAAAAACTTTATCCCTTTTTTGTATTTTTGTAAAGGGTCTAAAAACTTTTTCCCTTTTTGTATTTTGTAAAGGGTCTAAAACTTTATCCTTTTGTATTTTTGTAAAGGGTCTAAAACTTTATCCTTTTGTATTTTTGTAAAGGGTCTAAAAACTTTATCCCTTTTTTGTATTTTTGTAAAGGATTTAAAACTTTATCCTTTTGTATTTTTAAAGGGTCTAAAATTTTA
This sequence comes from Acanthosepion esculentum, assembly GCA_964036315.1. Classification (NCBI taxonomy): domain Eukaryota; kingdom Metazoa; phylum Mollusca; class Cephalopoda; order Sepiida; family Sepiidae; genus Acanthosepion; species Acanthosepion esculentum. The sequence continues at coordinate 49,087,175 of OZ038493.1, read as the reverse complement.
AAAAACCAGAGTTGGACTAAACAATTAATTTCATAGCTTGTTTCTGTGGGTATTTCCTTTTTAGAAACCTCAGGAAAATATTGTTATCCTGCCGTGTTAGGCGCACAGAAGGAAATTTTTGTGCAACCTTTCTTGTTCTTGTCTGTACCTTTGTGATTATTGTAAAATAATTGTACAATAAATGTTTTTCCTGTTTTTAAAATTTTACGCAGTGGTTTGTCTTGTATCGTTAACTTGCGCTTACTAACGACAGCTATCGTTTCTTCTGCCAACTAAATTTTGTGTCTGGCACAAGGAGAAAAAAAAAGTAACAAAATTTTTACAATATAAACAAAAATCATTTTTTAAATACCGGGGGGGGGGTCGATGAATTGTAGTAAGGTTTTCCATTTGAGATTAGTAAATATAGTTTTTATTTAATAACAATACCAGCTAAACGCTATATATGTTTACGCAAAATGTTAAAGGATTTAAAACTTTATAAATTATTATAATTTTATTATTCATCGAATTTTTCTTTTCTTATGTCAATAGTGTCTATCTTATTTATAAAGACAATTAAAAATTGTTTTTTTTCTAATTATTGCATTATTTTACGATTCAGAGCAGATTTTCTGTAACGATTTTTCATAAAACTAAATGTGTATATGCGTGGAGAACAGATGTAAGTATATATATATTTTTACCAAAATTTTCTAAAAAAGAAACTTTTCAAAAATAAATTAATTCGTTTATGTATAAGTCCTGAAAGTTTAATTAAAATCCAACAGTTGTCTGATTTTTGCAAATCAATTATCTGATTTTTCCAGTTCGATGTGTTTTTTACAGCAAAAAGGTGCTAAAACTTATACTAATTTATGGTCACCCGTTCATGCAAGAAAAAAACTTTTGAACTAAAATTTCGAACGTTCTAAAAACGATTAAAAAATTAAATTAAATAATAATCAAAAAATTATTTGGTCTTTCCTAAAGATTTTGATGATAAAACTTTGTTTTTATTATTAATTAAGTTTTGGGGGCTATTTTCATCATTTTTTTAGTTACTTTTGAGTTTAATTCCTTGCCTTTATTTTATTTTTTATTTTCCTACCTGTTTGATGCAATAAAATATTTAATTCTAACCTATGCAGTCTTTTTTTTCTAATTATTTTGAATTTAAGAAAATGTAACAGAATTGATACTAACAAAAATACAATTAATAAAATTGGTATTGTTTATGTTTAAAAATAACTAACTTGATTTCTAATCATGCCTCTTTTGTAAGTCTTTCTTTTTATATAAAAGAAATTATTGTATTATTCAAAGAACGAATTTTGGTAAGCACAGAAATAAAGAAATGTTTGTTTATCTGTAGATGGTAACATATTTTATCAGAGATTGTCTTCAACGTCTGCTTTCCTAGGTGGTCGCAGTCAAAGAAAGAGAGTTTAGTATTTTTGTTTTATTTTGTTTTTTTATTTCTTTTCACGGTAAAACGCATTCTATATTTTATTTAACTTTTTGTTAACTACAATTCTTATCTTGTATTTTAAAGTATTTTCATTGCTTTACTTGTAATTTTTCTTTTATTATTAATTATTTTGATACCAGACCACTACATAGTCTAAGGGGAAGGGGTAATATATTTATTGCTATCACTGCACATCAATAATTAGTCTATTCATCTATTCATTGGCACCTATTGCCTAACACAGAGATAGCTACAAAGTAAACGTCCAGTTTATTACTCATGAACGTGGATGTAGGTTAAAAATAATTGACGGGAAAAGTGATTTCAGGCAAAAAGTGACATTAGTAGACTGAGAGGTAAAAAAAAGGTCTGTCGGAGTTAGCTTCTCCTTAATTCCCTAATTGTTCACTAGGGGGTCACTCTCCCTACATTATAAATACTAGGCGACTTCTTGCCTCGTTCTCTTTTTCACTTTGCATTTCAGCGTACACATTTAAAAATCTAATCTCTCGTATAAATCCGCGTTTTGCCCACTTATGGGAAAACGCCATTAAACCTGCATACACGTACGTACGAACATTCACCAAAGAACAAACTCTTTACGTTCACACACAAACACAAATGTTCATGCCTTTGTCACTTGTAAATTTGTTGTTTAATACATATATTTGTTGACATATATATATCGATCTTGTTTGTTTTCTTCACATCTTCGGTTGGACCGAATTTAAATCCGCTGTCGGAGTTAGCTCCTCCTCAGTTCTTTAATCCTTCAACAGGGGTCTCTCTCCCTTGGCTATAAATACTGGCTGGCCCTTCGCCTCTCTCTTTTTTCGACTTAGGCCATGGGCCGCTACCTCGTGAGGAGGTGAGGTAAAATCTCTCTCTTTTTCACTTAGGCCAATATGTGACCTCTCACAGATACAGCGTTTCCCAAATTCTGAGAACGCGCTAAGAACAATACACGTACGTACGAACACTCACAACACGCACACATAATTTCTCCATACATACACTATGTAACTGTTCATATCTTTGTGTAATTTGTTATTAATATAAATTTGTTTACCCATGTATATCGGTCTTGTTTGTTTTCTTTGTCTTCTTTGGACATAATTAAAGTCCATTATTCTCATGTAGCTGGACCGGCTAGCAGGAAATTTTAACTTTCTGATATCTCTTCACATCTTCACCCACCAGCGGTCCGCTACACCGCCATTTTCTTGTAGTTTGACCTTCTAGCAGGAATAAACAACACGTGTTTCTAATTCAACAACTGCAAAAACCCCACGGTCCTCTACATTACGACTAATTTCTCAGCGAAAAACAAGCTAATTTCTTAAGCCCTAAAAGTTTGGGGAAACTATAATTATTTGGAAACATGTTGTATTGAAATCCTCACAGTATTTAACATTAACAGTTATCGCTAACATTTTTTGTCGAGATTTACAAACTCTACGTTCAAATTCGCAAATCAATCAATGAAATTTGAATAAGCTGAATTGTTTGGAAAAATAATTTTACAAATCTCTACTTGACGATTTAATAATTTCTTTAATTTAATTTAATTTTATAGGACTTCATGGTACATTTTGTGATGTCAACGAACACTCGTTGCCAGTTTTGTGATGTCAACAAATACTTGTTGTCACTTTCGTAATGCTCGTTGTAGTAGAGACTTTGTAATCGCAGATACAACTATAACGCCGTTGAACAATGCTTGTGTCAGACGCCTTTGAATAACACTCGCTCTAATAGTACTTGCTCGATAATATTCGCTCGAAAAGTAACTACTGAATAGTAATCCGTATAGAGAAATAGTAGAGAATAGTGGTACGTATAGTAATAGAGGATAGAATCGAAATGCGATCTGAATAGTATAGAGGATAGAATAGAAATGAGGATCAATTAGACACACGCTATTTCCCATATATGCGTTTTCTCTATGGTCACTTTGTCTACTTAATTCAAAAATTCACCGGCGATCTATGTTCAAACTCAAGTGTCGGCAGCGACACTTTATTCCTATATAATAGTAAACAATATTTTTTAAGAATTTTTTTCCCCTTTTTAACAGCGAAGAATAAATTCTTCGGATTTCTTACTCTTGTTTGAGTACGCAACAAAAAAATGGCCATACCTAAATATTTCTTTCTGGAACCAAATTCCAACTTTTTGAGGCGTTTGGTCTTGTGATATGTTTATAGTTCTCGCAAACGCAGGACGAACTGGAAACTGGATTCTTGTATAAAAAGTTAAAAACTTAAAGAAAATATATGCAAAAAACAATATTGCTTTTTTTATTAAATAATAATTTGCTATTTTAATCATTACATTGTTTTTAAAATAGTGGGAGTATTTTGTCGCAGTTAGCTCCTCCTCATTTCCTTAACCCGTCAACAGGGGTCTCTCTCTCCCGGGAGTATAAATACTGGCTGACCTTTCGCCTCTTTCTCTCTTTTCTCTGCTTACGCGCACGTGCGAGCAACTATCTCGACTTCGGCCGCGGGCCGCAACCTCGCACGTGAGGCGAGGTATATAAAACTTTCTCTTAAAATTTCCAATATGTGTACTCCTATACACAACCAGCGTTTCCCATATTCTGGGAACACGCTAAAACAAAATTCACCCCGTACGGACATTCAACTCAACACACACACAACTTTCCATACAGACTGTAACATTTTATTCATGTCTTCAATGTATTTGTAATTCGTGTATTAATCTATTTGTTATTAATATATATTTGTTCGCATACATGTATACCCGTCTCGTTTGTTTCTTTGCCTTCTTTGGACTCCATTTAAAGTCCAACATTCTTATGTAGCTGGACCGGCCAGCGGAAGCCATAACCTAGAGATAACTCATCTTCTCTTCTCATATTCACACACCGCATGGTCCACTACAATTTTGTATGTTAAATAATAAAAAGTTTAACTAAAAAGAAATGAATGAAAATTTATTGTACTAAGCTACGCACCCGAGTAAAACCAACTGTACATTGTACCCCCTTGCCTGTTTGCACTTCTTCCCAAAAGATGGTTTCGATCGTTATATGCCTATTTTGGAGGGCGTGACGGACGGACGGACGAACTAAAGGATGTCGCATAATTTTATATATAGAATATTCGATAAGAAATAAAAAAAATATTTTCTTTTTTTTTTTGTAGAAATATTTTCAGGTCTGTCATTGAATTAAAGTATACATGCACACACGCACGTGTACATGCACACAGTTTGAATGAAACTGAAATAAACATGTGTCGTGAGGACTGACCTCTTGGTGACAGGAAAAAAGAGGTTAAGCCGAAATGTGTGACCCTTTGAAAGTCATTTTTATGACACCTGTCTTTAAAAACTGAATGTAGTATTTTAAATAGATCAGCAATTTAGATTTTAAATTTGGTCATCTTGTTATCAGTGAAGCAAAGAAGACCGAACTATTAAAGAAATAAAGTCTGTCATTAGTATTCATCGCAATTCATAAACATATCTGTCACCACTACTTTTGATAAAGTGAAACACAAACGAATTTCAAAACGAATTTAAATCGATTGGTATGATTTTACATCAGTAAAATAAAATGGCTAAATGACGCCAAATGACGCAGTTTGTCACTTGATTCGCTTTGTTCATTGACATCCATTGTAGAATCAAAAAATGTATTCGATTTTTTTCTTATCCGATCCTGTGGATGTAGACTTGAAGTATAAGGAGAGCATCTGTTACTTTGTCTTGTATGATAACATTATCCCGAGATTCCTAAAATCAACAAATTTCTCCTAAAATCACCCAAATATTCTTAATCAACCAATATTCATAAAATCGCCCAATAATTCATGAAATCACCCAAATATTCTTAAAATCACTCAAATATTCTTAAAACCAACCAAATATTCATAAGATCCCCTAAATTTACGTGAAAATCCGTAAATATCAGAGCGTCAGGATAAAAACATCATGGCAGACGTTTAAAATTTGGCACCCTATTTTACAAATCTAAATAAAATCCTTCATTTATATTTTATCTTTAAAATGTCTAAATACTTGTGAAAAAATACTTGTGAAAAAGAATTTCCGTTAGTTAGATTAGGTAGATTTAGGACTTTGGTTGTTCTAATTTAGTGTCTACAATTTTCCAGCAAAAGCTAATAATCTGTGTTGACAGGCTTTGACAGCATGTCTTCGTGGACCATACAAAAATGTTAATTAATTACGCCCAAATTTTAAATTTCAATTGAAGAAAGCATCAAAGTAATAAAGCGGCTTCATCAAATGACCAGACGATTATTACTTTTATGTATTTGCCTCCAAACATTCGCTAAAAACATGATATATGATGGGGAAAAATACCCATAATATAAACAAAATTTGGTTGTCAAAACCTTTGTGTTATTATTAAGAGGAAAGATCAAAGGATTTTTTATAGGGTTTGTTCTTTTTTTATCCTTTTTAGAACATTGGAAATTTTTATTAAATTTTGTTTTTCTTGCGTCAACGCGGGATCATAGATTTATATGGGAAATTTGAGCGTCTTTTTGCGAGGAAAAACATTGATTTTGGAAATTCTAATATAAATCAGATAATTGTTGTATTTTAATGAGACATTCAGGACTTATTCATAAATAAATTAAATTATTTTTTTTAAATGTTTCTTTTTAAAAATATTTCTTTTTAAATCTGTTATCTACCACTTATTTAATTTTATGAAATTTCGAGAAATTGTTTTTTTGTATAAGTTCATCAGTTAATCATATGGAAAGCACGTTTATTCATTAGTTGTAAATACAATAAAATTCGTATGTGTACGAATATTTGTTTTCTCCACTGTATTGACTTTCCAGTTATCTTAAAAAATTAAAATATTTTAAGTATTATTTGATTGAATTTTAGGTACTTTGTCTTTATAGTCTTATTTATGAAGACGCTTGCTGTGTATAAATGTTAGAAAATTACCAATAAATTTTAAATTTACTAACGATGCCGCTCTTATTTTCTGATAATGTCGTGTATGAACGTCCGTATTTACAAAAATCGGCACGTTTATACACACACACAAATTCTTTTTAAAATACTGGGTTTTGCTGAACTGTAGTAAGCTTTTCCATTTTTGATAAGTAAATATAGTTTTTATTTAATAACAATTTCACTAGAGCGCTACAAATTAATACAGAATTTAGTTTATAAAATTCTAAATAATACTTTTTAAAAATGAAAAATCTTCTAAAAATACATTATTCATCGAAAATGATATTTTTGTCATAAGACAATAAGTTACATGATATATTTTATTCATAAAAGAAATTAAGAGCATTTCCAATTAAATAACGTCTTAGTTTTATTGCATTTATTTTTAGAGCAAATTTTCTGTGGCTGAGTGTTTGACCCCCAAAACTTGATGAGTTAATTTCTCCACGGACTTGTCCTTATAACTAATAAAAACATTAAGCTCTATAAAAACAGAATTTTCCGAAATTTCATAAAATTAAATAAGTAAGGTGTAATAGATTTCACCAAGACCTTTTAAACAAGAAAGATTTCTAAAATAATTTAATTCATTAAAATTTGTCAATTATCTGATTTTGTAATAATTTCCAAGTCAATGTGTTTTTCACCGTAAAAAGACGCTCAAATTCTCAATACAAATATATAGTCCCCTGTTGACGTCAGAAAAAGAATATATTTGACCAATACTCTGAGGGTTCTAAATAGTATTTTAGAAAATTATTTTTACCATCAAAAATAACCCAAAGGTTTTGACGAAAAAACTTTTTTTATCAATTATGGGGCATTTTTTCAAAATGTATGATCATTTTTTAGCGAATCTTTGGCGGTACCTACATATAAATCTCTACGACATTTTTTTAGTTTTGTCACATGTCTAACTGATCAACTGAAAACTGTTGAACTTATTTTCTTAATTTGTAGATTTTCTGTTTTACTTTCTACTTATTTAATCCCAGTCTTGCACTATTAAGAAACGCTAAAGGTTTAAATAAGGGATTTAAACTTAATATAAATCTATACAAACTTTTTCTTGATGTGATAAGTTGTCTGATTTCTGATAATTAAAAGTTGATATCCTATGCCGATGCGATGATACTGTTGAGCTGATAGTGATATCTACACTCGGCCTACTGCGTAACAGGTTCTGCAACTCTGTAGGGAGGACACTGAACAAGACAAGGATAGGAATAAGGTAACATGACCCAATGGATCAAATAAAGACTTTCACTACCAAAAAGTTACCAAATGCAACAACCTGAATAAGGCCATTGTGTTCAGTAATCGAAACCTCATGATAAAAGTAAAAATAAAAAGATAAAATAACAAGGAAACTAGTTGAAAAAAAAACAATAAAAAAAAAACAAAACCCGCCTGATGACAGTTTCGTTTTATGCTCGTTTCACATAAAGAATAAGATTTTTTCACGATTCATGAAAACAAATGCTTCAGTGCATTTAAGGAAATGACCGAAATTTAAGTACAATTCTTTATTCAACTTTTTATAGTTTATATTTTTGTTGCAAGATGTTTGCGGTTCGAAACAGTCACGACTACCAAAATTTAACTTTTGACTATAGATTACTGACTCGTACTTTTGTAGATAGGAGTTTTAGATAACAATGCTCAACAACAACTCAAAAGAATATTTGACGACAGCGGGTTGTAGTTAGCGTTCTTATCTTACAAACAAGCCATTGATCGCAAAATGTTGAAATCAGTTCAAGTTAGTCACTTTTATTGGGCACTCCCTGAACGTGGATCAGACCTTTCCCAACAAACAGTGCCGGTGCGTATTGGTTGGGTGCCTCGAGAGGTGCTTTGTGATCCTTACTACCTTATTAACATTTGCTTTCTTTCTATCTACATTTATATACGTTACAAGTTAAACAAGGCACAACTAACTATTAAAGAATTTTTTGACGTCATTCTGATGTCTTTATTCTTTTGTCCAAATCCGTGAGTTTGTTTTGCTCATGCAAAGTCTCGAAAAAACAATATGTATAAAATTCACTATTTTTCATCCATAATGTTAAACGTGTTAAAATGATTCAACTTTTTAACAAGAAAAATCTCAAGTTGATGTAAAAAATTAACGCAAAATATTGTTGATTTATTTAAGATGAAACGATATGACATGTCCATAATTTGTATTTCGATACATTGTATTTATTTTAAAATTTTATAATCCATTATTGTACATAATTAGCTTACAATACAATTTGTATTTTATATGAATGCCACCTTAAATGTAGTAGAGTGGGGGCGTATCATAAATCCGGGGTGAGGGCTGCATCATAGATTTGGCGGGTACAAAATCCTTGCATCTGTTCTGCCAACAAATATATAGTTAAGATATGACAAAACCCATATTTTTTTCTTTTGAAAAGAAAGTAAAGTCTCAATCAAACTATTTATACCTATTCTCTTAAATGCCGCCTTTGGTGACATAAGCTCGACGTCAAATCACTTCCTCTTTACTTTACGGAAGCTATTATCATTAACTTTTATTATTGTTACTTCTTAAGTCATCGTCATTTGTATGACACTATGGAGTAGAGTGCAAACAGATCTAGGAAAACAACTCTGTAATTAACAGTTCTTAGAAATCTTTCTCTGATTATAATTAACTGATTAAAAAATACTTAAAAATCGGTGGCCTGTTTGAACTAAATAGAATTTTATTCTGAATTTTAACGCACTTTAAGGAATTCTAAAGCATTTTAACGGCATTGGCTAACAAAGATTACGTTACTATGTAATTGTTTTTGCTGTATTACGGTAAAAAGAAATTTATTATTTCACCCCCAAGCAAGGCAATAAAGCAACTAAGACGCAAAGGGCTGTTAAATGTTAGAGAATAAAAAAAAATAAAGAAAATACTATTAAGGAGAGTGGACAATAAAAGAACAAGAATTAAGAAGACAGACGATAATAATTGACATTACATTTAAATTTAATTTGTATGAACAAACCTACAAAGTCGGATCATTTTTATATAGATTATATGATTATTGGTATGGTGTTTAATCATTTCACTTACTAACGATTAATTTTACTGCTGTAATTCTATGAACGGAAATTCTGGAGAGATGTCGAAGTAGAATGGATAGATTGGTCCAAACTGATAGAAAAGCAACAATAGTTCAAATAACCACTATTTGCAATGGGGATATAACAGAAGAGCGTCTCTGAACGTACAGGACGCCTAACCTTGATGCAGTTGAGCTACAGCAGGAGAAGATCAGCCCGGGTGCTATTCCTGTCAGATAGATACAAGAAATTGAGATTACAATTCGCTAAGGTTCACAAAAAAGTGCACTATAGCATATTGGAAAAACCTTGTCTGGTCTGATGAGTCTCGATTTCTGCCGTGACATTCGGATGATCGGATCGCGACAGAATTTGGTGTAAACAACTAGAAAGTAAGGATCCATCTTGCTTTGTATCAGGGGTTCAGGCTAGTAATAATGGTGGTGTAATGGTGTGTGGAATATTTCTTGATATACATTGGGACCGTGGTACCAATAAAGTAATGTTTGCATGCTGCAGCTTACCTAGGTATTATGGCTGACCACGTTTCTCAATTTATAACAACGGTACAATCATCCTGGTTGGCACTTTGATAAAGAGAATACGTGTCACAAATCAAAAATAGTAACAGATTGGCTCATCTTTTGGTATGTGGTGGAAAGAGAGATTCAAATTCTTCATGTGTATCCAACCAATCTATAATAATAATAAAATAAAAGCATGAACCCAAATTTCGAAAGAGTGCCTCCAAAATATCTTCAAATTCATACCAAGAAAAGGTGGTTTCAGAAGCAAAAGGGGATCGAACCCGGTACTAAAAGAGTGGCCGCAGAGTGTATACATAAAAAAGAGAATATTTAAATTATACTGGCTAAATGACATGATATTTTTAAAATGTTTATATATATATATATATATATATATATATATATATATATATATATATATATATATATATATATATATATATATATATATATATATATATATATATATATATATATATATATATATATAAAAATATATAAAAATGAAATGGAAAAAGTCCGACAATTATTTAAAGACATTTTTATGTTTAACATTTTTTTTATAGATACAAGTATTTAAGTAAATGTTCTGTTTATAATAAACAGTATTAAATAACATTTACCGGCCTGAATGTCCGAGAAATTTTCATAAAAAATATTCGTCCTCAGACAGGATTCGAACCTGTATCCTATACGGAACAGTCATATAGCCTGACGACAAATATTTTCTATGAAAATTTCTCGGACATTCAGGCCGGTAAATGTTATTTAATACTGTTTATTATAAACAGAGCATTTACTTAAATACTTGTATCTATAAAAAAGAATGTTAAACATAAAAATGTCTTTATATATATATATATATATATATATATATATATTGAAGGAAAAAAATGAAAATTATTACTCTATTTGTCGGTCGATGTTTACATTCAGCTGCAGATATTATTTAGGGGCCTTTTCGAGATCAATTATTAGTGTACGGTCCGCCCCAACAAAAGCAAATGAGGGAAAACTCTGTGAAACAGACCCACTATATTTGTAGGTCGATGACATGTTGGAATGTGCAGATATTATTTAGGGTCATTTCATTTCGAGAACAATTGTTAGTGTACGGTCGGCCCCAGCAAAACCAAATGCGGGAAAACTACGTGAAACAGACCTAAATATAGGGGACATTATAGTAGATAATGGTAAAGATTTTAAAACGTGGGAGACAAATATACGAAACAACAGTAAGACAAGAGAAGTGTAATCGGAAGAATACTGAAAATGGAATGTTCCGAGCAAGAAATAACGCTGAATTAGATGAATGTAATCCGTGTGGAAAATACCTAAGAACACAGGTGGCTATCGCTTTCTTTGGACTAATATGGATGATGGCGATTGCATTCATGAAGCTAAAATTGAGGAAATGTGAAGGCTGTGTTGCGCCAATCTTCAAAGTGTCTTGATTCCTTAAGAATCAGCATTCGAAATCTTTGCCTTTATCTGGGTTTAAATAAAGATCAATGAAAAATACACCGTTACCTTATTCAGCGAGAATACTACCTTTAAACAGAATGCTTCTTAAAGGATGGGCACATGGACAATAAACTAAGACGAGAATCACGAGAATTGGGCGAGAAGAGTTAAAATTGGACATTTTTTTTTATCTCAACCACTGCGTGTTTAATTGGGCAGAAAACCCACAAAAAGAGAGGTGTCATATTGTAAAAAATCCCTTCGACGTAGTCATTAAGGATGCTAAAAGAAAACGACTTTGAACAATCTAGGTCATCGTCGTCTGAAATTTTAAAAAAATCATTTACGGATATAATAAATACGCCCTAAAACGGAAACAGCCACCTGCACGAAAAAAGATACCAATTCGAATAATGACACCTTTTGTGGTATTGGAATAGTTAGCAAGTCAATCTTGAAGGTTGTTCATTATACAATAAGATTGATTTTCGCAGAAAAATATGCGCGCTCCGACAGGATTCGTATCTGCGTTCACCTCGGCGAAACCGTGGAACGCAGTTTCGAATCCTGCCGGAGAGCGCATATTTTTCTCTAATAAGTTTTCTCGAATATCCAGGCCGATAGACAAAAATAAATAAATATACACTGTTTAATAAATAAACAGAGCGTCTACTCAAATACGAGTATCCACTTAAAATAACGTTTATGTGATACACACACACGCACATACACACATGTATATATATATATATATATATATATATATATATATATATATATATATATATATATGTAGAGAGAGAGAGATGGAGCGAGAGAATTAGAGTAAATAAGAGGTTTGTCACCCAGTTGATTGATTTTACCTTCAGCATCCTGACTCCAGAGTTTCGTAGACAGACCCGTCCGTCCACTCGTCAAAGGGTATCACTAATTGATAAAAGTGAACATTGAAGGGAACACCCAGCAGCGACAATCTGTTTCATGCTTAAACGCATTCTTCAGGCTATGAAGATTGTGTTTAAGCATGAAAAGTCTGCCGCCGCTGGGTGTAGACCTCAATGTTCACTTTTATATTTGGATTCGCTTTATCCCTGATATTGAGCACTTTAACCCATAAATATAGCATATCTTAAAAAACTATAATTTTATCATATATATATATATATATATATATATATATATATATTATTGGAGATTAAAAGAAAAACATGTTAAAAATCGCTACACAATAGCCATCGAAATTGCTTCAAATTTCCTTCTTGACCAGGAATGATTGGTATTGTTTATCAATTTTTAACATGTTTCTGTTTTAATCTTCGATAATAAATAATATTTACTCTACTCTCTATTGATCCCTCTTTTAAATTAAATGTTATATATATATATATATATATATATATATATATATATATATATATATATATATATATATATATATATATACACACTCCGGTTGCAGCAAAATATCTCGAATGAGTGTTTTTATGGAACAGAATTAAATTGGGCGCTTTGGTAACTTAAAATGCCAAATTATCATGTTTTTTTTTTGTTTTGTTTTTTTCTTTTTTGTGGTGAGGGTGCATTTGGTCAGTTGTAAAATAAACAGTAACCAAACCTTAGACAATGTATGAGAAAAAAATTGCAAAAAAATAAAAGTAAACACTTAATCGGATATTTTACATTGGAGATTTATTTTACTATATCGTGGAGAGGGTGGGAATTATATAAATAATAATGATGATGTTAATAATAATAATGATGATGATAAATAATTTTTAACAATTAAATAAAACAATTTACAATTTTTTTATGGTAATAATAACACTTAAGTCACCCTTAACTCTGCCCCTCCAGGTCTACTTATTACTATCAACCTATCACTTGTTTGTCAACATCTTACAAGTTGTTAAGCCCCATATTAACCGAAAGAACATACAGCTATCTGGAAGACCATAATATATGTCTCATTGAGCAAAAGGTTATCGCAGGGGGCTCCTATAGCTGCAAAGATCAGCTGCTTATAAATACGATGATACTTGATGTGCTTTCGACTTTCATTATTGCATTCTGTTAGTTATCTCATTTTCCTTTATCGCTCTCCTTATTCTCAGGGCTGTAATATATTAGACAACATTTCTGACAAAATATAAATACCTCTCTCTCTCTCTCTCTCTCTCTCTCTCTCTCTCTCTCTCTCTCTCTCCATTCATCTTTGAACAATTTTGTGTTTGATCTTACTTATTCTGGCATAAAACTGGGGAACCGAGGTAAATCGTGGGCTCCACATAAAGCCTACACTATATGCATTGGACGAAGGGTTCGGGTTCAAAAATACCTTTTGGAGTTCCCATGGTAAGTTTATGATTTCATAAAACTACGTAATTTAATCACTAATATACCATAACTTACCTAAATGTAATTGTAACTTACGTACATAAACAAAAATTTGATAAAAAAATGTTTATAAGAATCTCAAATATTGCATAACATAGAAATGTTAAATCTTGGGGTGATAAATTTTGATAAAATTCATAAAAAACAAGTTTCTTATTAAGTCTTAAGTTTGTGTTGTTGCCTGATACCAACAAAATTAAAAGAAAAATCTAAACATGTAGAAAAACTTTAAAATCTTATCAAATATAGGGCGCACGAGTAGATTATATGTGTTGGCTTAAAAATGGTTAATTTTCTGCTAGGACAACAAGAAGGGTATGCTAAATATCTCTGATTTCTTTGCTTATGGGACAGCAGTGCCAAGGAAGTTTGGTTTGTTTTGCTTCACGGCATATAAAAACCTCAATGGGTTATTTTATGCCGACAAGATTTTTATTACTAGTAATATTTTTTGCAATAATTTTTTACAAAGTATTTCTGGTATTACTACCTATTTTTACACTTTCATAGTGTTTTGACCCCAGTTTGGGGGTTAACTATTTAGCCATAGCTGGGATCCTAACAGGTGCTACCGCTCCGGTTCAAGATGAACCTGGGAACACCAGCAATTAAGAGGTTGCTCCACGCTTCTCAAAACCTCGTGATCAATGGCCTTGCTGTCAGACGTAGTTTATCGTCATACCCAGGACGGCAGAGTCAAGGAAGAACATTAGTTCTGGCCAGCATGAACATCATTTACTATTGGAGAAAAAAAAACGTAATTAATCCACCTTTAATGAGCAGAGATAAAATTATATTTCCTCTTCTGCATAGCAAACTAAGCCTCGTTAAACAATATGTAAAAGTTTTAGATACGAACTGCGAGTGTTTCAAATATATAACATCAAAATTTACAAATACGAACATTAATAAAAGACAACAATTTTCCTAATGTCATGAATGAATGTAAAAGAAAAACTGCCTGGTTTTCTTTCGTGGACTTGATAGATAACCTTTTAGGCAATAATAGAGCCGATTTATTTCCGGACTATAATATATTAGACAAAATATCAGACAATACAGAAGTAGCTCTCTCCCTTTCTTGTGTTAGTGATTTTAATGATCGTCACATAAAGTGGTTTAATCATTCTAATGCTACTGATGTTGCAGGTCTTCAGATTTTTTTTTCCATTGCTCAGTCTCTCACTCAAATAGTGGATTTCCCTACTTATTTCACTAATAATTCTGATCAACATGCTTCTTTATTTGATTTCTTCCTTACCTTCTCTCCTAACCCTTGTTGACAATCACAACTCTCTCCTGGCAATTAGGACCATGCTGTAGTATCTGTTGATATTTCTTTTGAGTCGTCTATTAGACTGTAACCTATTCACAAGACTTCTTTCTGTTATCAGCGTACTAATAGGGATTTATTTTGCAACTTTCTTCGAGATGTCCCTTAGATTGACATTCTTAACTTTCCTGTTGAGAACTGTGCCACGGAGGTTTCTTCTTGGGTTAAAGCCAGAACCGAAGGTTTTTTTTCCTTCTCAGAAATACCAAGTAAAACCACAATCTACTTCTTAGTTCACAACAGCCTGTTCCCCAGCCACGTCTGATAGCTGATCTAAAAATGACGTGCAATCTGTTGTTAACTAGGGCAAGGAATGACTTGCTAATTTTAACGCCTCGAAAACGAAACCTCTATTTTAATCGTCTGATAGAATTTTTTTTTTTAGAATGGACTTTTTAGTGGATACTCGTATTTGAGTAGGCGCTTGGTTTATTTATTAAACAGTATATTTATTTATTTTCGTCTACTGGTTTGAATGTTCGAGAAATCCTATTAAAGAAAAGTTATCGGAGAGTAGAAATTTTTCTTTGATAGGATTTCTCGAACATTCAGGCCAATAGACGAAAATAAATAATGAAACTATGGCAAGAAAGCACATTCTGTTCTTGTGGTCTTTGATCACTATGCCTGGGCGATGAGCTTTGATTGTTCTACATGTGTGTAGTGTAAAGTCCCATAAAATTGTTACAGGTCTTATCTCTGTAACCGGTTCTGGGTGGTGTTCATACCAGTTTCTTGCAGTTATCTTCACGTAAACGTTACATATTTTCCAGTGAATATATTGGCCCACTCTATCATACCGAAATTTATATTCAGTGGGTGCTAACACCATGCAACTAGATACAAAATGGTCAATTGTTTCTGGATATATATCACAGAATTTGCATTTCGAGTTAACACAATTTTTCAGTATGTGTGCTTGGCAAGTTGGTAAGCATTGGCTTTCTTTTTTAGGTTCTTTGTCGCTGCAGCGTAGGTGTATTATGGTTTAGTTGTCCTTCACCCACTTGAAATTTCCTTTTGAATTTTTTGTCTCCTTTATTACTGAATAAAGATTCTCATTTCTTTCATGTTCTTTGATACAGATCATTATCCAGTCTTGTGCAGTTTCGAAGACCGGTTGTTGTGGTTTTGTAACACAGTTCTAGTTAAACTACTCTGCCTCCTATGGATCTGGGCACATACAGACGATCAACATCAGCCTTAGGATGATGCATGCAGTGGCTAGTGAGATGCTTTCTCGTTTTGACATGTCAGCTATGGTCCAATTAAGGATGTTGTAACTGTATTGCACCACAGGGTTAGTCAAAGTATTTATGGCTGATATTCTGTTTTGTGAATTCAACTCAGTATTTAACATCAGACTCACACGCCTGTTGTATTCTTTTTTTACTTTCTCCTTCATTTGGTTATTCTGTATTCCATTTCCTTCGCTGACTCCTAGGTATTTATAGACTTAAAATCTTGATCTATTGTGTATGTTTCTGTAATTCACCCTTTCTTGAATGTTACTTTTGCACATTTATCTAATCCGAAATGCATACCGATGTCATCACTGAAACATTTTACAGTATTGAGGAGACCTTTCAACTAACTGTCGTCTCTAGCAAAGTATTTGATATCATCCATTTCTTTTTTTACTTTGTATCCATACTTATTACTGTTTAGTTCATGCAAAAGGGGGGCTTAAGGACAGACAGAACAGAAGGGGTGACAAGGAGACTCCTGGAAAGATTCCTCGTCGGATATTCAAACAACTGGAAGTGGCAGTGCCTTTGGTGTGATTTAAGTATAATGTAAGTATAATATGCTATTTTTAAGGAAATTTACTATCATCGAGGAGACTTTGTACATTTTCAAAGCTTTCAGGATCCAAGAGTGTGACACATTATCAAAGACTTTACGATAATCTATCCAAGTTGTGCTCAGATTTCTACCTTTTTAACTTCAATTTTCCAGGATCATTTTATTTATTAGTTGATCTTTGCAACCAGATGAATCTCTTAGACATCCCTTCTGTTCCAGGGCAAGAATGATGTTTTCATTGATAAAAGAGTAAGAACAGTTCGTCGGGAGAGACGCGACCAATTAATATGTGGTGACCAGACATGTTATTGGCCTATAATTTTTTCGATTATCTGTTTCCTTCATTTTTGATAGGAGATAAGCAATACCTTCAGTTATTCATTCTAAAATTTCATTAGGATTATTTATTAGTGTTATGTTTGCGTGAGTTCTGGGGACCGAGCAATGCATTTGTTGATTGGAAATAATTACCAAGAACGTTTTTAGGTTTACAGCATTTTATGAATTACTAGATAAACTGAGTTAATACTACTCTACAAAAGAATTAGTGAAATATGGAGAGACGTTTGCTACACGTGTGTCGGTGTAGTCCGCCATCTTGGATCTCTCTGTCTTGCCACACGTGACGTCTGACGTCACGATGTCCAAAGCAAGTGGGATAACTCTTACAATACTTTGGAGTTATCTCCCTTTATGTTTCCTTCCAACAATTAGCATTGATAAAGTTTACGTAAGTGGATTCATGACAGATTATAGAGCCAAATGTTGAGTACCTTGTCATTTCCTGAGGATTTTGTTAGAGTTTGCCTAACATTATTCTTAGTTATATTTTTCCATTCTTGTACAGATCTATCCTTTATTCTTGATCCACTTTGCATTAGGATTATATTCCTTTGGGTTGCTCCAAATATTCTCCCAAAATGTTTGCATTTCTTTAATCGATAATGGCTTTTTGACGTCTATAACTTTTTCCCCCCCGAGGTCCGTTTGGAATATCTTATTTTGTCGATAGCACCCACAACGCTTTTCATACCGTCTTGTTCGCTGTGCCTTTAATTGCAAGTTCTGTTTAAGTATTTCCTTGATTGGTGAAAGTTATTGCTTAATTTTATATTTCTGCGTGATCGTCTTGCTTTTCCGTGTTGAAACATTTGAATTTATTGAAATCTAATCTAGTAATGATAATTTACATATGATTTCCTCAATTTCTCACTTTAATTTTGCCTTCCAAGTGTGCTTTTTTTTGTCTGTTTAATCTTTTATTTGTCTGTTTAATCCTTTATTTGTCTGTTTAATCCTTTATTTGTCTTGACATTAAGTTTTTCAATAGCTGTTAAAGCTGTTGCATATATGACATTATTTACTTATTTATTGTGATGTTTTCCAGTGGTTTATTTTCGAGTTACTTTCTGATTATTTGAATAATGTGGTATTTCACCACAGTGATTTCAACTCTATTTTTTTCAAGGAATTCTGGTCTAATGTCGTTTTATGCATCTTCATCAGTGACAGAATCTGAATTAGAGCAATTATTTATGTCGCAGAGATCATTATTTCGTATCTCATTTATTTTAGTTTGTATCTCATCCTCTGTCATATTATCTATTTTTACACTCTTGTCTCATTTTTGTTTGGGATATGAGTGATTGCACTTCGTCTTATATTTAGTTTTATCTTATCTATTTCTGTGTTTGAAAATCTTTTATTTCGCATGATATCTTTGCGTACATTGGCAAGCATATTCGGGTCGAGATAGGGTTTTATTTTAGTTCTTACCATATCTCTACATATTTGGTATGTCTGATCCATGGTGATCTTTTGTGGATTTCAAGTGCGGGGGAAAAAGATGCCATGACTTATTTATACTCTTCTCGGTACCATTCCTTTCGCTTTCTTTTTAATTGATTTGGCATTAAGTCACCAGGTTCAATGTTCGAGTTAATCCGATTTTGGTGACCAGGTGCCTCATTGTTGCTGGAAGAGTTTATTCCAGTGACAGATTTTTCGACCTACAGACTGGTTCTTCCTTGAGGGACGCGGTCCTTGTTGACCCGGGTGACGACCGACCCGGCATGTGTTTTAGTTTGTAAACATTAAGATTTGTATTTTTTTTTTTTTTTGCGTTTTATCCTCAAGAGCTCGTCCTGCCCATGAGACACGGCTATTCACCGCCGGATATCACCCCGATATTTCTAGAGCATGGGGAATTTTATTTATGCATGTATTATTTTTATTATTATTCCTGTCATTGTTATCATTATTATTATTATATAATTAATTGTTTAGTTGTATATAATGTGTGGCATACGTCGGTATGACGAGACCGTGGATCTGTGCCCAAAATGTTATGCCTCGGCCGCCAGTGGCGGCACAGCATCTGTTATAGCATTATTATTATTATTATTATTATTATTATTTCCTTTGATATCTGGCGTTTACACATTTCTTTCCAGGTCCCGCCCAGGGACCTAAGTTTAGAAATGGCATCATGACACTTTCCACTGCAAAAAATTAAAAAAATAAAAATAAAAATAAAATAAAATAAAAAAATAATTACATAGATAAAGCCCTTCGTAAAGTGTTGGCTGTACTTGTCAGAACAATTTTTTGTATCTCTTTGAGGCATGGACTTCCAGGGATCCCTTCAATCAGCCTACTGGAATCTTTTCCAACCAGTCCAAGGGCTCCAACTACAACAGGAATTGTTGATGTTCCCATGTGCCACATTTTTGAGATTTCTATTTCAAGGTCCTTGCATTTTGACAGTTTTTTGAATATCTTCAAAGATACATTGCAGTCTGCAGGGACTGCCATATCAATAAGGAGGCACTATTATTATTATTATTATTATTATTATTATTATTATTATTATTATTTGATTTGATTTGATTTGGTGTATACTCATTTCTTTGCCGGTCCCAATCCAAAGATCTAAGGTCAGAAATGGCATGGTGACATTTTCCACTGAGCATTTTTTGAGGAAAAAAACAAACAAAAAACACCAAAGATCGCACATGTTTTGCATAGATAAACCCCTTCGTACGGTATGGGCTGTACTTGTTGTTGTGGAGTTATTTCCACATTAGAACTTGTAGTCGGACTAAATGCATCCTAAATGGGGTAAACGTGCAGAAACGTTAGGAACTTGTAAATAAGTGTTACGCAGAGTAATCGAGTTGTGGTCGTTGAGCACTTACTCCTTCCTTGACTACCTACTGACTCCTAGTTATAATAGGTGGGAGAGTCTATTATCTAGACAAGGTGTCTTCCACTATAACACTTGTGAGTACAATTTTTTGTATTTCTTTAAAACATGGGTTACCAGAAAGCCCTTCAATGAGTCTATTGGAATATTTTCTAATGAAACCTAGACTCCAACTACACCTGTAGTTATTGATGTCCTCATGTGCCACATTTTTTAGATTTCGATTTCATGGTCCTTGTAATTTGATAGTTTTTTGAAGATCTTCAAAGATATATTGCAGTCTGCAGGGACTGACATGTCAATAAGAAGGCAGATTTTGTCTTTGCGGTCTCTGATCACTATGTCTGGACAATTAGCTTTGATTGTTCTGTCTATGTGCAGTGTAAAGTTCCATAAAATTGTTACAGGACCTATCTCTGTAAACGGGTCTGGGTGGTGTTCATAGAAATTTCTTGCAGTTTCCTTTCCGTAAAAGTTGCAGATGTTCCAGAGTGGGTATTGGCCCACTCTGCCATGCCGAGTTTTATATTCAGTGGGTGTCAATAACGTGCAACCCGATACAAGATGGTCAATTGTTTCTGGATATTTATCACAGAATCTGCATTTTGGGCTATTATATCAGTATGTGTGCTTGATATTTTCTAATTAACAAGCATTGGTCCTGCGCAGCAAGAATAAAACCTTCGGTTTCAACTTTTAACCTTGCACTACGTAGCCACTGGTGCGTACGGGGTTTGTTTACATCAGCTTGATTGGTACGGGCTGAATATTGACCGCGAAGATGTTTATCCTGCTATCCTTTCTATATCTGGTCGATTGCATTTGCCTTTACTTTTTTTTTTTTTTAAAGGTTTTTGAAGTTGCTGTAAGTGTATGATGTTTTAATTGCATTTCTTCACCCACTTGAAACTCCATTTGAAATTGTTGGCTTCCTTTATTACTGAATAAAGTTTCTTATTTCTTTCATGTCCTTAGACGCAGATCATGATCCAGTCTTCTGCTGTTTCCAAGTATCTTTGAAGACCGGTTGTTGTGGTTTTGTAACACAGTTCTAGTTGAATTACTCTGCCTCCTACGGATCTGGGCACATACAGACGATCAGTACCGGCCTTAGGATGATGCATGCGGTGGGAAGTGAAAAGCTTTCTCGTTTTGCCACCCATTCGCTTGATGTCATATATGGTTATTATTATTATTATTATTATTAATATTATTATTATTTCATTTTAAATGATCTTTTTGATCTGTTGTTTTATAATCATGTACCGAGTCATAGGCAATAACCTTGAACAAGCGAAGAATGTGTTGTTTTGTTGTTTCCACTTAAGCAAAAGAGAGCTCTTAACAAAAATACTTAAATGGACATAGCTCTTCACGGGATTCGGGTTGGGCTTGTTAGAACTATTTGGGCGGAATTTCCTGGAGTGATGCTGCACCAGGGATGTTGTTGATGAGTTATATTCTATATCAAAGCACCAACCAGAACAGGAGTAGTTTTAATTTTCATGTATCATATTTTTTCTATTTCCATCTTCAGATTTTTGTATTTACTTAGTTTTTCAAAAGGTTTCACAGAGATGTTTTTCCACTTAGTACTCTCATCTTTTCTGTCTTAATAATAATGTCTAGGCAACTTGCTTGTATTGTTCGATCTGTGTTGATAGAAAAATCCCAGAGGATGCTAACATCTGTTCCCTCAACTACAAGTTCAGGATGATGTTCATACCAGTTTGCAAATGTTTTTATCCAGTAGTGACGACAGATATTCTAGTGTAGATACTGCCCTACCCTGTTATGACGGTTTTTGTATTCATCAAGTGTGAGTATTGAGTATCCAGACAGTTACAATGTATTGGTCACAGAATCTACATTTTTAGTCCGTACTATTATGCAAAATATTAGTTTCTTAGTTGCGTGTAAACAGGTTCTGGTCCTGTGCAGCAAAAATAAATCATCCAGTCTAACCCTTATATCCTGAACCCCTGAGACACTGGTGGGTTGCGAATTTATATACATCAACATTTTTGCTTCAGAGAAGGGACTATGTAGAGGCTTTTGGTTCTGGCTTCTGTTTGTTTTTGGCTTCACCTTTTCACTTCCTTGTTCAGTTTTCTTGCTGTTTCTATTGAATTTATATATACTTCACGGCTATTTTCAAGATTTAAACCGAATTCTCTTGCATATTTATGAGCTTCTTTTGATTCAGAATAAACCTTTTAACCTTTTTTCTGCTACCTTACGAGTTGTAAAATCCAATCTTGTAGAGCTACAGGATACTTATAAAGTCCCATTGTTGAAATTTTGTAAGGCAATTTCAGTTGAATCATGCCCCTACCCATACTGATCCTTGGTAGATACGGACGGTCTCGGGGTAGTGCAATCTGTTGTATGTAGGTTGTTTGCTAATTTTTGCATAAAATATCTTGAGTTCCTTTAAGTTCCAATTTATTATGCTGAAGCCATAGGTTACAACTGGGATAGCAAGTTTGTTAATGGCTGTCGTTATATGTTTCGAATTGAGTTCAATTCTCATTATAATTCAGACTTTCATCTTTGAATGCTCTATTTATTGTCTTCATTCACACCCAGATATTTGTAAATATCTTCCTGGTCGCGTTCCTTAATTACAATAACTATATCAAGAATTATATTTTTGCTACTAATAAACTTTTCGAGTTTATATTGCAGTCAATCGGTTTATATTATTTTGTGTATGTGCTATTTCACCATCATTATTTCATATAGGATTTTTTCGTAGAGGCATTATACATTAATTATAAAAGTAGCCAACACACTAAACAAGATATGCGAATAAGATCAAAGTTAAAAGGATAAATCATCTATTTTAAACAGATGACTTGAAATTATATACAAAAAATTATGATGAAATGGGAAGACTTTTAAAGACTGAAAAGTTTCAGTGATGATATATGCATTGAAAATGGGATAGATAAATATGCAATGGTTACCTTCAAGATAACATTTATTTAACAAGAATAACAAAAGGAAAGTATTGTAAGCTACGGAAGGTTACTGAGTAGAATAATCAAACGATGGTTGGCAATAAACGATAATACTTAGGACAAAAACAACACATATAAGATTCGTTAGCGGCGCGTAGTAGTAGTAGTAGTAGTCAACTACTAGAAGTGAATCAAGTGAATTCCACAATGAATCTCCAACTGCAGGATATCTACCAACCGCCACACGCAGTCATATGTGGCACAAGGCCGAATTTAATGTTGGGTATCCGAGCCCGTAGGATCGGCCAAAAATTCCCGTAGACACCGTATAAAACGGGGTCGGGTAGCTGTTTCCAGAGAAGAGACTCTGCCCTTCGACATATTCTCGTCTGGGGATCCTCTCTACCTGGAGGCAGAGAGTTTGACTAGCACAGCTGGAAACGAATCTCCAACTCTAGGATATCTACCAACCGCCCCACGCGGTCAGATGTGGCACAAGGCCAAATTGAATGTGGGGTATCCGAGCCCGTAGGCTCGGCCAAAAATTCCGCGTAGACCCCGTACAAAATGGAGTCGGGTTGCTGTTTCCCGACACGAGACTCTGCCCTTCGACATATTCTCGTCTGGGGATCCTCTCTGCCCGGAGGCAGAGAGTTTGACCAGCACAGCTGGAGACGAATCTCCAACTGCAGACCAACATACAGTATTTACTACTGTATTTATGTGAATGGGGACATGCCCATTATCGTCTGTAGGTATGCTACAACAGAAAGTTTAAGAGTTCTTTACCTAGAAATAAATGGAATACACAACGAAAAACAATGTTTTTGGGTGTGACTTGCCTGTGTAGGGTGTTTGTGTGTGAAGTGTGCACAGCCCTTTTTGTTTCGGTGTGAAAAATTGATGGCACACACTTCGAAAGGAGGAAAAACGGGAAAAGTGTTACTTAAGAGTTCGCCTCTTTTTATAACACTCGGGCTGATAATATGTTTATTAAGGTACTACACTTGTATTGTTTAACAATTTTGATGAAGGAATGAATGCTTGACAAAAAAAGGAGATAAAGTGTCTCTGTGAAAGATTCCATATTTATTACATATTTCGTCGTAAGAATTTCACAATTGTTGGTGAGATTGTGTCTATTCCAATGACATTGATCACCCACGATTGTGATATGCTGTCGAAGGCTTTTTGTGGTCTATCCATGCTACACTTAGGAGTTTGTGCTCTGTGTGAGTAATATTTTATTATTCCATCCCAAGTTAGGCAACAAAGCCACTAATGCACAGGGAGTTACTGAGTGTGAAAGAATATAACAAAAAGAAAAACATTATTATGGATCGAGAACAATAAGTGAATAGAGAGAAGATAACGATTGATATTTACATTTCTGAAGATCAAGCTTGACTAGAAAACAAGAAGCTGAAAGAAAGTTCCACAAGCGAGAAGTGCAAGAGAAGAAACTGTTAGCATAGAACTTACAATTACATTTACTCATGTCAGCTGTAAAAAAAAAAACTTAAGATATTACCGCCAATCTAGCTTAAATGCATGACATCTAAGTGCCACAGAGGAAAGTTCATTAGAACAATTACCATGAACGTAAAGGGCGTTTCATTAAGGCGGATTATATATAAGGGTATTTCATTTAGACAGATCAAAGTCAGCAGTAAATAAATCAGTGTTATTGGTAAAAATTTATTTATTTCTCTATTGGATTATGTTACTTAAGTCATGGCAATTATGTGTGAAAAATAATATTGCCCAAATGTCGGCCAAATCTGAAAGAAAAAGAAAAAATCATTAGACGTTTAAACTTAATTCATATTTAAAATCGGTCCAAGTTATTGGAAAACCCTTTATTTATAGAAAAGACACAGGGAAGTTACATTACGGCAATCCAAAAGTGACTACAACCGGGATGCCAGGTTGAGACCAATGACATTGCAGATTCTTCTTTGGATTTTATTAAAGATCTCTGAATATATAACAGCATCACCTGACCATATATGGCATCAATATTCAAAGAATAGACGAATGGCAGACTTATAAATATATAAGCAAGCTTCGGGCGAGAAAATCTGTCTAGCATGAGACAATGAACCAACTTTCCTAGCAACATACCTAGAAATTGATTCAATATAATATTTCCACATCATGTCAAAGTTTTGTCCGAATGGTGCACTGAGTAACTCTCTTGGAGGTTAGCATCAGCTAAGCTGATGGAAAACAGAAAGGGTTCTCTCTGACAATTAATAGAAAGTAGTTTCGTTTGCGAGGCATTAAGATTAACAAGCCATTCCTTGCCCTAGTTAACAACAGAATGTAGGTAATATTTTACATTAGCTGCCATCTTGATCTTATCGAATCGATCAGACTTACTATTAAGGTTGAAGTAAATAGTTGTACCATCAGCATAGACACCGAGTTGAAAAGAGATGTGATCAGGAAGGTCGCTGATAAAATTAGGAGCAACGCAGTTCTAAGGATAGAGGCTTGTGAACGCCTGCATTAATGAAAAAAGATCTAGAAGAGAGAACGTTCGATAAAAAAAAACTGAACCAGTTAAGAAATCACCCCCAAATCCCATGAACTTTCAACTTGTGAAGAAGATCAGTATACTAAAGCCTATCAAATATCCCAAGCAACAGCCCGAGCTTCACTATTCTTACCGAAAGTTTCATATACACTTTCAACAATAATCGTTAACACATTAGTAGATGACTTAGAGAAGCGAAAGCCATATTGCTTATCTGAAAGAACATTCTGCGAGGTGGGATGCTTAACAAATTCAGAACTGATTAGAGCCTCTCGTACACTATTTACATTGCTCGGACTATCATCCTCATCTTTGTTGCCATATTTATCACGACGTTTCGGCCGTTGTACGCTCCGGCCTTCTTCAGGTGGTCTGAATTTCGAACTGAACCCTTTATTTCGCTCGCTGGGTTAGACTGTTCTAGTTTCACGTGCCATGTCTAATGGATGTCAGTTATCAGTTATTTCCTGTTAAATCCCCCCTCTAAGTTCTCCACCGCCATAACCAGGTATTGAACTCACACTCTTTGGGTCCCAAAGAGTGTGAGTTCAATACCTGGTTAAGGCGCTTTGTCCTCAACTATATTGTCGGTATGTTGATGATACTTTTTGTTTATTCAACAACGATGTTGAGGTTGATCAGTTTCTTTCTTTTCTAAATGATATCTATCCAGCACTAAGGTTCACTGTTGAGAAGGAATCCAATTGTCAATTGGACTTCTTGGATGTATTAGTACATCGAACACCAACAAGTTTTCTTACCTCGGTTTATAGGAAACCAACTTTTGCGGGGTTGTATACGCGTTGGGACCCCCTTTGCCCCACAAAACGTAAGATAAACATTATCAGAACCCTCCTTCATAGGGCATTAAAGAACTGTTCAGAGTCCTTCTTGGATGATAAGATCAATTTTGTTAAGGAAACCCTATGCGGTTTAGGTTATCCTCCTGACTCTGTTCATTTTGTCATCCGTAACAAAACTGAGGAGTTCAGATGTGTCAAACTCTGTGTTGTTAAAAAGTGCCCGGTTTATCTCAGATTGCCCTGGATTGGAACCAAGTGAGAATGTATAGTTAGACAAATTTTATCCAGTGTTCGTCGCTGTTTTTTCTCTGCTGAGGTTCGTATAGTTTTTTCAAACCCGGCCCATGCGTGTAAGGACGTTCAAACCCGGTTCAGCGTGTAAGGACGTTCTCCCTCCCCATCAAATTAATTCTGTTATTTACAAATACGTTTGTAGTTGCGGTGCTGACTACATAGGGAGTACGACACAACGCCTGGACATGAGACTTAAACAGCACGTTCCTACCAAAATCAGGAATCACACCTTGCCGTTGAATGGACTCGTCCCAAACCCCCACGGTTCCGCCATACGTGAGCACCTGTTGAATAGCAGAGGGTGTGCAGCTAACTTTGTGTTCCTTAATTTGTGTTCCTTAATTTTTTTCTTTAGGCTCATACAAGCTTACGAATGTACTTACCTTGTCCTTAGTAAGTTTATCGATAGTTAGCTTTGTCTACGTTCTTCTTTATGCCTCGTCCGTTCCGGACGTGGGCCATTGTAGCTCTCAATAAGTTTATCTTTCTTACTATCTCTCCTAATCACTGATTTGCTAATCATTTACACAAACTCGTTAGGTAGGTTATTCGCTGCATCCTCTATCCCTCTTGACATCAATATGTCCTGGGTGTGTCAAATTCTCCAAGTCAACTTTCCTTATTATGTTCCCTATAAATTTCAACTGTCTCTTTCTGATGCTAAATATAAATGTCATTTTTTTCCATTTTCAATAAAACGTCATCGTTACTTACTTGTTCAATAGCTAGGTGGGTGACCGCTTGTGAATACCAAGTACTTTAAGCTTGGATCTGTGGGTGGTGTAATTGCTAACAGCTCGGGATTGGAAATCGGAGAGCAGAGTTCCAATTCCAGTCGAGTTCGTTATATTCACTTACGCACAAATACCCTTTGGAAAAGGCATGAATCCACCTTTTCTCCTACCCAAGCTATTATCTTCCAAAAAATTCTTACAATCTAAAAATATTTTCTAGCTTTAAGTAATCTACAAAAAGTTGATAAGCGATAAAAAATCAATAAAAACAAAGAAATCAATCATATATTCTGTCTATAGTATAATCTGAATTTTGGGGGTTTATTGCACTAATTTTTTCTTTTTTAAGTTAAACTTCCGTAATTCCCCATGTATAATACGTATTTTTTTATAAAAAAAGAAAAAAAAAGAAAAATCAGGGGTGTGTATTATGCACAGGTACAAAAACTCTTTAAAAAATCGCTGTAAAATAAAATAAGAATTATCATAAAACTAAATTAGAATAATATTATTTTATGTTTAAAACCATTTTTTAAAATAAGAGTAGGAAACGCTGGCTGTAATGAAATTGGAGAGGTACAATTTATAGGGTTTGATTACCAAACTGCGTATTATGCATGAGTAGAAGCATTTGGAACACTTTCAGCACAATTTTAGGTGTGCGTATTATGGATGAATGCGTATTATACGTGGGGAATTACGGTATACTTGCCATTTATTCTTTGTTGGCCTTGTGTCTTAACATTATTTCAGTTCGTATGAATAGAATCTGTCAATTTCAGGGTTGACGGTTTTTTTTTATGAAAATGCGCAAGAAATAGAAATTGGATCAATGAACAAAAGAAAATAATGATGTCAGAATTGATCAACAAGGAAGTAAAAGCAATAAAACATGCATGGATGAATTCGGGGTCAATAATTTTGATCCTGAGTAAAAACTTTTGCATCCAAAGTTATTGAGCGTTAAAATAAACTTCGGGCGTGTTTTTCTTTCTTTCTTTTTTTTCTTTCCATATTTTTAGGCACTTTTAAACCGGCTTTTTTTTTTCGTTCTCCATTCAAATTTGTAACAAAAAATATCTTCTCTATAATCGCTTCTACGCCAGATGTTCCCAATGTTATTTTTCATATTTGTATTTATTTTATTTTTATTTTTATTTTATTGGAAGAGTATTAAGAAAGAAGAAAAGTTCGTGGGAAGTAAAGAAAATAGTGCTGAACTGCTATGTAATATCATTCTTTCAATATGTCAGTTTGAAGAAAAATCGAAACAAAAAGGACACTTGTATTAGAACCAGAAAATAAAAGAAGAAAAGAGAATGTCAAATATTTTATCCCGAGCATTTTCAATGACGCAAACGAAAATAACACAAGACTTTTACTTTGGTGTGAAATTTGCAGAGGAACAATCATTTAATACAATGAGGAAAATATTTTTTCTCAATATACAAATTACAATATAGACCTTGCACAAAATTCCCTTTGTGCGCCTCACATTATCAAAGTAGGTTAATAGTTCTTTCAAATAAAATCATTTTTCTCTTAAAAAACTACAGTCCATGTAAAGCAAATGTTTCCTTGATAACAAAGGGATTTTAAGAACTTTCTCTTGGAGCAACAGTTCATATAAATCAATTTCTTAGCAACAAAAGATTTTTACTTACTTCCAAAAATGTACAATTGAAAATTTCACTAGTTCAAAGGTTGGAAGTTGAAATTGTGGGGGTAGGGAGAAAAGACTGACCTAACTCAATGAAGCTGCTTTGTTGGAGTCCTTTTGCCGAATACAGTGGAACTTCGATTCACGAATTTAATTCGTTCCTGAAGTCCGTTTGTAACCCGAAATGCTCATAAACCGAAGTTCCAATAGGAATCAATGTAGAGAAAAAAGTCACAGTACAATAAAATTGGAGGAAAAAGCACGCCACAACCCACGAATGTATACAATACGGCGGTCGGCTCAGAAATGGCACCGTTCGGGTTAACTTGGTTCGTCAATGTTGTTCGAGAACTGAAATTTTGCTCGATAACCGAGGCATTTTCATTTCAAATTTTCTGTTCGAATACCGATTTGTTCGACATGTGAGACGTTCAAGGTCCGAGGTTGCACTGTATTCAGATGTTTGAAACAGGCGTCTTCAAAATTGAGATAAACTCTAATAAGCCTATGAAAGTCATTCGTATGATGAGAATTTAGAAAATTCATCTTCTTCTGTTACTTGTCAGTAAGAGTAGCAGTCTTTTATCATCTCAGGTCAACGCGTGGTCTATTTCCTTTCTCGGCAACAACAGACTTTATACGCCGAAGCGGTCAAACCTTTCTACATGAGTGGCAACAGAAGCATTTATCAGCAAGAGAAGCCTTTCGCCTGAGTGTGATCTAGCCTTTACTGCCTTTCGCCCAAGTGGCCTAATCCCTACTCAACGGCAGCAGCCTTTCGCCCGAGAGTGGTCTACCCTTTTCTCTGCCTTTACAGTAAAAGATTTCCCTCTTATATAACACACAGGTGGATCAAAACCGACTCGTAAACCAATTCCTTAGAGGGCCCGTTGTTTTTATCACCATTGGTTGAAAAATCAAGAGTGAGTATCCAATCAAACCGCGCTCATTTTCAATTCAAATTTGACTGGCATTTGAAAGCATAAAAGCTAATGTTTAAACCGTCTAAATTAATTTTATAACATCAAATGTAGAGCCATTTCTTTTTCTTAAAATCGTTACATATCAATTTTCATGTTTTCATATATATATATATATATATATATATATATATATATATATGACATAGCAATTGATCGCAATGAGTTGAGGACTACTTGCTACCATGGCATCAAGAACAATGCAGCATCAAACATCACCAAGATTCGTCACACTAGGAAAAGGACTAAAATATCTGCTGCTGTACCGGCCATACACTCCAACAATCCACACTCTTGCACAATCTGTAGACTTCTTTGCAAATCACTAGCGGGACTGAAATGTCACTTGCGACTTGCACACAGGGTTGAATAAGCACAGTTGTCCGAACCTCATACGTTGAAACCGACTGGAGAGTCCATCATATATATATATATAAGTGGAGTTTTAAATAAAGTTAACAAATAACACTATGAATAGCCAAGAGATTCCATCAGGATCCACAATTATTTCCACCCAGTAACTCCTAGAATAATTGGAAACATAACCGCAATCCTTCACCAAAATAACTGTTTGAACAATACAATAGACTATTCACAATGCATCATTAACCTGTATATATAAACAGTTGAGCAAAAACAACGTATATGGCCTGACGATTGAAACAGACTATCGTTGCGGGGTGTTGACTTCAATGTACATGTTTATGTATACATATGCTCTATCTCTGATATTGAGCACTTAAATAAATATAACTTTTAAGGTATGTTAAAGGTATAAGGTTAAGGCATGCTATATAAATATAATATACCTTAAAAGTATATTTTATCATATATATATATATATATATATATATTTAAAGACATTTATATTATATTTAACGTTCTTTTTATAGATACAAGTATTTAAGCAAATGCTCTGTATTATAATAAACAGTATTAAATAACATTTACCGGCCTGAATGTCCGAGAAATTTTCATAGAAAATTTTCGCTCTCCGAAATTTTCGCTTTTCTTCTATGAAAATTTCTCGGACATTCAGGCCGGTAAATGTTATTTAATACTGTTTATTATAATACAGAGCATTTGCTTAAATACTTGTATCTATAAAAAGAACGTTAAACATAATATAAATGTCTTTAAATAAATTGTCGGACTATGTCCAATTCTAAAAAAAAAATATATATATATATATACAAGTCATTTGGTTACATTTTGGTGTAACCGTATTAGTAAATTTGTAATTTTCTTAATTAGTTTTTAATACAATTCAGTATTAACATTTTTTATTAAAATAGTTTTTATATTGATATTTCTTTCATTGAATTATCATTAATCATTTTGCTTTTCTCACAGCTACGCTGGCTCAGATTAGGGCTGGTTCAGAGAAGCGCTGGTTCAGGGAAGCGCTGGTTCAGAGGAGGGTTGGTTCAGAGGAGGGTTGGTTCAGAGCTGCGCTGATTCAGATTAGGACTGGTTCAGAACTGCGCTGGTTCAGAGCAGGGCTGACTTAGAGCATGCCTGATTTAGAGCATAGCTGATTCAGAACTGGGCTAGTTCAGAGCTACGCTAGTTCATAGCTGCGCTGGTTCCGTTTTAACGCGGTGAGCGCCATACACATACGTATGCATATGGGCCAAGGAAAAACATTTTTGTCCCGTCCCCGAGACCAGTGTCACACTGGCATCGATATTACACTGACACAGCCTCTCTTAGTTCAATGAGGAAGGTGCTGCCACAAGGTTGGAATGCCCGGGACTGGGCGCCTTCTCTACCTGAAATTAGAATTCAGTGTTGTCTTTCAGTCAAATGAGTAACCCAACTGGGACTATAGGCTTACGGCCATATCACGTTGAAACACAGGTTCTCGTCTGATCACCAGCGTTGAACCTGGTCAAGATCTAGAGGGGTGACCGCTCGGAAGTACTGTAAGCTTGAATGTTCGGGTGTTGTGATAGAAAACGGCTCGGAATTAAGGAATTAAAAATCAGAGAGTCGAGATCGAATTCCAGTCGGGTTCGTTATATTCACTTACGTGCAAATACCCTTGGGAAAGGTATAAATCCGCCTCTCCTCCTCCCGCCTCTTCTCCTTCCAGGTATAGGTTCAATAGTAAAACTTGTATCAAAAAATTATCATTATTTCATATCCAATTCTTACAATCCCAAAATATGTTTCGGCTTTAAATAGGTTTAGAAAGTTTGATAAGCTGTAAAAAAAAAAAGAAAGATCAATAAATCAATCAATATGGAGGTTATTTTTTCGCGCATGCGAAATAACGTCCCGTCTGATTGATTGATTTATCAAGGACACTCAACCTGTCTTCGAGATATTTAAAATGGCTGGATATTTTCTAAACAGATTTCGTACGAACAAAACAGATACTTTATTTTGGTGTAACGAAATCTTTTCAGTTTCTCGCTCCCTGTCACGCAAAACCAAAAAGAATAATGAGTATCGGAAATTCGGAGGGAACGCACCTTTAATGAAAAGAACGACGCTTTTGTTATTTTATTGTTGTTGTTTTTAGACATGTTTTCTTATCTATTTATAGCAAAAATGTGTTTTTTTGTGATTTTGCTTTCAAGTCGTCCCATTAAAAGAATGCTTTATTTATAATCTCCTTCTTCTTTTCCCGCGACATATTTTTCAAATGTGTTTATCAGACTGACCATGAATAAAAGCAAATTTGGGGACAGAATTTGAATATAAACGTGTATGGCGGCAAGAAGTCGAGAGGCCTTTAGTGTTGATTCACCTACATAACAAGATGTAGGAAGATGAATATATTTGCATACACACACACAAGAGCACATACATATACAAATATTATATTATAAGCACGCTACTGTTTATATTGCTGTTATTATTATCATAATGATTATTATTATTGTTACTATTATCATTTTTTATTATTGTTATTATTATTGTTGTTATACACTACTTTATTTGAACTGCTGTTTTCATGTTGCTTTTAAGAGTCACAATGTTCGGTCGTTGTACCCTTCTTCAGGTGACTATCGTATTTATAACATTATTGGAATTTCAAACCAAACACTTTATTCAATAAAAGGATGGACAATAGACTTCTTATTCTGACTATATATAAATTATTCTTTCTTGCAATGTCCATAACTACATGTATTCAATGTCTGGCCCAATGATTGAACTCACACCAATACGGTAAAGTACATACACTTAACGAATGCTTATATTTACTCAATCATTGTTCCGTATAACAAACAGATTATGTAATATTGGATCCTTAAACCTAATGTTTGTTTTTTCCTGATCAAAGACTACTTATGTGCTGCTCACTTGTACACTAGGTCTACTGGAGAAGTTATCAGCATCGCATAATTCTCCAATATTTATCTATAGGGAGTACCAGTAACTTGGACCGATTTTAAATGTGAATTAAGTTTAAGCGTCTAATGGTCTTTTTCTTTTTCTTTCAGATTTAACAACTTAAGTCTTTGAAAATTTCAACCATTGAAAGATTAACAATCAAACAACGTGTTAAAGTTATCGAAAATGGACATTCAAATATTTATTTACGGCCCAATGATTCCGCTAGCAAAAAAAATGCACACCAAACAGTGGCCTTTTGTGGATCCAGTGACTTTTCAACAATCTTCCTTGGATTTTCATCAGCCCAAATGCGACAATTCTGCTTATTAACAACGAATCCACCAAGATGAAAATGGCTTCATCACTAAAGAGGATTTTTTTAGAAAAATTTTCATCGGTTTGTCTTTGTTCGTGACTCAATTGTACAGCGCTTCAAATGGTCAGCAGGTTTCGGTAGTTGTGCCAATTGAATTTTGTAAGCGTGTAGAGACAAATATTTTGTCAAAATTCGATGTAACGTTGTTGTGGAAAGGTTCAATTCCTGCGCGCGATGACAAATACAGTTGTCTGGATTTTCGGCCACATTCTCATGCACTGCAGCAATGTTTTCAGTTGAACAGCGTAAACAAGCACGCAATAGTGTTTTCACATCTGCCACTGACCCAGTTTGTTTGAATTTAGGAACAATTTTTCCAATTGTACTCTCGGTTGGTCGATTATGTTGACCAAAAAATCGCGAAGTTCGCGAAATGCATTTCTGTTTGAACGCTCATTTTCTTACTAGGCTTCGATAATTTTAACACGTTTTTGATTATTAATCTTTCCTTGGTTGAAATTGCCAAAGACTTAAGTTGTTAAATCTGAAAGAAAAAGAAAAAAATCATTAGACGCTTAAACTTAATTCACATTTAAAATCGACCCAAGTTATTGGAACACTCTATATTAGGTAATTGAAAATAACCGCTGAATGTGATAGCGGCATCTGTCGACTTAGCGTATAATTGAATGCCATATAAGAAGTCTTTGACCAGAAAATGATAGGCATTAGCATTAAGAATCCAAAAGTACACCACGATTTGATACAATGACTGAATGAATATAAGTGTTGTAAGTATGTACAGTTTACCCGATAGTTGTGAGTTCCATCCTATCACAAGGAAGAATGAACTTTCTTAGCATGGACAGAGGAATGGTATTGAATGAAGTGTTAAGTTTGAAATGCCAAGAACATTATCAAATACGGCAGGCGCCTGAAAGGCTAGAGAATAAAACGTTCCAAAGGTTATGACTAGAACAAACAAAATGAAGACAAAATGTTCGAATAAATCAGTTTGTACAAGTATTTTTCCGGTTGTGGACGCTATTGGAATCGCGACAGCCACAATCTAAAAATGGCTTGCTAAAACTGTGACTGTAATTTGAACTGAGATGTTTCAGAAAACGCTACTACCTGGAACAGCCAGAATTGTGAAGAAGGTTCTGTTGATATAGTGAGGTATTGATATGAGGTAATTATGAAGTAATGATGTAAGGTAACGATATATTGATGTGAGGTAAAAGTGTGGAGTAATCATAAGGTA
>OZ038493.1:48989558-49047058 GCA_964036315.1 Acanthosepion esculentum | reverse complement strand
AATGCCACTTTCATGCAAGTTTCGTTGAAAACGACCGACAAGGTGGTGTGGTTGAATAATTATACGAACACATACATAAGAAATTAAATAAAAAAAAAACTCAAGCACGGCACCTTGTCAGTCGTTTTCAACGAAACTTCATATATATATATATATATATATATATATATATATATATATATATATATATATAATTATATATAATTATAAAAGAGTTATTCGTCAGAGTTGCATTAGACCAGGAAACAGTTGTATTAAAAAGTGCTCAATACAGTATAAAGAAAATAAAAATTTAATAGGTCTCATCATCTGTGATCACGTACTCCATAAAATCCTCACAATGTCCGATATGACATCCTGAAAAGAACGATTTGAAATACAGCAAAATATTTTGCTTATTGCACATATGACATTTAACCTATAAGCTTGAGATTAAAATTAAATAAAAGTTCCAAGAAAGATTTTTTTTCTTTTTAAAATGGATTTTAAACTTTAGGTATCACTTTTTTAATACACACACACACATATATATATATATAGAGAGAGAGAGAGAGAGAGAGTTAAAAATCCAATCATGACTAAGACGATTGTCATTTTTTCAGTAGTATATATATATATCTTTCTGGCTTGTTGCTTATATTTCAGGCTATATATGCCGTATATATATATATATATATATATATATATATATATATATATATATATATATATATATATATATATATATTCTGTTTATACGTTGTTTTACTAGATACAGTTTATTTAAGTAAATGATCTGTTTTTTAATTAAACAGTTTTAATTACATTAACCGGCCTGAATGTCCGAGAAATTTCGTAGAAAATATGCGTTCTCCAACAGGAATCGAACCTCTGTCCTATACAAAACCGTTATTTTATCTGACGTGCTTAGCTATGGAGAAGCTTCTACTAAACAATAATAAATATTCAGGCCGGTAAATGTAATTAATACTGTTTAATTAAAAAGCAGAGAATTTACTTAAATAAATTGTATCTAGTAAAACAACGTATAAACAGAAAATATATTAAATAATTGTCGGACTTGATCCATTTCATATGTTGTCGTTGTTTACGTTAAGGTACGTCTCTTGAACAGATGATCGTTTCGGGAAAGATCGTCGAAGATTTGTTGTTTAGAAACATTAATTTGAACTTTGTTAACCAGACGCTTTCGTATAGCTAAGTAGTAGATATAGATCAAGTGACAGTTCTGTATAGGACGCAGGTTCGATTTCTGTTGGAGAACACATATTTTCTACGAAATTTCTCGAACATTCAGGCCGGTAAATGTAATTAACGTTTGCGTGTTGTTTAGCTAAATCTATCCCTTTATTTAATATATTCTCGTTAATTGATGGATAAAAATCTTTAATATCTACTTGTATAAAAGGGCAGTTAGTTTTGTTTGCAATATTGTTGAACCAATTGATGGTTTCTTTTGCATTTTTCCATTGATTTATATTTAATATTTTTCTATTATTTGCTTGCTAATTTTTTCTATATTACTTTTTGTAGCATTTATTTATGTAGCTTTATTTAAAAATTATCTTTATGATCTTTTAGTTTAATAAATGGTTTTACTTTTGTTAACTGTTTTATTCTATTGTGAATGTGGACAGGAATGTGTCTTTAAACGTTGTGCCATATAACTTGTATCCGACAAATGGAGTGTAAAACGTCTTGATAATGTTGTGGTCGTCAAACCAACATAGGTACTTAAATATTTTGTCAGAGATACAATCTCCCAAAGGACATTTAAACTGATATACTATGTTGGTCTTTTCCTAAACACTAGTAAACGGAGAAGAGTTGTTGCAGATGATTAAATTGGTTGTGTTGAATTTAGTATAATATATAATTATTTTTTTTTACTTTTCTGTGTTTTGAAATATTACTTTCATATATATATATATATATATATATATATATATATATATATATATATATATATATATATATGAACATACTTCCAAAAACAAATATCATTGGTTTTGTTTGTTAGTATTTTAACTGACTATGAGTTAACAGTGAAATATTCATATAGCCAAAAATATTTCCTTATTTGAAGTACATATTTCGGGATTATTCTCAGTGATTATTATTTAAAACACTGTACAAAATACGTATTTTATCCGTGGGTATCCTTGGTCCATTCGTTTTACCACTAACATCATGACGTACTCTTGACTGTAGTTTCTCTTAGTGCAGTGTGGGGGTACAGTCTAGGGGGCGGCATTCCGATTATCAGTCTGGAATTGTTTTTTGGATGTGTACTGCGCCCGAAATTAGGCTCAAACCAGTTAGTACTATGCGAAATATTCCGGCTACATGTACGCAGTATAACATATTTTTTTTATTATTCGAACTGTTAAAATAAAATCATCTTTTTCTTCTGTGATTTGATGACTAACAAAGTTTTAATCTTTTTAACCTTGAAATTCTTCAGAGGGAAATAAAAGAATCTTGGTTGATAATAATTTAAACGCTTCTTTAATGTCATCGTTACTTCAAATGAATTTTGGTTTATGGCTTTTAGTTTTCTAACAGTGAGAATTGTCAGGACTGTGAACGCTATTTCATGCCGTATTTTAAAACTACTGTAAAGCGAAAAAATCTAAATTTTCTGCACCATGACTGAGATTTCTCATCGATACGCGAGGTA
The DNA here is from genome assembly GCA_964036315.1 of Acanthosepion esculentum. Lineage (NCBI taxonomy): Eukaryota > Metazoa > Mollusca > Cephalopoda > Sepiida > Sepiidae > Acanthosepion > Acanthosepion esculentum. Next base: position 49,044,378 of record OZ038493.1, on the reverse strand, counting down.
ACAGACCCTCTCCACTTGAAAGATTGGCGCACCACAGTCTTGCCACTAACTTTATGCTTTCTTATTAAATACTAACTAAAAGAGGACGAAATTATTTCTTAAATTCCACGTTTTTCTTAAAAGGTTCTATATAAAATGTAGTTTTGAGAATAAAAACATTGCAAAACAAATACTTCTTCGCCGTTATTAACGTTAAAATTTACGTAGTATAGTCGAATTCTAGCTAGGAATTTTCAAAACTTGTTCAATATCTCCGTAAGTTCCACATATAGATTCTATTTAAAGATAGTTAGATATACGACAAATTAGAAACAATGAAGTAAAAAAGTACCCAATATCAATCTTCTTGAGAAATTGATCAGTGGCCGGTAATAAAATCCCTGGGGAAAAAAATCACAGAAAAAATCAGAATTTTGGTTAGTATAAAAAAGCTACAGGAAAAAAGGCATAATTTTTGCGCAGATACCGCAACAAAAACCACGATACCTAAGGTTTAAAATTAATTTTTTAAAATGAAAAAGTTTTCTTGAAGCTTTCATTTTAGCTTTAATTGAAAGATAAAGGATTAAAATTTTCAGTAAGCAAAATACTCTGGTGTATTCCAAACAGAAATTATATTGATTGGAATCGATTTTTTTTCTAAAATAGCTGATTAGTGCCCATTTTTAGCCGTCTTTCATCGCAAAATAATTCTCTGTATTAAAAAATCTTCCAAAAATAAATTATACTTTTCTGAAACATTATTTGAGGAATATTGGCTGATTTAAAGTATAATTAATCTGATTTGAAATAAATGTTATTTACTTTAAGCTGAAAATAAGAGAGAAATGGATTTTTAAAACAAACAGTAGCGGTGGTTTACGTACTTTTCATCGCCCAACAAGCACTGGTAATGTATTGACAGGTTTGTTGTTGTTCTACGGAAAATTTATCTGTTAAAACATAATTTAAGAAAATGACGGGTGAACGCGTTTTTTGCATAATTTTTGTGTAAGCAGTAGTCTTAAAAATGTTGGATTAATTTTCTGTAATCTAATTTTAGGAATGTTGACTTTAAATTTACTATAGTCATCTATCTTATTTTGTGATAATGTCGTGTATGGTCGCCTATACTTTCAAAATGGCCACGTTTATACATAGAAAATAATTTAAATTATTTTAAAAAATCTTAGTGCATAATAATTTATATTGAGATTTTACATTTTCGCTTAGTAAATATAGACTTCATTTAATAACTTAATAACCTAACGCGGTGGAAGTCTTGAAGAATTTTTAAAAGATTTTTTAAACTTTATAAATGATTATAATTTTTTTAAAATGGAAACAATTCTTGTAAACATTCATTATTCATCGAAAAAATTTTTTCTTCAGACTATAATGTCCTTAATATATGTAACTTCACGAATTGGGTTTATGTAAGTTTTAAAATTATGTTTTTTTAATGAAAAGGCTTTCCTGAAGCTTTCAATTTAGCTTTCAATGAAAGCTAAGGGATTAAATTTACTATACCCGATAAGCAAAATACTTTGGTGTATTTCAAACAGAAATTATATTGATTGCAATAGACTTGCATTATTTTTCAGTTAGACATTTGTAAACAAAACTTAATTTTCCGTTTTAAAAATATTGCAAAAATAAAATACATATTTCTGAAACATTATTTGAGAAAAATTGGTAAATTTAAAGTTCAGTTAATCTGATTTGAAACAAATATTACTTACTTATAGCATAAAATGTTGTATACAAGCATTTCCTAACTACGGGGCCTTGTTTTTCTGGCATGTTAATCGATTTATTGACGTCGGATTGACCGCCGAACTTGTTCATAGTTAACTATTAGGGTTTTGTTCCCCCCACCCACCCCGTAAGGGGGGACAACCCTTAAAACGCGTGACCTTTTAAGAATAGATTTAACGGTTTGTACATCCATACTTCAGAAATTCTGCATCTATAAACATATATAAAAACAAATCGAAATTCTTTTTAAAAAATAGTCGGGGTCTTCAGATTGTAATAAACTTTAAAATATACGATTAGTAAATATAGTTTTACTTAATAACAATATTCCGTAAGTATTATCTCATCAAAATTGAACTTTCAAAGATTCAAAAACTTTATAAATTATTCAATTTTAGATTATAAAAACTTGTAAAAAATTAAAACAAATCTGGGAAAAATTCATTTTTCATCGAAATTTTTTTTTCTTCAAACAATATTGTTTTTAATATATATTATTCATAAAAGCAATTAAAAGCTTCTCTAATTAAATAATGTTTTAGTTTTATTGCGTTTTTTATTTTTTCGATTCAGAACAGATTTTCGGTATGACCGGTTCCCATTTTGCAAAAAAAAATAAATAAATAAAATCGGTGATTTAAATTCTTCAAAAAATTCTGCTTTTAACTAATATAGTCATAAAAAATTCATCAATCGATAAATTTCTCAAGCTTTTATAAAATTAAGTAAGTGGGACCAACACATGTAAAATAAAAAATATTTTTACCAAGATTTTCTAAGAAAAAATATCCAAAATAATTTTATTCGTTTGTGAAAATAAATCCTGAAAATGTAATTAAAATCCGATTGGATTTTTGCAAGAATTTCCAAATTAATCTGTCTATCACCGCAAAACAGGCTAAAATTTGCTATGCTAAAAATTAGTTAGTACAATCGCTAACGCAAGAAAAATAAGTTTTTAATCAAAATTTCGAATGTTCTAAAAAGGAGTTAAAAATATAATTAAATAATCAGAAAAATACTTTGATCCTACCTCTTAAATAATAACATAACGATTTTGACGATAAAACTATGTTTTCATTACGTTTGGAGCATGTTTTCATTACGGTATGCTGATTTTTTACCAATCTCGTGGGGGTATTTACCTTATGTTATTTAAAGCAATTAAAAGCTTATCTAATTAAATAATGTCATAGTTTTGTTGTTGCAGTTTTCATTTTACGATTGGAAGCAGATTGTTGGGGACTGAGTAAATGTTTGAAAAAAAGATGGAGTCCTGCGTTTAACTAATAAATTTAGAGGGTGGAATTTAATTTCTAGAAATTTCATGAAAGTATGGGTAACAGTTGTAAAAAGATTTTCTAAAATAATAATTTCAAAAATAAATTTATTCCTTTGTGAATAAGTGCTGAAAGATCCATTAAATTCCGACAATTATTTGATTTTTGCAAGAATTTCCAAATCAAATTTTATTTTACTGGAAAAAGGTGTTGTTATTTCTATGGTAAGCTATACACCGTTGACGCATAAAAAAAACAAGATTTTTAACCAAAATTTTGAACGTGTTAGAAAGGAGTAAAAAAAAATTTTTTTTAAATAATTAAAAGTATTGGTCTTTCCTCTTAATAATAACATAAATATTTTGACGATAAAATTTGTTTTTATTAACTTTGGCGCCTTCTTCATCATGCTATATATGCTGCTTTTTAGCGAAAAAATGGAGGTGTTGTGAGTGACATGTTTGGTATACATGAACTCACTGCAATAGATTTTTGAACCACACATATTTACTGTCAATTTCCATGGCAGAAGACGTCAAAATTATTATTCACTAAAAAAAATATTTATCACTAATCCAAGTATTGTTGATTCACAACAGCACTGAGACGCGAGATTTCCACTACGCTGTCTTCAGGGTTAGGATTTAGGGGTTATTACTGTTACCAGGGTTAGGGTTAGGGTTAAAAAAAAAAAGTCTCTTAAAGAAAGGCGCAGAAACAGTACTCACATTTCCTGTTTCTTTTTTGTCTTGTGACTTTTTTTCCTGTGAATTTTTTACCTGGATTCATAATTTCAGTGCTGTAAATAAAAATTTTAATAATATCTCCAGTCATCGTGTAAAAACATGTTTTCACAACAGATTTAAAAAGTCAGGTCCCTAAATAAACCCTAAACTCTTTATATAGAAACAAAGAATGTCCTTCTCATTGTTATTTACTTGGCTGTGATGTATCGGCTGTAAGTGTAACTACTGTACTAAGTCCCACCTAATTTTTATTTATTTTTATCTTGAATTTGTCGCTATAAGATGATATTAGCAACGAAATTCAGTGAAGCCTTTAATTTTCCGTCAAACCAAACCCTTCCCAGATGTCAGTCCTTTCTCACTTTTCATCTTGTTTCCTTCTTCGCCAATTGAATGGAAATCGGAAGTGTTTACGTCATCATCGGAGAAAACACTTGCTTTTTAAAAACGCATGCGTCATTTGGGGGATTTTATTTATGCGTGCGCATGATCATTAAAATAAGAAATACAAAGTGGCTAAATGAAAAGCTATAAAAGACGCCAGGGTTGGCTTTGACCACTCATTCAGTTGCCGTACAGCAAGAGATTACTTTGAAAGGTAAGCAGATCTATGTCATCTTCCTGCTCTCTATACTCTTCTCTGTCTTTCATTCTCTCTCAAACACTAAGCCACATGGAAAAAGAGAAAGAAAAAAACTTTGCAACTGGAAAGACCTGCATGCCTTTTTGAATATCTACATTTGTATTCTTACGTTTTACTTGGCCTCAAACACCGATCTTCGGCAATGTTCATTACTCTCTCCATATACGCATTATGTGTGTGTTACTGTTAAAAGTGTTATATATAGACGCGCGTGCACACACAAACACGTGTGTGTGTATATGTGTGTGTGTGTGTGTGTGTGTGTGTGTGTGTGTGTGTGTGTGTGTGTGTGTGTGAGTAATAAATGGAAATATAAGACAATTTGGAAAATGTATCTATTGATACAGCGTCATCAGAAAATTAATGGCGTCGTTGAATCGGTGAAACATGTCAAAATATTAGGCCCCAAACATAATAAATGAAAAGATTTATCGTCAAAATATTTATGTTATTATTAAGAGCAAAGACCAAGGAATTTTTTGGTTATTTTATTAAATGTTTTAATCTTTTCTACCACGTTCGAAATTTTGGTTAAAAATCTTGTTTTTTGCGTCCGCGATAGACCAATGATTAATATGGATATTTTATTTCGATGAATAATGAATCTTTACAAGAATTGTTACATTTTTTTAATAATTAAATACATGTTTTTCCAGATGTCTTAAGTTATATATTTACTAAGTATAAGATTTACCGGTGTGTGTGTGTGTGTGTGTGTGTGTGTGTGTGTGTGTGTGTGTGTGTGTGTGTGTGTGTGTGCGCGCGCGCGCGCACGCGCGTGCGTGGTTGAAAAATGAAAACCAATAAAAGTTCTTCGTTTAATGTTTTCTACTTACTTCTTCTACGATTTAGACTATTATTTTCCTTGTTTCCAGGGAGGATTAATATTCCAATCACAGCAGAGCGCTTTCGGCTGTCATAAATCATTATCAAAGAGTTTTTATTTTGCTTTCTTTTTGCAGGTTAATAACATTTTGTCCGTGTTTCTTTCATGATTTTTCAGTGTCACAACTTCATAACGCTGATGAATGTCGTGTTTTTTTTATTTCAATCATCGCGTTTTCATACGTCAGTCTGTCGTGTTTTAGTTTTAGTTTTTTTGTCGCATCGTTTTTTTTTCTATTTTTTAGTTGTTGTTTTTCTTTTAATTTTTTAATGATATTTTTAGTATACAACTTGCAATCGCCGACACATAAATACACAACCATTGGAATCTACCAAATCAAAATGCAAGCCTTACATACACATTCTTCAGTCAGTTATGTGTCATGCGTGATACACGCTTAGGCGATCATGTATCTTTCGATACATGACTGACGAGGCAGATTTTTTCCCGCAGTAAGTTGCCATTTCTTTCTGCAATAGACCAGTTGCCATCCAAGGCTACAGAACCCGGTCTGTCCTGCTATTTACCCATAGCTGGGGGGGAAGAAGAGGATTCATACATTTTCCAAGGGTATTAGCACGTAAGTGAATGTAATGGATTCAACTGGATTTCGGATTCGGCTCTCCGTTTCCTCAACCCGAGCCGCTATCCATTACTCCACCGTAAAAATAAATTTCTTTCATATGAAAGCCGAAAATGATCAGAAGACAATGAACAATTTAGGTTCAAATTTTCTATGGAAGCCAGAAAAATGGTCCAAAATATAGAGAAATTAAAAGAAAAACTTGAACAAAGAACTTTTGTTCTTCTTCACCCAAACTTGCAGAAATAAAAAATTCTTGTCCAAATACACCCGGTCCTGTTATTTATAAGTGAACTATTTTATTTATTCTATTAGTAATATTTCTTTTAATCATTTCACCCAAAGAAAGGCGGTAAAGCCTCTAAGATGCAGTAGGTATCACCACTAATTCGCTGAATAAGAACATACCATGATGAAAAAAGTCACCAAACATGATGTAAAAAATTTTACAGTCTAAATCTTTGTTATTATTAAGAGGAAAGGCCAAAGTATTTTTTGATTATTTTATTAGATTTTTCATCCTTTTTAGTTTAGAGCATTCGAAATTTTCATTAAAATCTTGTTTTTCTTGCCTCAGTGGAATACCATTAAAAATCATGTCTTCACTGCGGTGACTTGTTTTGGAAGTGTTAACTGACAGTTACATCGATGTATTGACAGCTTGGGTCAGGGGGAAGTTATCGGACAGAAGAACAGAAGTGACATCACTTTTTCGAATTTTAAGTGAACTTATTTAATTAACTACACAGTAATTTTTAAAAAATTAACAAATACTTTCGACAGTCTAATATTTTATTGATTTTAAAAAAAATTAGGTACTTTAGCTCTATAGCCTTACGTTTTAAGTTTAATTAAAATCCGACAATTATTTGATTTTTGCAAGAATTTCCAAAACAATGTGTTTTTAATGCCAAAAAAGACGCTAAATTTTCTAATACTAATCTTTGGTGGACCCGCTGACGCAAAAAAGAAAAAAAAAAAAACAAGATTTTTAACCAAAATTTCGAACGTGTTAGAAGAATAAAGAAATTTAATAAAATAATCAAAAAAAGCTTTGGTATTTCCACTTAATAATAACATAAACATGTTGACGATAAAACTTTGTTTCATTAAGTTTGGAATATTTGGCGAATTAGTGGAGATACCTACAAGGGGGTTACTGAGGGTAAAAGACAATATATATATATATATATATATATATATATATATATATATATATATATATATATATATATATATATTCTTACAATGAAAAATGTTTCGGATTTAAATTAACAAAAAAAAAGCGTTGAAAAGGCAGAAAAAACAAAATCAACCACATTTGTCTACCTATTTGTGAACATTATTCGTAATACAAAACTAATAAAAATTGGTGAAAATTGGCCGGTGATTTTTTGTGGCAACACATCAATAATGGAGACAGGAAAATTTTGATACAAGAAAAAAAGACACATTTGTGACAGGTCAAGAGTTAAAGCAAGAGAGATCTTTGTTAAAAGTACCGGGTTAGTTATATTCGCTGTTATACATCCATTACCGAAAGTCAGTGAAATCTCCTACTTGAATTCAAGATTAATCAACTTTACTTAAGCGATAGCCTTGATGTAGCCTTTGAATGTAACCTTTAGCTTCATTTAAAACTCAGGGATATTCAAGAAATGTGCACAGTGGATTTAATCTTCTTTTTCTTCTTATTCTTTTCAAACCCTTCTGCTTTCGTTTCTTTTTCTTCCTTTTCTTCTTCTCCATCCCTTTCGTCTCTTTTCTTCTTCTTCTTCTTCTTCAAACCCTTCTTCTTTCGTCTCTTTTTCTTCTTCTTCAAACCCTTTTTCGTTTCTATTCTTCTACAAACCATTCTTCGTCTCTCTTCTTCTTCTTCAAACCCTTCTTCTCTTCTTCAAACCCTTCTTCCTTCGTCTCTTTTTTCTTCTTCTTCTTCAAATCCTTTTTCTTTTCCTACTGTAATCCGATAGCCGACAAGTTAGCCTTCCAGACTATTGTTTAATGTTTACATACTGAATTCGATCTGCACTGGGTGCCCTACTGTTCTGACCCTGTGTCATATTAACCAAACCGGAGTAATTATCTCCAATACCTGAAATAATTTTTACAAACATTTTCGAAATAAGCAATAAATAAATTAAATTATTATTATTATTATTATTGAAACTTTCACGGTACATATATATATATATATATATATATATATATATATATATATATATATATATATATATATATATATATATGCAATATATTATATATATTATTTATATGTTATATGTACGGTACTTATTGGAAAACGCTCAATATCAGAGATAGAGCTAATATATTTAGTTGGATTGATGGGAGTTTGCAACCCTGGGTTTCACGCTTTTGCGATCGTCAGACAAACTGATTAATTTTTTTTTAATTTTGGATTTATATAGGGTTACGTGTATTGGCGTTTTTATGGAAGTGGGAGGAAAAATTGTTGTTGTGACGCCACTCATACTTACGCAAACATACATACACGCCCGTACACCCATTGAGGTACGCAGACACACATACACACGCGCTCGCCCACCGAAGCTCACACAAACATAAGCATATGTGAACAGTATGGGTCTTGACATATATATGTATATGTGAGCTGTTGTGTACATACGTACGCATTTGATTGCTGAATTCAATTTTTAGTCCGCAATCACTATTAACGTAAATTACTCCTCTCTTCCCCAGCAAAATTAATACCACCGTATTCTGATGGATTGTGTAGCAAATAATTTTCCTGAATGTAGCGATGTCAACACGCAGACCGTTTTTCTAATTTTTGCTGAATATTTCCTCGCACGCACATATGATGGGGTCTGTGTAAAACTATGATGGGTAAAAATTGCTATTATTTTTAATTTTTTAAGACTGTTTTGTTATTATTTTAAAGCCGGTTATTTGCTTGTTTTTGGTGATTGCGCATATGTAAATGGTAGAAATTCCAATTTGTAATCCTTATTAGTTTTTATGCGGTGGTATTAATTTTGCTGGGGAAGAGAGGAGTAATTTAGGTTAATAGTGATTGCGGACTAATATGGCAATAGTAATTGGGATGTGGTAGTAATGGTGGTGGGGGGTGATGATAATAATAATTGTAGTAGCGAATAGATATTGTAAAGTGGTAGAAGTGATTAGTAATGGTGGTGGAATGATAATAACAATAAATGCAATTATTATGATGGTAGCTTGAACTAGTGAGTAATTGTTGGCGTTATGGTATCAGAGGTTTCTCTTTTCATGTTTATAGGGTCACTGGTGGGGTTTTTTTTGGGGGGGGGTATCCGTTTGGTATAAATTCTGATAATAGGTATTTATTTTCATGTCTACATTTGGAAATCATTTCTGATCTTGTGTTTAGTAAATTCTTTTGCGGGGTATGAGATATTATTGCTACTTTTTCCTGTAGGCATTTTTTTGTAATGTTATTGTGGGCTGGTACTTTTTTCAATATGTTCCAGCTTATTCTTGGTGTAATATTTCTGTCTTTTAGATGCCATATGTATGTGGATAGTGTAGTGCAGTTCGAGTATTTTCTGTTGGAGAATGAAAGGTTGTGGTTGTTTTATCTCTTCTTGAATTGACCCTCAGTGGCACCGATGTAGTACATTGTACTGTTGTTTGCACATACCTTGGCTTTATATATTGTATTCGTTTGTTGGCAATTTCCCTGGGGTGGACATGTTGTTCTATTTCTGCAGTTGCATTGAGGTTCCTTGGTTGCATTATTGTAGGTTGTCATTTTTTGTTGTGGTTTTTTATTATTTCTATTATATTTTTTGTGCAGCTGTAACTGATTTTAACGTTATTTTTGTTGAATATTTTCCTAGTCGGTTTGTTTCAGTGAAGTGCTTTTCTATTAAGTTTAGGAATGTCCTACCTATGTTTGATTTTACGGTTTTGTTGTATGGTGGATTAAACCAGATAATATTTCTTTTTCTGTTTTTGCGTTTTGGCTGTGGAGGTGTATATTGTAGTTGTTGTGTGTATCCACTTGCTTTTAGTGCTTCGTCGTATGGTGTTATTGAAAATGTGTATGTTAGATGAGTTTTCAGACAGTCTTCGGCTGATTGATATGGGTATTTGTTTGAATGGTTGGAGGATGTGTGTACGTAAGTTGGGGTATCATTATCTTTTTTATATGGTTCGTATATATGTTGAGGTTAAGATAATGCATGAAATGGTGTTGTATTATTTGTTTCTGTTTCTTAAGTAAATTCGATTGTGTTCGATGCTGGTTACTTTATTTACAAGATCAGGTAATATTTTATTTTTGTCAAAAATATGTTCATTTTTAGATAAAATTATTCTGGAAAGAACCTGTTTCTTGAGTTTCTAAAAGAATTTTTTAAAAACATTCTAACACACAACTAAGAGGTTATCCCATAGTTAAACCAAATTTTTGACTATAAGAATTAATAGTTTGTGGAAAAAATATACCTAATGATTTGAAGACAGAAATTTGCAATTTTTTGTCGTAAATACAGCAAATTCCAGACGAATTATTGCATTAAAAATCAATGTTTTCTCTTCCTGCAGATTTCGATTGTTATTTGGATCGTTGAAGTTCAAACACTTTCACACCAAGAACGAACAAGATGCAGGAATTGTTGGTTTTCTTATTAGCAATGAGTAGTATTGCACTCATCGAAGGCCATGGTCGACTGAGGATACCTCCAGCAAGAACTTCCATGTGGAGAGAGGGTTTCAACACAACTAAAAACTACAATGACGCAGAACTAAACTGCGGTGGCTTTAATGTAAGAATTATTTTATTTATTTTAATAGACCTATATGCCTATCTAAGCGGAGATATGAATGAGTGAACCACGGGCGGGTCTCTTTTAATAATTCAAAGTAACCAAATATGGAGTAAAAACTACTGCTGGGACTTCGGCGTTTACTAAGATATTATGTTTAGTAACTGAACATATATGGCTGAGTGGCTAGAACGTTCGTTTTCTGACCATGAGACACGGGTTTGAATCTAACTAGGGTCGATTTGTCAAGAAGGTAACGATGTTATCGGTCTGGGGGAGGTGACCCCAACGTGCGGCACCTTTGGAAAATGCCTGAAAACCATACCACAGGTAGACACAAGACTTGTGAGTGAAATTGGATAAGGCGGAAGTCATTGGCCGTAATCGAGGGTCTGAAAGTGGTGGCCTTGTTCCGACTGTCCATCACGCTAGATAACGCACTCTATCCCAGAAACTGTAACTAAAGTCCGCTCATCATAGTTGCAATATGAACCACAGGTGGACTCTGTGGGTATTGAACAAACACAAATATTCCTGAGCAGGCGTCTTCAATAGGGATTGGCTAGCCGCCCTAGTAGACAGGTATCTTCCGGTTGGTCAGCCATTTAGATCCTCGAATGGCCAGCCATTTAAATTGATATATATATATATATATATATATATATATATATATATATATATATATATATATATATATATATACTATGTAAAACTATGAAAAATAAAGAATAATATTTTTAAAAAAAACCCACATTACAACCAAAAAAGTTTGCGGTAACTCTCTTCTTTTTAATATACACACTTTTCTCTCGTTGGAACCATTATAACCTCTTCATTTCATCTTATATATATATATATATATATATATATTAATTAATGTTTCATTAAATAATATATACAAGTTTTGTCTATTTATTTTAAGTAAATTCCTTTCATATTGTCTGATAAGCTTAATAACATCATCATTGAAAGATGAAAGAAAATCACCATATTGATACATGTTTTTTAATCCTATCTAAGCTTTCGGCTTACATAAGCCATTATCAAATACACACAATATATATATATATATATATATATATATATATATATATATATATATATATATATATATATATATATATATATCAGGTTTCGCGAACACCGCCAATAGTTTTAGGGATAGGTGCAATGCTATGTTTAGAAGAAAAAATCAGGATAATAAAATATAAAGATCAATGCAAACTATTAAATCAACGGAGAGATACACGAAATGTAGACATAGAAAAAAATTCCAAATTACATAAGAATACATGTGCATATATGTGAGGGTGTATGTGTACGTATAATGGCATATATGTATGAACATGTAAATGTACATATATGTATGTATGAAGATATGTACTCATATAAGTGTGTTGGACAACATGATTTATTCCATTGGGTGCTTGGGTATTACCCACAATCTATAAATCTATAACTCAACTAATTTACATTAATCTTAACGGGTTTAAGTTTAAACCCCCCATCACTTATTAATAATATTAGATACCTGTAGTACAAAAACTATTTACTGTGAATCCCAGAAAAAACATACTCGGGACTGTATAAGAAACGCCACATAGTAGGAACTGATATTAAACTGCAAACAACAAAGTTTGTGGTCATAAATAAACTCCAACCCCAGACTTCTTCCCCCCGGGATAAGATATCTTATGCCCCCACCAATCGCTAACACAAACCCATTCTCATTAACAAGGCATCCGCCAGAGGAGGACTGACATTGAAAATAAATTTAAAACAATCCTCCGTGACAGACACTTAAGGGCTGATGATAGTCGCGCACAGAACGTTGAGGTAATTTTTGTTTTTTTGCTGTAAAATAATATATATATATATATATATATATATATATATATATATATATATATATATTACATTTATTTATTCATTTATATATTACATTACGTTTATTTAGTGGATACATGTGTTAGAGTAGATATCCCTGTTTGTGAAACAGAGTAATATTTACGTCTACCGATCTGTGCATTTAAGAGTCTTAATAAAGTAAATGTACCGTCCTGTTATAAAATAGAAGTGCCTGCTCAATCACCTGTATACATTAAAGTTATAAGAAATAATGTTGGATTATAAATAAAATCTATTAATTCCTTAGAAGTGTGTGTGTGTGTGTGTGTGTGTGTGTGTGTGTGTGTGTGTGTGTGTGTGTGTGTGTGTGTGTGTGTGTGTGTGCATTTTGGCTGAAAATCCAGAATAATAAATGAATAAGACAATTAGGAAAACCTTTATTTTGCTTTTTATTTAAACAAAATCAACACTGAATATATATATATATATATATATATATATATATATATATATATATATATATGATAAAGATATAGTTGGCTGGGTGTTGACATCAATATCCACTTTCATATTTACATACGCTCTATACCTGATATTCGGCACTTTATGCATACCTTAAATATATATATCTATATATATATATATGTGTGCGTGTGTGTGCATGCTACTATATACTTTATTTTTCTGACTACAAGTGCTTCACTAGACATGCAAAAACGACGGTGTCTGATGAAACACGTCTAACCACTAAAGTATGTTTATATCATAGAATAAAAATATTGTCAGATCAAAATCTATTAATTGTTATATATATATATATATATATATATATATATATATATATATATATATATATATATACAAACAAGGTTCTATTTGATTGGCTGTGAGGCTCTCTCTAGCCGAGGGGTCTAAATCACGCCACACACGCACACACACACACACACACATATGAGTGAAAAAAAATTTGGCTGAAAAAAAAGATTGATTGACTGATGAAATGAACTCAGTCCTCGATGATCACCCCCACTCTTGTAATCTTGTGCCAGACTAAGCTATATAAATTAGTAATTAAATAAAATAGTCATTTAAGACTCTTCATAACCTTCTGGGGAAGGCTGGAGAATGGACCAACTGAAGCGTTAACAGAACAATAAGAACATTTAAAATAATAGTCCCAAATCTATTGAATATTAAGAGAATATCATTTGAAAATATTTGACGAAATTATTCTTATCTTTCAGTTCCAGTGGGATTATCATCATGGTAAATGCGGTGTGTGTGGTGATCCCTGGACAGGGACACATAAAGATGAAGTGTCAAGTGGGATATACGCCACTGGTATTATTACGAGGAACTACACCCAAGGGCAACTAATCGATGTTAAGATAGAGATAACAGCCAATCACGGTGGATGGCACTCTTTTTACTTGTGCCCGGAAAAAAATCTGACTGAAGAATGTTTCCAAAAATATTTGCTCGCTGATCAAAACGGTCAAACGAAACTGCCTATCAGAAAAACAGACAAAATCATTCAATTGAAACTTCAGCTACCTCCGTATCTTACATGTCGGCAATGCGTTTTAAGATGGAAATGGGTCTGTGGTGAGTAATACTATTTTGACGATTTCTGTACTTTTGTGCTTGCTATTGTAGCACGGCACAACGTCATATCGTAGCGCAGTTTCTGTGAGCGCAAAACTGTCCTAACTTAGAGAGTAAAGCAATTCCCAGTCAGATCAGGCCACTGGTTTCTGAGTAATCTTAGCTAAATATGAAACGATAAAGAAATGTCTTCGGAAGGGAGATAACTCCAAACCTATTAATTACTAATTACATAGTTTTCTTAATAAAAAAAGGCCATCAGGAAGAAAGAATCCTTAACCAATCTGCATTATATTCCATCAGCCATAGTAGCATAGTAGTGATAATACTTTAATGATGAATTAAATATAGTAATTGATCTTAATGATAATAAGCTTTTGCAAATAATTATAGTATACACTTTATAAAGAGAAAGTAATTTGACATTGAGCGGAGGCCATTGAAAGCAGTATTTAAGCTGATTAGTTGAGAAAAAAAATCTATCATATCGGAGGATTGATATTATGTAACAGTTCATTATTCTATTCTTTTGTTTCTCATGAAATTTCCCTGTTTCTTAATACTTTGCTTAGCTTTTGGAAAGCAACTTTCGTTATCCCAATGCGCTTTCGGATGTCGGTGTCGCACTTTCCGTCCTCTGTTAAAACACTTACCAGATATTTAAATTGCTGTCAGGGATACTTTTTAGTGACTAAATTCTTAAAAGGTATACCTTGATTCAGCAGGTCTTGTATAAAGAGTGAATTATTATTGGATTTGTTATTCAATCATTTTAATTTATTTTCCGTATGAATAAACCAAAGTTTTGTCCTCTTTGTTGTCGACTTGTTTTCACCAAATTAAAGATGATTTTGTTTGTATTCTAACAGGTAATCGCTGGGGTTGTGACGATGGCTACAAAGGATGTTGTCTTGGATGTGGTAAAGTACAAGAACAATTCTATGGCTGTTCCGACATTGCTATCCTGCCAAATGGAGTCGTTCCACCTGGTACTCAGAAACCGTCAACAATGTCAATAATCACAAGCAGCACAAAGAAATCAGTTATAAAAACCACCCCGATACCAGCAACTACTTTGCCTTCACAAGATGATAACCCGTGGAAAAAATGTCCTCTTACTATGATATGTACCCCAATTGGGCCCTATCTACCCGGTTCAGATGGCACGATGTGCATAGCAAAATGTCCACATTCTTTTTGTCCTGTAAGCTTGTGTCGGTGTTCTTGTCCTTAAAGTGTATTGCCAGGCAACACTTTCCGTCCAATTCTATATTTTTATATGAAAAAAAAAATATTTTATAGAATTATTTGAAATTAATTTTCCGTATTATACGACATTTGGAAAACTCAATGACTTTATTTTAAGTTTGGCCGACCCTAAGAGATTTTTTTTAATTTGTATCTTAGACTCCCTATTTTAATTTTCTGAAGTCAAAACAAAGTTATTTAAAAATTATTTTTAGTTGTTTTTCAGGGATTATATTGTTTGGTTTGGTCAAGAAATATTATTTCATCTTTTTATCTTCTTTTCAGAACAGAAATTAAAACTTACTTCTTTTTTGTTTTTGTTTTCTTCATTCAGAGCAGTAGTCAGTCAGTAGGGCAGGTTGACTTTTCATTTTTCTTTAGAAAATCAACCTGGCACTTGATTTAAAACCTGGAATTTGATCTGATAAGTACTTTAACGAAAAATTAAGATTCGTAGCTTTACTAATTTTTGAGCATTTAGTTTTAAAGACCGTCTGAAAAATGTACAGAAATACTTATTTTCCGAATGTTCTTGCTTACAAACTGACTTCATAATTTTACTATTTCAAGAATAAATCCAAATAAAGTTCATATCTTTTGTATTAGATACATTGAATTGAAAATATATTCAAACCAGAATTCTAATAAGCAATCACAATTCGATAAGTAAAAAAAGTATTAAAAAATATTACAAAAATGGCTACTAAACGAATAAGATTTGTTAGATCATAATTAATAAAAACAAAAAATAGATAAAAGTGTATATAACACCATAATACTGCTGGGAACAAATTAAAAGAGAAAATATTTTAAATTTGCATTGTTTATTGAAAATCGCACTAAAACTCCTGCACTGTATAATATATTACATCATAATGTAGCTAAATTGTTCAGTATAATTTCCCTTTTAAGTAAATGAAGGTCTTATTTGATCGCACAATGATTTATTAACAATGTGCTTGTGCTATGCATCTTGCCCATATACAATTTGTAAATCTTCAGTAAATTATAAATTTCACTGATTAACGGAATGAAGTTGCAACACAATGATTTTGAACCTAAACTTCAAACTGGTTTCCTCAAAAAATGGTAACTGAAATTGAATGCAATACCACGATTCCATCGATCTGCCCTTGTCAGTCAATCAACATAAAAACCAGCACTCTGCTAACCAGTCATCAATTCTTATATTCTGATATATTTTTCTATCAAAATTACTTTCTGAAACGTTAAAAAAAATATTCTTAATTTCTAACTGATTTTCATCATCTCATTGTTGCTTTTTAACAAATCGTTTCAATCGGAAACGTCCCCAACTTTTATCACAACGTTCCAGATATTCGACAGGAAATGTTGAGATAAAGCAACGATTAAAAAAAATTAGTAATATAAATTATTAATGAAAATAAGTTCATCCCATAAATCCAGATAAATTAAGAAAAAGTATTTCGTCAAACATTTTTCAAACATGTTTTTCATATACATTGTAAAAGTTAAAAAAAAAAAATTAACAGTCGTTATATTTGAATTCAAAAAGAAATCCGTTACATCATTATGTTTATTTCTATTCTTTCATTTGTAAACAACACATTAATGCTTCTGCATGAAACGAATTTTAAATTAAAAAATCCGCCATTTTTACTTTTTAAATGTCGGTATCATTTCCTTTGTTGATTTTGTATTAACTTTTTTACGATTTATTTTTTAAAATAATGACTTTTGAAATGTTAAATTTAAAATGTAATAAAAGATCATTTTTAAATATCAAAGTATTTTCTCTTTGTTTTATTTTACAAACAGTTTTACGAAATATTGATCGAGTTCAAATATTTTTCAGTACACCGTGACTAATTTTTTGCAAATGGACAGGGTAAACAATTCAAATCCTGTTTGGGACAGCTTTAAATTGCTTTTGCTCTATGATGCTTGGGAAAAGCACGAATCCAATTCTGTAGTCTCGATAGCCATTTTATCATTTGCCCTTCACTGGCACATCACGATCGAGAATAACAAATGCGTACACGGGGAAATCCACCCCACCTCCAAACGCGCACATACAGACGATAAATCCACTTAGACTGTGGTCAGAGGGAGACCAACCGATATGAATGAATAAATATAGAAATTTCCACCGGCATTTTTTTTTTCGTTAATGCTATTGATTACATGTACAGTGTAACCCGGATATAAGAGACCCTGATATAAGATAAACTCGGATAGAAGAGAGATTTTCTCTGGTCAAAATTTAGAGCCTGTGTTAATGTATATATAATAGACCAAACCCAGATATAAGAGAAACCCGGGTATAAGAGAAACTCGGATATAAGAGAAACTCAGATATAAGAGACTTCGTCCCCGGTCCCGACAACTCTCTTATATCCGGGTTACACTATATATTTCAGCATCGTATATATCAATTTATATATACAATGTAACCCGGATATAAGAAAAACTCGGATATAAGAGAGATTTTCTCTGGTCCAAATTTAGAGCCTGTGTTAATGTATATGTAATAGACCAAACTCGGATATAAGAGAAACTCGGATATAAGAGACTTATCCGGTCCCGACAACTCTCTTATATCCGGGTTACACTGTACAGGATGCGATGGATAAATTGTCGCCGTTTCATATTTTTTATTTCGAGTATACGCGTTGTTTGCTTTTTTTATTTTGTCAAATGCACAGTTTAATAGGGTAAGCTGGGCACCGTCTGTTAGAAAAAGAGCACCGTGACGCAATTCACTCCGCCAGAAGTTTGGAAACGGCATGCTGTACTGCTTGGCATTCGCACCGGAAGCTCCAATATGAACATTTTAAAGAGTGTTTGGGTGTCAATCAGAGGACAGTGCATGTCATTCAGAAAGAGTTGAATGAGTCTAATGGTGATTACGAGGGTACGGCAAGTCAGAAAAATCACTCTGATCGTACTGATAAAAGAACTCTCGAATTTGTTGGTGAGGGTCTCAGACGGAGGCCTATATCAAGTTTCTTGAGGAGGTAGTGCTGCCCTGGGTCAAGAGGGTGGCTCCTAGAAGACCCTATGTCTGGCAATAGAACTCTGCACCATGCGACATAAGCAGGAGAACACATGACTGTCAGACAATTTCTGAGACCACATCACCCCTTACATTTGGCCACCTAACTGCCCAGACTGCAACCCTATTGATTATTATGCGTGTCGCGTAGTTGAGCAAGAGACCAACAAAACCCTCTGTAACACCAAAGATGAAGTGGAGGCAAGGATTATGACAGCATTCACCAGTTTAAACAAGAAGACCGTCCAGAATAGTTGCAGGAGATTCCGAGGTCGTTTTGAAGCCAATGTCGATATAATTGAATAAGTTTACTCTTTATTATTTCAAGATATTTTTGTTTAATTTTGGGAAATTAATCTGTTAAAATGAGATGTCAGTGTTATTTTCATTTTTGGTTAATTTAGACGACAAATTATCCATCACACCCTCTCTCTCCCCCCTCTCTCTCTCTCTCTATATATATATATATATATATACACACACACACACACACACACACACAGACATACATATATATATATATATATATATATATATATATATATATATATATATATATATTAGGACGCTTGTTTCGCAAAAATTCCATAGCTACAACGAATAAATTCTAAATTTTAAAATAATTATAACAGCGCGTTCACGAAAGTTTTCAAAAATCACCATCGCAATCATCGCAATTACCCTAAGTTTATCTTTGTAATTCACACTGAGGATGATCTTGTAGGAGATCGAAAGTGCTTGTGTAGGAAAAAACTACGGCGCCTTTCTTGATGAATTTCATCTTAATATCAAGAAACTGATTAAAAAACTAGAAAGGGTTATTATAAAAATAGAGATAATATGTTTATATTATTCAATGATACATGTTTGAATATATATATATATATATATATATATATATATATTGTCATCCGCAGACAGATTGTTTCGCTGTATCACAGCTCATCAGTGTGGCTAGACGTCCGGTTGCCTCTGGCTAGAATCGAAAACCGGCTGAATTCGCGTCAGTCGGAAATTTTACCCTGAAGCCGTTGGCGCACGGCAGAGAAGGTGAATTTAAGCGTATTTATTTTTAGATAAACACACAGTGACTGAGAGAACTCGATTCGATTTATCGAAGAGTTTTGCATTATTAGCCGTAATAGTCACTGTTTACAAACCCACACATCCTCCCCAGGATATATATATATATATATATATATATATATATATATATATATATATATATATATATATATATATATATATATAGGCAGTAATCCTTTAAGCATGTTTTATTGAATAGAACAAATAAGAAATGTCTGTGAAACTTTTTGGTGAGTTTCACCTGGTGTCGTTTGATGAGAGGGGAACACCCATAAGGGTATGATATGCAGGGTCAGTTTTGGTCTACAGCAACCAATTATGACCCTTCTTACCGGTCGATTCTTACGCTGATCGTTGAAGTTGGCCGTTCCAATTTGTGCCCCGCTTCGCCTCACGTTGTGCTTTTTGATCACGGCGCTGGCAAAGATCGAGTTGTCGTCAGCAATTGTAGCGCTTGTTCGATTACGGCGAAGTTATGCCACAAAGAAAAATAATTTTAAAAAAGTTCTTTGCAGACAAAATAAAGAAAAAACAGGAATTTCTTCAGGGTCTATTTTCTATGGAGTTTTGTATCGTTCGTTCTTTGTACAGAAATATTAACCCCTCCCACTTTGAATTCTATCGTGACACTTTGCTCACTTTAGCTAAGTCTAGAATAAGCCGGGAGTTCTTTTTGGCAGAAAGTCACGTGGGATTCGGCAGCTACTCCTGCTCTTTGATCTCGTCTGCGTCTCTGGCCGGTAACTCTGAAATTGGTGTCTGGTCGCTTCGGTGTTCTGCTTATATTAAGAAAAGGCTGGCATGAGGTTGACGTGGTTAGGGGACCCGGAGTTTCTCCTATCTTCCAACAAGAATTCTTTGTTGTCTGGCTTTGTAAAATTAATTATCTTTCCAAATTTTGAAGATCTCTTTTCCTATGGGCAGCGGTTGCAGATACTAACCCACCCGATAACTCATTTTTTCTCGCACTATCACTTCTCAAGGGGAGTAGGCAATTCATCCGTCCTTTTTGGCATTTCTCCTACGCCTTTCACCTCGGTTGTCATTTTGACTTTTAAACCAATCGGAGATATAATTAGGAAGAAAAATAAACCAAACACTGATTCAAATGCCGATACTTATCAAATAAATTGTTCACAATGCAAAAATGTTTATGTGGGGGGACATCTACACTGGCGGAAATAAGTTTAAAACAGATGATTAAAGTTTTATTCATTTCTGAATATGTTTCTAATAAAACATTATAAATTAGTTTTATTGTGTACGCTTTATGCAGAATTTAATTCTTTTTCGAATGGTGTAAAAATTGTATATTTTTTTACAACGTGAAAAATTTTGATGCTAAATCTAACTTATATCTGTTTAATACAAAAACTACCTTATTAAACAGGCGAACCGTAAACTAGAAACCAGCGACTCCCGCTGCGCGGGTTGACCACACAAAGGTGAAGATAAAAAGCACAACTAGACAAACACACGCAAATACACATTACCACCCGCTGCTCACTTAGACATAGAATAATTTTCACAAACCTACATACACATAGAGAATTATTAACATGTGTCTGACCCAAACATAATTGAAAATATGAGTGTCTGTTTTTTTCTCAATCTCTGGCGAAGCTTTAATAAAAGTGAAACATGTTAGATTGATATACGTTTCCTATTTGTTCTTTTATTTTATCATAAATATATATAGATAGATAGATAGATATATAGATATATATATATATATACATGATAAAATAAAAGAACAAATAGGAAACGTATATCAATATATATATATATATGTATATATACATATATATATATATATCAATCTATCTATATATATATATATACATATGTATATAATAAAA
This sequence comes from Acanthosepion esculentum, assembly GCA_964036315.1. Lineage (NCBI taxonomy): Eukaryota > Metazoa > Mollusca > Cephalopoda > Sepiida > Sepiidae > Acanthosepion > Acanthosepion esculentum. Next base: position 49,023,030 of record OZ038493.1, on the reverse strand, counting down.
TAAAAGAACAAATAGGAAACGTATATCAATCTAACACACACACACACACACACACACACACACACATATATATATATATATATATATAAATTAATTGATTTAAAATATGGGTTTTTTGCTACACAGTGATAACCATGTTTCAGAAATGGAAGCTAAAGCCTTCGAATTTAATTTTGTTATTAAACCAAAGACATTAGTTCCATTCCCTCGTCAAGTGAATTTTGGAGTAACTTATTTTTTTTAAGTTACTCCAAAATTCGCTTGACGAGGAAATGGAACTAATGTCTTTGGTTTAATAACAAAATTAAATTCGAAGGCTTTAGCTTCCATTTCTAAAACATGGTTATCACTGTGTAGCAAAAAAAAACATATTTTAAATCAATTAATTTATAATATTAATGCTCTGTAAATTTACATTGAGCACTATTGTGTAAAAATAAAAATACCTATAAGAACACCGGATTTTATATCTTACTGTTCTTTCTTTTTATTTATATATATATATATATATATATATATATATATATATATATATATATATATATATATATATAATAAACCGCTTTAGTTTCCTTTCTTAGGCCACATGGGCACTTTTGTAATGGTAGTAAATTAGTAAACAACATATCCTATCTTCACTTGTTGTTCCCGTTTTGTTCTTCTCCGTTTTATCATTACTAACCTTTCAAAACAACACATAAAGAATCAATGGATTTTTAAAAAATTAGAATCCGACACTATTTATTATTACTATATACGTTATAATTAGTGGATACACTGGATACACATGTTTGAGTAGACATCTCTGTTGATATATATATATATATATATATATATATATATGTAATGAAAAACATTAAAGATTAATTTCGGTTATAATTTAGTTCCTGACTATCTATATATTCATCTCTTCCTTTCTTTCACCATACAGACAGTTTTAGATTTTTTGTTTCAATTAATTTGCACAAGGGTGTATATATATATATATATATATATATATATATATAAGTGAAGTTTTGATTCGTTTATATGAATACCAGCACATATGGATGTACATATATTCATGTGTATGTATATGTGTGGATTTGTGTTTATATTGCGTATCACACGGTTTTGTGCTTTTTTGCGTGTTTCTTTATATGTAGTTGGATCTATGACTGTCTTGCCGGTGTACACAATATTTATAATTCTAAATTAACATCTTTTATATCATTATCCATAGATCATCTTAGTCAGTTTTTTGTTTTTACTTTTTTTATTATTTATCTGTATTTAAAATCCCTTCATTTATGTTTGATATTATAATCATTATTGTAATTTTTATTCATTATTTGTATTAAGGACCCTTTTATTGGACTAACTAATTTGGAATTGGGTTGATTTGTCCTGCCTAAAATAACAGACCATATCGGTCAATTTGCTGTATAACCTAATGTACACATTTCCACACTTTAAGGAAAAAATTGTTGGCCAGGTCAGTACGCCACTAGGAGCTTTTGGAACTGCTCAGCAACTTGGATATATTCGGGAAAGATATTAGAATAATCAAGAACCTATACTGGCAGCAGAAAACATGCATGCGCATAGAGAACGAGTTCAGCGAATATTCAAAAATAGAGAAGGGCATAAGGCAAAGTTGTGTCTTCTTACCGGACCTATTCAATCTATGCAGCGAGGTAATTCGGAGAGAATTAGAAATCCTACCGGGATTCAGCATCGGCGGCCACAATCTTAAGATACGCAGATGACACAGTACTGATAGCAGACACGGAAAAGAAATTACAAATCCTCCTACAGAAGGTAGCAAAAGTTCATGATCTGGCTGCAGATTTTATCAGAGTTTTGTTTTAATCTTATTTCCTCCAACCTCTTGTCACTGACGGAGATGTTGTCCATGACTGAACAGATGAACATGTCTGTCTCTGTCTCCTGCTGGCATTCATTTTTGGTTGGTAGGCTACTAGGAGCCCTAGATAGGGTGTCTGCTGTAATGAGGTTTTTCCCTGCAGTATGTATGATGTCGTAGGTGAATCTCATTAGGTGCATACGAAAACGTTATATTCTTGGGATTAGTTCGTCAAGGCGTTTAGATTTTAATAGAGCCAATAATGGTTTGTGGTCGGTTTCAGTTATGAACTTATGTAGTCCAACCAAGAAATCAGCAAAGTTCTCACAACACCAAGTGACTGCGAGAGCTTCTTTTTCAATCTGAGCGTATCTCTGCTCAGTTTCAGTAAGGGATCTGGGGGCATAAAATACAGGTCTCCAGTCATTTCCTTGCTTCTAGACAAGTACTCCACCTAAACCGTAGGAAGATGCATCAGCTGGAACTTTTGTTCGCTTATCAGCACTGTAGTGGAACAGTACTGGTGTAGAACTTAGATTTTTCTTCAGTGTTTTGAATGCAGCTTCCTGAGGCTCATCCCAGATCCATGCAGTGTTTTTCTTCAGAAGATCACAAAGTGGTTTTGTGGTCTACGCTAAATTTTCGGCAAATTTACCCACATGATTTGCCATGCCTAAGACTCGTCGCAGCTCAGATACATTTTGTGGTCTGGCCAAGTTTACGATTGCTCTAATCTTCTCTGGGTCTACTTGAATACCATCTTCTGAAATTATGTAACCAATAAATTAAATTTTTCTAGCAGAGAATACGCATTTTTCATTTAATGTTATTTCTGCTGCTTCCATTCTTTTTAATACCATTTTTAGGCGCTGATCATGCTCCTGCTGGTTTCCTCCACTGACAAGAACATCGTCTATGTCGTAAATGACTCCTGGTATTCCTGACAAAATATGTTGTATCACGTGACAGGCTCAAACTGAGTTGGCGCCAAAATAGACTGTCGCATGGGGGTGATTTGATTGGTCGAAACTGACCAATCAACGAGCTAGATTGAAGGTCGTTAACCAATGAATGCTGGTTATATATTTTGTAAGTATGATGTTGGTAAAAATCATAACAGGAATAGTGCATTTCCTAGCAGCGGTTAACTGGCTGTTGTGGAAGATTCCACAGGCTCATTCTCCTTATTAAAGATTCTCATGAAACCCAAAATCCGATAGACGAAAATTGTACTGTTTAAAGAAACGGAGGTGTCTATTTTAAACATGTATATCCACTGAATATTACGTATATATTATTAAGAAAAAAATATTTTATCACTCCAAGCGTTATCTTTAGGGGATACCCGTATTAGAGTAGACGCTTCGTTTTATTTTAAATAATATTTATTTCGAAAAAATTTATTACAGAAATTACAAGATTCGAACCTGCGTCTATCGAAGGGCACATTTACTTTAATAAGTTTTCTCGAATGTGCAGCCCGGCAGACGAAATATTGTTTAAAATAAAACAGAGCATCTACTCAAATACGTGTATCCACTAAAAATAATGTTTGGAGTAATAAAAATAAAATACGTCGGATTAAAAAAATGAAAACTATTCATTCTTTATACACACACAAACACACACACACACACACACACACACACACACATATATATATATATATATATATATAAACAAAAAGAAAATGTATCTTAGCTGATGCGTTTCGTCCTCTACGGCCTTTATCAAGGCAGATGTGAGTATTTTATTTTACAAGTATTTATAAACAAAAGTAAATATGTTACTGGTTTTTCAATTTTTTTTTACTTTAACAGACGCTCATAAATATTCATCGGGTTAACTGGAAAGTTTAGGTAATTTATGGAAGATGCTAAGTGACAATTTAATGTCTAATAAATAAAAGTAAGTAAATGATGTTGAATATTTTATGCAATTAATATTTAAATTATTTTAGTATGGGATAAATTTATGTATTATATATTTTTAAATAACAGATGGTTATGAATGTAACCGCTTTTGTTTAATTGTTTAACTTTTTTTGCAGTTATGTATATAGTTATGATATGTATACTTGGTATGGGAGTAATTCTTTCAGGAATGGAGATATTTGAAAAAATCCGGGGCGCAAATTTATATTTTGATAAGATTTAAGATTCGATAGAGGCTCGCACGAAAATTTTCCGTCAATCTAAGTTACATTCACTTTTAATAAATGAGGCATTTTTTAGATCAAAGTTGTAGTTGAGTTTATTTCTATGCATAACTAATGAATTTGATAAATTGTTGTGTATAAGGTCCTTTTCGTGCTCTATTAATAATGTTATCTTTTTTGCGGTTGTATATTTTGTATCCTTTTCTTCTAACATTGAGGATGAAATAAAGATATAGGAGATTTTTTGAAAATGCTTTCTATGTATGTTTCCTCTTCAGATACGTATTAGATGCTGCAAATTTTTAGTGCTCTTAAATAGAATTCTATAATTACTCCAGATTTTATTCTGTTGCAGTTGTAGAAATAAAAATTGATAAGGTCATTCTTGGTAGATTTTTCTATGAACCTCCAATTGAAGGTCGTTATTAGTTCTATCTAGGAAGGGAAAATGTTGTAAAATCTATTGTGAGAATCTTGTAGGAAAATATTTTTTCAAAAAATAGACAAATGAAAACGCCACTAAAATGAGACTTCATCGGTAAACCAAACTTTTACATATAAAAATTGTTATCGAAGGTGAAAGATATTGTTTAATGATTAAATGACACATTTTTATGATCTTATCAGTAGGAATGGGTAATTTTATTAAGTGTATTTTTAGTAAATTTAGGCATCTCTTTACGAGAACATTTGTATATAAAGATTTTATATCTAAATTGGTCATGCATTTGTTTTTATTCATATTGTTGTTTTATATATCAATGTATTGTAATTATATATGTAGTGAATCCCCTGGGGGTTGGTGCGTAATAAAATGGCATGTGCGCCCAAATAAGGATAGTCTCAGGAGGCCCGCTAACCTTTATAAATTAAAAACGTGAAATCTGACAGGTGAAAAAAATGGACAACAGAACGAGGATATTTAAAATTAATACAAAATTTATTTAGAGTCCTTGTAGGTTAGCATATAAGTCCATAGTTAGAAGTTTAAGTTCACATGTCCGGTGAAAGTGTTGAAAAGTTGCTGGTTAAGTCCAACGATGAACCTTCCGTAGTATTTTAACCGAGGTATACGAAATAGGTTATTTGAAGTATGGACGATATGTATGCAGCAATTTAAGAAGAATAGATAAGAAAGCCCAACTAGCGTCTAATTGGCAGACAACAAAAAGGACTGTAACTTAATACAGAGCCTGTGTTGACAGCGGTGCAGACTTCCGTCGTCGTTTCCTCCTCCTCCCTCTCTATACTGGGTGCGGTGAGAAGTCGCCGGGTCATATGGAAAGGGAGTGTAAATATTAACTGGTCCTGCAAAGTAGTAAAAATCTCAAGAGAAATAAACTAAGATGTGCTACGAAATATAAAAGTATAAAAATGTCCACAAAGTGTATTACGACTAGCTTCATAACATTGAAAGAACTAAAAAGTCACTAGGTTTTCATGAACTAAATGAACTTAAATTGCAGGGTGTGTGGCAACGCAATAGGCAAGGTCAGCCCTAAGTCATGTGGACAGAGTAGCAAGGGCTACGATATATCTGAATTTTTTTACGCACACATACACACACACACACACACACACACACACACACACATATATATATATATATATATATATATATATATATATATATATAAATATACATTATATGTGCGTGTGTATTTTTATTAAGTTTGGTACATTTTTTAATCGCGTACTTTCATTTTCTAGCGAATCTGTGGAGGTACCGATATGTGTGTAGTGGACCGTTGGGTGAAGATGTGAAGAGATATGAGAAGGTTAAAATTTCCTGCTGGCCGGTCCAGCTACATGGGAATGCTGGACTTTAATTAAGTCCAAAGAAGACAAAGAAAACAAACAAGACCGATATATATATATGTAAATAAATATATATTAATAACAAGTTAAACAAAGAAACGGACAGTTACATAGTGTATGTGAGGAGATATTATGTGTGTGTGTTGTAGTGAGTGTTCGTACGTACGTGTATTGTTCTTAGCGTGTTCCCAGAATTTGGGAAACGCTGTATCTGTGAGAGGTCACATATTGGTGTTAGTTGAAAAGAGGGATTTACCTCACCTCCACGCGAGGTGGCGGCCCAAGGCCTAAGTGGAAAAGAGAGATCGAGGCGAATGGTCAGCCAGTATTTATAGCCAGGGGAGAGAGACCCCTGTTGAAGGATTAAGGAACTGAGGAGGAGCTAACTCCGACATGTGTGTGTGTGTGTGTGTGTGTGTGTGTGTGTGTGTAAACTGGGATGTTTCAAAGTTGACAATGTATCAGATGTTTGCTGCTACTCCTGCTTTGGCGGATAAATAGTTATTGGAGAGTACTTTCACCAAGTACACACCTACACTTATCTCTGTGAACATTCGTGGCATGCCAGTGACGTGATATTGTTGTCAGAATATTTGGCTTAGGGAGAAGATGATTCATACCTTTCCCAAGAACATTAGCGTTCAGTGAAAATAAGTAATTCGAAATCGGTTTGCCGATTCCGTTTCCCGTGATGATAGCTGTTACACTATCTCCTACCTCCTTTTTTCACCCCGTTTTCTTTGGTGATTGTTAATTGTAGCTTTTTATGCTCTTAAGATGTTGGCTTCACGACTCTTTTCTTGTGGCCATTGAATCTGATCAAGCTTAATAAGAGGATAACAACATTTTCCTTGCTTTCTTAAAATATATTAATACAATCATCTATATTCAAATATAATCCTTTTATTGACAGTATTATTGAGTTTTTAGCCAGATACGAACACCCACACAGAAAGAGATGGTTTTATCACGATTTCAAGTGTTTCTGTTTGATGGACCAGCATAAACTTTGACCGACGGGTAACACGAATCTAAAGAAGTAGATAAGAAGATTTGGGAGATCAAAAGCTAAAATAGAGTATATCCAGGTGTTGGTCTATATTAAAAGTTATACTTAAGTTTTAAATCTTTTAAAATTCTGTATTAAGTTTTAGCGGCTGTCTGATATTGTTAAGTAAAAACTATCAGGTACCTAAACACGATACCTAAGGGTTAGAATGACTTTTTAAAAATGAAAAATCTTTCTGGAAGCTTTTTAGTATTAATTTCAAGCTAATAGATTAAATTTAACATTTTCAATAAGCAAAATACTTTTTCTGTATTACAAAACTAATTTAAATAGATTGGAAGGAGTTTCCATTTTAAAATTACTAAAATAGCTGATTTTAGCTCCATTTTTAGCCATCAATTCTCTTTATTAACAAAAATCTTTCAAAAATAAAATAAACATTTCTGAAACTTTATTTGAGGAATATTAGCTGATTTAAAGTTTAATTAATCTAATTTGAAACAAACATTACTTACTTTAAGTTTAAAATATCAAAGAAATACATTTTTAACACGGTAGTAACTGTTTATTTAAAATGTTGACAGCTTGACTAGCAGACGGAACTTTATCTAATTTTGTTCTAAGGTGGATATATCGGTAAAAATTACTTGAGGTATATAATGTGAGCGCCTTTTTTTATATAATTTTTAACTACCCAGACATCTTTAAAATTTAGGAAAATATTCTCCGTAATCTAATGTTTTACGAAATTTTCGGTATTTTGGCTTTAAATTTATTATAGTTACCGCTCTTATTTTCTGAAAATATCGTATATGGATATTCCTATTTGCAAAAATCGGGACGTTTATACACACACAAAAAAAATCAAATTATTTTTAAAATATTAGTGGTCGCTAAATTCTAATAAACTTTTCCATTTATGACTAGTAAATATAATTTTTATGTAATAACAATATCACTTAATACAGAAATTTAAAAAAATTTAAGTTTTTATAAATTATTATAATTATTATATTTTTTTAAATAAAAACAATCCTTGGAAAAAATTTATTATTCATCGGAGTTTTTTGTTTTTTTTTCTCTTAAGACAATAGTGTCCATAATCTAACTTATCTATAAAGGAAATTAAAAGCTTTTCTAATTAAGTTTTATTGCATTTTTATTTTACAATTCAGGACAGATTTTCCGTAACTGGGGGTCCTGTTTTACAAAATAGATAATTGATGATCTAAATTCTGTAAGGAGTTCTGCGTATAACTAGTATAAACTTTATGCGGGTCAAAATTTAATTTCTCGAAATTTCACAGAATTAAATAAATGAGGATGGGAACAAATGTGTGTGTGTGTGTGTGTGTGTGTGTGTGTGTGTGTGTGTGTGTATAAATATAGGTAACTATACTCGTGTCGAAAAACCTTCGAATTCTTGATTTAACAATAGCCAAATCAATCTCGAAGGGGAAAAAAGGTTTTAAAAAAAGAAAGAGCCAGGAACATGAAAGTCTGTCAAAAATAATCGCACAGATACAGGTTCAAGGCCCAAAGAAAAAAAACCCGATACGAGTAAACAACTAACTAAAGAGCTCGATACAAACGTAGAGCAGACCTAGTCAAACCTAATGAGCCAGACAAACCTACCAAGGTTTCACTTAGGCAGACACTGACGATCTGCCTAAGTGAAACCTTGGTAGGTTTGTCTGGCTCATTAGGTTTGACTATATATATATATATATATATATATATATATATATATATATAAAATTTTATTTATTTTAGGATATTAAAACAAAAACGTTAAAAATCGCTACACAATTACAATTATGTTTCAACACTACAAACGTGTCTTAAATGTTACGGACAGTGGAATTATCCTCCATCTGTTCTCATTTTACCTGGATAAACAATGACTACTACTGCTAATACTGCGAAGCTCTTCCATGAATTGAGCCCTGTCGGTCATTCGCATGTTTATTCGAAGAATTGGTACCTCAAAAATCGCCTTCCGCTCTACCTCAGGAGTAAAATCTCCAATTGATGACAAATCAGTCGGGGTTTGATCCCGGCTTGAAGCAGTCGGATGTCTAGCCACACTGATGAGCTGTGATACAGGGAAACAGGGAAACAGTCTGTCTGTGGGTGACACACACACACATATATATATATATATATATAGCTAGGTCAGCTTGATATGCCGATTTCTCGTTCTGAATCGCTAATCACTACACAACCTACACGTCCTATCAAGTCCGGAATCGACCCTTCAAATCTACAAATCAACCATTCACCCTTGCATGGAGTATTGCTGCCATATATGGTTTGGAGCCCCTTCTGTTTGCCTCGGGGTTCTTGATAAGATCCAGAGACGGATATGCAATGTAATTGGCCCTGATCTGGCATCTTGTCTGCAGTCACTCTCTCACAGACGCGCCGACGCCTCTTTCTGTCTTTTTTACAAATACTTTCACGGTAATTGCTCCGATGAGCTGCTTTCGCTGGTTCCCAGACTTCATGAATTCAAACGTCCTACGAGGCTGGCATCCTGCTCTCACCCTTTTACTGTTGAAACTGTTAAATGTAGCCGTCTCTTCTACACAATAGCTTCATATCTCGCACCTCTCGCCTGTGGAACTACCTTCCTTATTCCTGTTTCCCTAACAACTATAATCTCCAACTATTCAAATGTAATGTCAATCGAAAGTTGCCTTGATCTATCCACTATCCTTCTCCACATCCTTTCCTCTATCACTCCTATCTGCTCTCGCTCTAAATCCTCTGTAACCCCTTGCGTGCTAGTGGCTTCCCGCCTTGCTTGGGGTGAAATGCTTAAAAAATTTTTTTTTTAATATTTCGACAGTTAACCATTTCCAGTGCTACCTTTCAAGAAGAACAAATTTAATTAATGCTAACAAAAGACTAACTAAACATGTCAAATTCTTACCCAAGCAAGTTAAAAAACTGTTTTTATTAAATGCTGGACATCGTAAAAGACGATGTTCTAAAAGTCATCCTAGATTGTGAGGGTTCTTATTGTTGGTACAATTCAACATTTGGTACCAGAGCACAGACGTTCAAACCTCGATGCAGTTTTCAAATGGAGAAAAGAATAAACCTGTATTAGCAGACCTTTCCAGCTGAGGCAGCAGGCAATGTAAAAGCAAGTTGTCGTTGATTTCTACCACTCCGTCTCTTCAGCCCCTCAACCTCCGGCGTCATCCTCTTTGGGTTCAGGCGCCCACTCGGTCTGAACCGAACTCAGGGGTAGCTGGCCGCACGCTCCCTGAGTACCCGTAGATTCTTCGACCGGTCACTGGCCAAGTTCCGCCTGCTACCACCGTTGTGTTAGTTTTTAGATCCAGTAAGCGGGGTGTTGTCCATACGTTCACGATCGATTGGGGATGTAGGCACGGCTGTAAGGGTAGGTGGCAGGAAAATTAGAATGTGGCGAAAAAAAGGAAATAATATCTGCAGACGCCAAACAACAATGGGTAAAATATTGATGTCTTTTATATAAGGAAACAACAACAGTAGAAAAGATTACAGAAAGGATAGAAAAGCAATTAACATAAGAAAAGAGGACTACTCCTCTACCAATTTTCCAACAGAGAGAGGTGTGTGTGTGATTAACTCGTTCCAAATCGACTTGGGAGGATATGTGGCTCGTAATTCCAGCCCTACGTGGAAGTGTAGCTTTTCAGTTTGTTGTCGTAAGTGACAAACGTTAGTTTCAGCGGCTTTTCAATGCGACTGCTACAACGACCATGATATTTCTTGAAGTCCTTATCTCTCACTCGTCACTGGACCGACTCACTGCGACGACAGTCTCTTTCGTCTCTTCGAGAATTCTCTCCCGATTCTCTCGACGACTCTCTCTTTCGTCTGGCTTCTTCTGTCTTTCTCGTCGGCCTTGTAGCACCGCGACCCGTAACGGTTGCCTGCAGGTGCCCATGCACGTGACGGCATGTTGCGACGATGATGTGCCGACCAATCGCAATCTCTCCAGCCTCTTCGAGAATTCTCTCCCGACTCCTCGAGAATTCTCTCCCGACTGTCCTCTTCCGTCTGTCTTTCTCGTCGGCCTTACTCGTCGGCCTTACTCGTCGGCCTTTCTCATCTGCCTGTAGCACCGCGACTCGTAATGGTCGCTGCAGGTGCCCACGCACGTGACGGCACGCAGTGACAACGATGTGCCGACCGATCGCCGTCCCTCCCGTCTCTTTGAGAATTCTCTCCCAACTGCCTTATTAGCAAAAATCTCGAGTTAATATAGCAACCGAAGGTTATAAGCCAGGTTGTTCACGCGCTTAACATGTGTCGCCATAATCACGTGTATTTGCAAAGTTCTGTTGCTTACTCAGATCTATTTCAAATCTCTTAGTGGATAAAATTAAGTCGTTCATTCCAATTGTCTCTTCGATGACCAAATTCAGCGGATACAACTTATGTTTAGATTAGATTTCGCTAGCGGTAAACATACACTGATCTTACCTCCCCGGTCCAATTTACTTCAATATGTTTTTATCAAAAATATTATTTTCGCCTATTTCTATTTTTCTTTTAATGACCCAAATTAAACATCGCCTCCTACCCTTTACATTTGTTTATAAACAAGTCTTCGCCAACCCGATTTGAAATTCACTCTTTATCCATTAGCCGTCTTAGGTTTCATATATCATTGTTCTAGATTCTTTCCTATTAATAGCGCTGACACAGTTTGTAACTTCACGGAAGATCGTGTTTTCCATTTTCAATCAATAAACGTTATATTTGCGTGTGTGCATTCATGTGGGTGTGTGCGTCAACCTCTCTCTGGTACAGATTAATGGCAAGCTGGAAATTTTTAGTCGACAATGGTGAGTAGATATAGAAAAGAAAAGTGAATTAGTCTTACACGGTAATTGACATGGTCATACATTGCATCCGTGATGAGGCCTTGGTCATGAATGGTGAGAGAAATGGAGTTCTAGAATAGATGTGCTGTAGTTTTGATAAACTGGCACCAACTGAAGAGGCAACTTACATTACAAGCCTCTAAACAAGCTGCTATGTGACACATTTCTTACTTTTTGACTTTTGTATAAATTGTAGCTGAGCCAGTATTAGATTGTTATTGTAATATATAAACTGCAGTTTTTCTTAAGTATATCCAAAAATTTGCTAAAAATGAGCATACTGTAGGGGAACGGGCCCTGAGTATGATGGCGTGTGTAATGGTTTAGCCATGTTTGTTGCGCGTTGAAGGGCTGTTCCCCACAATTATTTATTTTTGTTTAGGAAAGGTGGGAAATCATTAGCAATGGTGAAATACATAAAGGAACATAGAGTTAAAAACATAACAATTGAATTTATGAAGTATTGAAATTACATGCATGCGAACTGATAAGTGAGACTGAGTTGCGTCCCTTTGATTAAGTAATATTTGTACCTAGACTCATAACGAAAGAGTTGATTATTAAAATGCAGTTTAGAAGATTGAGTGAATTGTGTATTATGCAAATTGGATAAATGATGCTGGAATTATACTTGCATGAATTGTTGTAAAGTTCTTTAACATCTGACTCCGTTAGTCAAGACGGGAGTTCTTTGAGAATCACATTTTGGCAGTGGTGTTGAGTGACATAGAGAAGTTAGGTTCAAGAGTCCGCGTGTCGAAATAGAGAGAGCAAGAATCCTCCGAGAATCACACGTGTTGGGTTTTTATACCATGTTCTCCCACGTGACAGGCTCAAACTCAATTGGCGCCTAAATAGATCTTGCGCGTGGGAGTGATCTGATTGGTTGATACTGACCAATCAGCAAGCTAGATTTACGGTGAGTAACCAATGAATGCCTGTTGATTATTTGTAAGTATGATGTTGGTAAAACTGTAACAGGAAGAGTGCATTTCCTAGCGGAGGGTAAACTGGTTGACGTGGAAGATTCCACAATAACATGATGAAAAAATGCTCCAAACGTAAAAAAAAAAACAAAAAAAAAAAAAACAACAGTTTTGTCGTCATAATCTTATTAAGAGGAAAGACCAAATATTATTATTTTTTATCCTTTTAATCTTTAAGCTTTTTATTTTAGTTTTAATTTCAAGCTAATAAATTTAATATTTCTAATAATAATATATAATATTTTATTTTTTGCTGTATTTTAAAACTAATTTAAAATGACTGGAAGGAGTTTGTGTTTTGAAAATGCTGATTTTAGTGCCATTTTTAGGCATCTGTCATTACAATGTAATTCTCCTTACTAAAAAAAATCTTTCAAAAATAAAATATACTTTTTTGTAACAATATTTGAGAAAAATTAGATGATTTAAAATTTAATTGAGCTCATTTTTAACAAATCAATGGAGGAACTATATATCAAATTATATTCCATGAAAATATTTGCTTATTTTTTAACAAAAAAATTTTTTTTAAATCAAAAAAAAAAAAAAAAAAAAAAAAAAAAAAAAAAAAGAAATCACTGGATAATTATTCTACAAGCTTTTAGTAATATTTGTGAAAATGAAATGCGACTTTTACACAATAAATAGGTAAAACATTCAGCTAAAAATAAATAAAACAGGAGCTTATTTCAATGAAAATAAATCAGTTAATCTACATGTGAAAATCTGGCATTTAATAATTCATTTAAGATTTATTTTTTTAACTTTAATAACTTAAACAGAATTAAGTGAGGGGGAACAAACTAGAGATGCAATTTTTTTATTTTTTTTATTTTGAAAAAGCCATTATGATTTCAAGAGTTGTTCAGATGTTCTGACTTCTTGTTATCACAACTTATCAACTGGTTCATTCTCCAACTGCTTTCAGGTGAACAATCCCTAAAGAGTACAGTCTCTTTATTTCAGAAAATATTGCAATAATAACAAAAAGCAATGAAAAGAAGTTCAGCAACCTGAAAATCTCTTGGATTTATTTCAGAAAAGGAATAACATTCAATTTCAAACAGAAAAAAAAAAAATTATAAAAACTGAATGAAGAAATTGACAACCATGTTAGGAAAAAAAAACAAAAAAAAACATCATATTCATTCTTTTGGGTGTAGTTTTCTTTCAGATTACTATTATTTTTTTTTTTTTTTGTCACCCACAATATTTTGGCTGTCTTCTGTTTAAGAATATTAATAAATCCTATTTTGAGGACATATGCACATCCTCTCCAACACATCACATTCAGTTTTTGCATCCAAATTCTTGGGACTGTCTGCTTGCACTCAATCTCTTATGTTCACCTTGTAACCGGGTCTCAATTTTCATGCATGCTAACATGTCTGTAGGAGTCCTAAGTTCATTGCCCCCTTGTTTGTTGATGACCGCTATCCATATGCTTCTCATTTATAGCCTTACATCTTGTATGCATTGTTTCAAATATTTTGTTTGGACTGCACAATACGTAAACAGAGCATATATACACACACATTATATATTATATATATATAATCTCACTTATCAGGGAGCAGTAAACCAGAATAAATTTGGGACTTTGACTGATATCAAAGCATAGTAGCTGTTCTTTCATTTGAGATGAGAAATGGTGCCTGGTCCTGGGGATTACAATTTCTGTAGTAGTACCTTCCGCATTACCCTAAGAGAGGTTGGGTCAGTGTAATATCTATGTCAGCATGATGGTGGTCATGGCGAGTGGGAAATTTTTATATTTTGCTAATATGTATACACATAGGTACCCCACAAAAAGAAGACCTCGTGTTCCATCCTACCTTAGTGGGAGGTGGATAAGGTAAATCACTTCACAGACATATGAAGTTCAAGGAACAATTACAAGTTTAATGTGAAAGTCACTGGGAAAATGAACTCCAGAAGGCAGAGACACAAAAACTAGGATGTGATGAGTATGTATTTACAAAGAGAGAGAGAGATGTCTTGTGTTCCCAAAGGAAGATTTGTCAATATTTTGGAAAATGACACCAAAAAAAAAAAAAAAAAAGTCCTTAGGTACATTACAGAAGTGCTGGCAAGAAAAACAGAGACAAACAATTAGTTTCAAAAAAGACAAAAAAAAAAAAAAAAAGGCAAACTTGGATATCATTCATGCCTGCAAAAAAACAAAAAAAACCCAGAGTTGTCAGTTCTCAAGAACAAAGAAAATCTATAAATTTACTTTCATATGTTTAAGTTTTATTACAATTCAAATCATTGCTTTTTAAAACAATGAACATTGCTGAGGAGTGAAGGTAGTTAAAGTAATAGTGGTGTCAAGGGAAAAACTGTCCTTTTGATACCGATTATTTTTGTGGGCATGAATAGTCAAGTTCGTCAACAAAAAACATCTGCAAAGTTTAAAACAGCCTCCTAATCTAACAAAATTAAAATAAGAAATATTCATTATTATTATAAACATCTTATTCCTTTGGTCAAGCAAAGTGAAATTGCTTAACCATTACGCTGTTGGTCATAGTAATAAAATGCCAAGTAATTAATAAAACAATTTCAAAAAAATAAATTCAGTAAACATACTGACATGAGTGCCAACCAAACTAATATATATATATATATATATATATATATATATATATATATATATATAAAGACATTTTTATGTTTATACATTCGTTTTATACATAAAAATATTTAAGTAAATGCACTGTTTATAATAAACAGCATTAATAACATTTACCGGCCCGAATGTCCGAGAAATTTTCATAGAAAATATTTGTCCTCCGACAGGAATCGAACCTGTATCCTATACGAAACCATCATATAGCCTAATGTGCCTAAACCGATCGAGCCACAGAGAATCGTTCGGTTAGCAAGGTCAATTTTACTGCTTTTAAACTTCAATCTTCTATGAATTCTCACGTACATTCATATCTGCTCAATGCGAATCCAAACGTAAACAAACGACGTCACACATGATGAAATGGACAAAGTCTGACAATTATTTTAAGACATTTTTATGTTTATATACACACACATATACATATACCTACATACACACACACACACATATGTGGATGTGTGTGTGTGTGTGTGGATGTGTGTGTGTCTGACAGATTTAAATTCTTTATTATTTCAATAATGTTTGGATAATGTGGCAAAAAACATTTACTCACATTAGAATTGTTAATGAAAATTTATAAAAAGAATATTTATATTGAATTTTTTAATTTTTTAATGATGTTTAATTAGAATACATGACAACTCGATTTAGTTACACTTATCCAAAACATTTTCTTGTCCCTTCTAAAATTTTACAATAGTCAAAGAGAAAAGGCTCTTATATTCACTGTATAACAAACATTAATTTTATCGAAATCTGTCAAATATTATGGAAGTTTTAAGTGGCAGTGATAAATGGATCACCTGGTATGTACTTTTAATATTTGTGTATGTGTGAATGTGTGTGTGTATGTAAACTGGTTAAAACGGTACTTAAATGTTAAAGTTTGTAATACACAAACATTGACATATACACATATCTATAATGTACATATGTAGACTAGTTAAAAGGTTTTCAAACAAATGTTAAACAATTTGTAAAATTTAAAGGAAGCATTTTTAAAACTTCTCTTCTGGCAGACATTTTGACAAATGTTTCTAAATTGATTTTTGAAAATGAAAATGAAAACCAATTTTTCAATAGTCATTTCCATAAAAATCTACAGGCAAATTCCAATATGAACAAAAATCATTTCATTTTCAGTTTAAATCTAATTTCCTGGAATTATTTCCATTTTCAACCCTGGCAAAAAAAAAAAAAGTTCAATTATAATGGACAATTCAAGAATAATGTATATTTTAGAAATCATTTTTTTAACATATATTTTTTACTGAAATCTCAATTAGAAGTAGAAAAATATTAAATTAAAAACAAAAATTGTCGTCACTTTTAAATAATAATTTTGACATTTTCCAGTTTCATTTCCTACAAATTTCTTGTCATGAAAAAAAAAAAAAAAAAATTGCTTGCAAAATAACCGAAAGCAATTTACTATATTGGGCTGTGAATATATGACATTTTTTTTCAAAAATTTTGCTCCCAATATTACTCAGCATTCAATACAATAAAGGTCAAGCTTAGAGATAAATTTAGGATCTACGAATCAGCTCAGTTTAATAATCCAGACAACTTTAGAATGACTACAGTAGATTTTTTAAAAATATATTTCAGGCTAAATTAAGAGTATGTCAGAAATGTGTCAGAAATGTTGCCAAAAAAAGGTATTTCTTAAATTAATGAAACCAATGTCTCCTGAAGAGAAAAAAAAAAAACTGTAGCAAGCATTTGTTATTGCAATTTAAAATTAAGTTCTTATTGAAGTGTTTGACTTGTTAAAAAAAAAAAAAAAAAAGAAAAAATACTTCAAATTTTATTTTTACATCCCCTCCACTGTATTTTTTATCAATTCACCCCAAGTAAGGTGATAATGCCACTTACACACAAGAAGCTACTGTGAGTGAAAGAGGATGGAAAGACTTTAGAAGAAACTGGAAACCTAATCAGAAACAGGAAACACAGGATAAACCACTACTCCTGTTCAAAATACTGGAGACGGTGTGAACTGGATGATCAGCAAACTTACTCCTATTAAGGTGTATTTAAATTTATATTTAAAAAAAAACAAAAACAAAGCAGTGGAAGTTTCTTGACTAAAACTCAAGAAGTATCTTAAAGCACAAAGAAAATAATTTAAAAGACAAGAATGAGGAAATTTTCACTTTTATTTCCCTTGGAATCAATTGTTATGGGATGGGAATTAATAATTAAGTATCACTTAATTTGAAAAAATGTTTTATGTAAATCTGAGAAGTTGACAGAAAACTTTTTAGAGAAGACATCTTGTTAAAACATCTTGGTTTCATAATAAAAAAAAGCATTATCATGTAATGAGTTTTTTTGTTTTTTGATTTTTTTTTTTTTTTTTTTTTTTTTTTTTTTTTACACACATTGGAAGACCCAAGTGCCACTCAAGATAGAGGATTATTGAATGATATTGTATTAGTGTAAAAAGAGAAAGTAAAAAGTTTATGAGGTTATGTAGAAAACCTGACAGTTAACTCTAGACTTGAGGAGGTTAAGAATATAGTGATTACATAATGAAAACATCCTATTGAGCATTGGTTTCACAAAATAGTTCTCTCGAAGACGCTATCCAAATGGAACTTCTTTCTTACTAATGGAATACAAAATGGAATGAGGATGATTTGTCCCTGCATTTATGGCAGATCTTAGCTGCAAAAGTCAGAACTGCTGGAACTAAGGAATGTAGCTTGTCAGAACATTTGCCATAGAAATAGTGATAGAGTAGTGAGAGGCTTGTGACGTTTTGTCTGTGGCAAAGGAGTAGTGGGGTAGAAAATATAGAAAAATATATATTGACACTTGGATTTAGTTTCCCGTAGAATTGTATTTATATTCTGTAATATATAGACAGATATTCTTTTGAATCACACAAGTACGTTATTTTTTCATGATTTTCAACACATTTCGCCTTAGCTGATGCAAACCTCCAAGCAACGTTGTCCTAATGTTAGTACGCCAATAGTATTTTTGGGCAATGTGACAGCATTCATACCTTGAGGTCTTCCAACACTCCATTTTAAATGATATATTTTTTATGTGTATGCGTTTCAGATTCAGTCAGTTATGTGCCATGCGTGATACACGCTTAGGCGATCATGTCTCTTTCGATAGAAAATAATCACCCACAAGGTTGTGTAGGTGTTTTTGAACTCTATCCAGACAGGCAAGTAAGAAATTGGCAGCTCCAGCCTAGATATAGTAGCAATATTCTATTTTTGGACTGATCTGGTTCTTATAAAGATAGAGCATGGCAGGTGTCAGAAACTTACTGGAGTGGTACAAGAAACCAACCATTTTTCCAGCATCAATGCAATGAATTGTATATACAAGTTTCATATGAGGTCTGGGGTGAGCCTGAGCCCCAGTAGGCATTCAAAGCAAAGAACCTCCTTAAGAAAATACCCATTTGTAAATTCAGGGCCTACTGAGTGACACTGGAACATCACTAGTTTGGTCTTAGAGATATTGAATGTTATTAATAATTGATTTGTTTTCTACAGCTTATCAACACATTGCAGGTTATTTAAAGCCAGAAAATATTTTTAGATTTTAAGAATTTTTTTTTTTTAGATAATAATGGTTTAGTGATACAAGTCTTACTAATTAACCCATAGCTCAGGGGAGGAGAGGTGGATTCATACCTTTTGAGTATTTGCACACAAGTTAATATAATGAACCCAATAGGAATTGGAACTCAGCTCACTAATTAACATGTAATGATAGCAATAAATAAATCACTAAATAACCTATAACCCTAAGTAATAGACTATGTAGTAGTCTGGAACCAAAATAATTAATAATGAAAGAAAAATTAAAAGTTAAACAATAATAATACTTTAGAATAGAAGCTAAAAATTGTTGTTAACAATAAAGAAAGAAAAAGTTAGAATATAAAGAATAGTTAAATAAAATATAGAATATTCCCATAATGCATTAGAACAAGCGTTTTATGACCAACAAAAATAAAAATCAAAACTTTCCTTTTTTTTGACTTTGACCACCTAAGAAAACAGATGTTCAAGACAATCATTGATAAAATATGTTATCAGCTACAGATAAGCAAACATTTCTTTATTTCAGTGCTTACCTATATATATATATATATATATATATTATATATATATATAGTGTGTATTTAGGCAGCATTTTGTATCAATTTTGTGATTTTCTTTCATTGTTTAATGATAATGTTATTAAGATTATCAGACTATATGAAAAAAACTTACATAAAATATATAGACAACACTTATCTATATTATTTAATGAAACATGTATTAATATATATATATATATGTATGTATGTATGTATGTATGTATGTTCTTTGAATAATATACAATGATTCCTTTGGAATGTATTGCCGAGATATAAAAGACTCATTTTATTAAATGTACATTAAAAAAATAGAAGAAATTACTAACAAAACATTTCTCTAATCATTGTAAAGAAAAACTTAAATACTTAAAAATGTTTCTGAATTATAACAAATTATCTATGCCTTCAATGTTACTGTGTATTAATTGATATGCTGAAATGTATAATAAATCAATTTGTTTTTTTTAATTGCCTATAAAATGCAAAATGTTTCTGAATTCTTTATCATGTATAATTTGGCTTATAATATTACAATCCTGTTTTAGGGTTGAAAAGTGATGCCCTTTACCCCCCCACCAAAAAAAATTTTTTAGGGGTTGGAAAGGGCATCACTATATAATTCAGACACAGCCAAAGCATCACAGAGCTCCAGACAAAAACAATTCCGAGCCATTATACTACCCACACATCCAAGCTTACAGCACCTGGTATTCCCAAGCGATCCCCGATCTAGGTATTTACCAGGCTCATTGTTGTTTTACTTCGATGATCATACGGGAACTAGTGTTTCATGAATGTTATTAAGCAAATATTTATATCTATAAAAATATAACATTAAAAATGTAGTAACTTAGTATTATTCTCAGCCAAAAAGAAAAAGTATTTTTTAAGAAAAATTTGTAACCTGTTACTGGTGCCAAAATCATTGATCAGACTGTAGCCAGGGATACTTACACGACTTTATGCAAAACTTGATACTTTCCTTATTAATTTAAATTCTTTGGACATTAAAACTATACTGTAAGCCAATTCTACACAAAAGATGTAAAGAAAGTTCCTAATTCTAAAATAGGATGGATAGTTCAGTGGTAAGGAAAAATGTCCTGACAAAGTTTATCTACTGAGACTTGAGTAGGTAAACATAAAAAAAAAAAAAAACACCAATAAAAGGGAAAACTAAATTATAAACAAAAGACGAGAAAAGATCTTTCTTTCATAATCAATGGTTGAATAATACATTCAACAGATTTTTAAAATAAAGCATTTGTATTTCTATCAGTTAAATTTCCCAGAATAATACTGAAGGTAAGACAAATTGGTTTAAAAATAACAATTGGAAAAAATTCTTAATTCTTGCCAATACATTTTGTTTTCCAACATTATCAAGGCAAGCAATGCAAGCAAAATAATTTCATTGCTTGTCTTGATAAAGTTGGAAGACAAAACTCATCAGCAAGAACTTTTTTTCCAATTGTCATTTTAAACCATTTCTATAAGTCTGTCATAGTCTTTCTCCTCAGTTTGTCAATTTTGGTGAATTGAAGTGTATTTATAGAAGCACACATACATACATACATACATACATACATAAATCTGTGATTATTAAAATCATAAAAGGAATGTTGAAATATACCAAAGTATTATTTTGATAACATTCAATGACAAATGTAAGCATACAAAACTCACCAGTGTCAAAATGGGAAAAAAAACTCATAAAATCGGATTCCAATAATCAGTGAACCTAGATAAGTAGTTATCAAACTGGACATGAGATTTTTGTCCCTTGAAATATTTACAGCTTAAAATGAATCACCTGCCTTTTCTTATTTACAGGTAGGGTATTGATTTTAACAGAGCATTTGTTAAGGTTGGACTACTTTTTCTTTTTTTTTCTTTTTTTAAATGACTTATTGTATTTCTTTTCTCATCAAGCATGTCATTTTTTTTTTGTTAAATAATTGTTACATTTCTATTTTGCTAAAACAATAAAAAAAATAAAGATCAAAATAAAACTTATCTAGTCATTAAAATTTTATTTATTCATTTATAAAACTGATTTATTGGGTGGGGGGTCTGAATATGTGCAAAATACAGTGTAGTCCATCAACTAAATGGTCTCGCACAGATTACAAAAAAATGTCTGAACCATGTTAAAAGCACACCTGCTTCTTACCTAAAAGCAAATACTTTCATCTTAAAGAATCATTATACTAAAAACAAAAAAGTTTAAGGATGCTTTAAAAAAATTATAAGCTAATAAACATTTTCTCAACTGAATAGGATTATTTCACAATTATAAAAGATTCATTCATTCATTCATACTTATTAAAATATTATTTCAATGTCCCTCCAAGACGTAGGTGATCATGGCTCTCCATAGATTCCTTTTCTTTATTTGCCAATTATCATGACTTCTTGGGGAAAGACAGTAATTTCCTATTGCTTTCTTCAGGGTTCTGAATTCAGAGTAGTTCTTCTCTTAGACTGGCTGCCATACAAGGCCAGAGATTGATTCATTATTTTCTACAGCTTATCAACCCTTTGCAGATTATTTAAAGCCAGAAAATATTTTTAGAGTGTATAATTTTTTTGAGATAATGATTTACTGATATAAGTCCTACTAATTAACCTATAGCTGGGGGGAGAATAGGTGAATTCATATCTTTGAAAGAATATTTGTGTGTAAGCAAATATAATGAAACCAACTGGAAATTGACTCCAATTAACAATTCTGAGCCATTATCCATTATACCACATGCACATCCAAGCTCACAGCATTCCCAAGAGGTCACCCATGTAGGTAATGACCAGGCTTGATATTGCTTGATTTCAGTAATCATACAGGAACCAATGTTTCAACATGATATGGCCATAAGCACAAGGCTATAAAGTCTATTATAATATTTAACCCATAACTGGGAGGAGGAGGAAATATTAATTCATGCCTTTTCCAAGGGTATTAGTGTTAAGTCAATGCAACAGGAGACCAGAATTTGAACTTGGCTTGCTAAACACATTTTCTGTGCTAATAACAGCTGCACTTCCCATACATCCTATTTTTCAATTGTTTCACTTCTAGAAAACTATGACTATGAACATACACAATTTTTTTTTACATATATCATACTCACTCCCACATACACGAATTAAAGATCAAATGCAGATCAGGATCCAACAGGATAAGATAAAGAACAAATAGGAAATGTTTATCAATCTAATGTTTCACTTTTATTAAAGCTTCATCAGAGATTGAGAAAACAAGACAAAATGCCAAAAACTTTGGTATTTTCAGTTTTTGTTTAGGCCAATTCATATATATATATATATATATATATATATATATATATATATATATATAAAGAATGTATAAACAAAAAAATGTCTTAAAATATATGTGTGTGTATATATATATATATATATATATATATATATATATATGACAAAAAATAAATAGAAAATGTATATCAATCTAACATGTTTCACTTTTATTAAAGCTTTCATACAAGAATCTTTACAAACTTACATACATATAGAATTATCTACCATTTTAATGCATGTGATACGTGACTGACCAATAAGAATTGGCCTAGATAAAAACTGAAAATACCAAAGTTTCTACCTTTGTGTTTTCTCAATCTCTGACAAAGCTTTAAAAGCAAAACGTTAGATTGATATACATTTCCTATTCATTGTTATCTCATAACTTTAAACAATATGACAAAATTGTAAATTAAATGAGTTACGTTTTTAAAATACATTACACAGATGAATGTTAATGTTATTTTGGCTACTTCTGTCTTAAAGAAAAGAATGGATTACCTACCCTTGAAGTTGTCTGACCTTAGAAGAAAGGTGAGCAACATGTGCTGAATGCATTTCCACTATGAACTTGGACATAAATATTCTTTATGCTGAATTGATTGGGTTGAGAAAAGCATTTTCTAAATATTTACAAAGAATTAGAAAAGGCAATGTGAATTGAAAACTGACAAAAAACCTCTTCAAATTTGTCCAATCAACTTTATTTGCCAACTGTTTTGTTAATTCAGATGTCAAAGAAATGTGGATGAAATTCCAAATAAGAAAAATTATTAAAAATACCAGAAATTTTAATGCTAGAGTCAGATAATGACTTACAGAATTCTGTATATATTTATTAGAGCTTATATTGGTCTGACACAAGGCTACAATAGTGGAGCACTAAGTAAGAATCAAATTTGCAAGAGAACAGTTGTCTAAATTTTTTTTTTTTTAGGCAAGCTGTTTTAATAATTGAAATTTGGTTAATTCTAATTTCATTAGCTTTGTTGTTCTCCCCCCATGCCTCTCCATGTTTCAGTCACTATGCCTTTCATCTATCCCATTTTATTTTGACATGTCAAATCTTGCACTAAAAGAGGGTGTGCATGCACTACCTTTTGCACAAACATTCTACCTGATATCCATCTGCTATCTACAGACTCTCCACTAATCTTGAGATATATGAAAAGCACCCTCCACCCTAAGAAAAGTTCCATATTCCAAAATACAAGAGATGTTTAAAGAAGGACAGAGGAACAAAAAGTGAGGAAAGCAAAATACAATTACAGTGTAACCCGGATATAAGAGAGTTGTCGGGACCGGAGAAGAAGTATCTTATATCCGGGTTTGGTCTATTTTGTTTAGGTAAGTATGGCTCTAATTTGGGACCAGATAAAATCTCTCTTATATCAGGGTTTCTCTCATATCCGGGTTACACTGTACTAAAGAAAAGTTTGCAAAAGTATTCTGCTATCAATTAATAACTCACATACAAAATGGATAGGTAATGATTTAAAAAAAATAAAAAATAAAAAGTAAGTCCATTTTTTAATGAGAGCTGCATCAATAAAACATTTGTTTTTTGATCCAAGTAATGGGATTGTTTTATTCTGTAACAGCAAATATTTGGAAAGGCAAGCAGAAAAACTATTGAAAAAACAAAAAAAAAAAAAAAACAAAAAAAAAAACCTGAAGATATTTCAAATACAAAAAAAAAAAAAAAAAAAATTGAAACCAAGAGACTTGATATAAACTAGTTGCTCTTTTGAAAGGCACAAAAGGTGATAAATATAAGTACAGAGATGTTGAGTGGAAGAAAGGTGAATCTGAAAAATGTCTCAAAAATCATACCTTTTTTTTGTTCCCTATCTCCAAACTTTAAAAACCTTTTCCCCCTTTTTTTTTTCTTTTGAAATTACCCCTAAAAAATACAAAGTTAATTACAAACTTCGCTTAACCCTAGAGATAACAACAATGACAACATTCTGGAGTGTTTCTTCTCCTCACAAAAATATCCATTTAATATTTTCAAAACTCATGAAATTTTATGTTTTCCCCTCTTTGTATCATAACCAAAATTATATTTTCTGAAAGTTATCTGTCAAACTCCTTGTTTCTGAAAGCCATGACTAAAATATCATTTTGAATCTAAGTATTATTATAATACCAAAGGGGTAGATTCAACAGAAAACTTTTTAAATACAGTTTGGAATAAACCATAAGTAACATTTATGTAACTGATTTCATTACAGAAAATTGATTTTGTATCTTGCAAATTAAAAGCATTTTAAAAGAATGATTTGGCTATTCAACAAATAAAATTTTGCCTAAATTTCTAATAATAGTAGCCAGAACATAAAAGAATCTTCTCAATAGTGTAATTTGGCAGAGATACAAGATTCAGACAGTATTTGATCGAAAAAAGTTTATACTGACATCAAGTCTGAACTAGATTCAATATTTGATGATTGAAATTTAAAACTGAAATAAAAAGAACTCTCCTCCTCCCCACATACACATAATCATCACAAATTTATTATCTCATGAACTGTCAAAATAGTGGGCTTTAATCCCTAGGGCTGAAAGATTAAATATTGAAAAACTGAAAAATCGTCTTTTTGCACCCAATTTTAGTTACAATGTAAAGCTTATTAAAGAAGAGAAAACAGTCATGACTTAGAATTTGATTCTTGTTTTACAAATAAGATCAAAAGGACAAGGATTTGTGAAAGCCTTTTTAAAAAATAAACATAAAAAAAACAATTTTTAAAAAATGGATATGGGAGGTAGGAGTGAAAACGGATATTGGACGGAAATCTTCAAATGCCTGTCCCTGGTTTTTGATTCATATCAGAAAAGAAGGTGTGTGTGTCTAGGGGAGGATGCTCGGTGTTTTACTGACAGTCTTTGCTGACATCAAGAAATTGAATATTTATTTAAGAAAAAAGAAAGAAAGATGATTTTATTCTAGCAATTATTCTTTAAAAGTAAAACAGAATATAGTTTTCTTTTCAGCAGTTTTTCTTGTTTTGAAACTCAATTTACAATGCAGAGTATTGTAGCAGTTTTGTTGCATATCCTTAGCGTGGTAGATGACTGAAAAAAAAAAAAAAAAACGCGCACACGCAACCACCACCACCACAGGTAAAAATTTGGAATAACATGTTTTGAAACTAATTTCTGATTGAACACTAAACCTGAGCAACACTTTAGCAAATGGATGACCATTCAAAGTCTATATCAAAATAAAATAAAAATTAAAATCCAATAAAACAGGTAGTCCTTTACTTACAACAGAATTCTGTTCCTACAATACATCTTAATACAATTTTCCATGCAAGTCCGAACATACCAGTTATTTTCTATGAATAAAGACTTGTATCACTTTCTATGCTAATGCAATAGTAAAGTAATAATCTAGGAATAACACATTTCTATGACATATGTTAACAATTAGAACTACAAAGAAAAAAAAAAGAAGAAAGAAACACACACAGAAGACAAATACATATAATGAAATTGTTTTAAGCTGCTTGTATATTTATTGCCAGTGATGTCATTGGTTTTCGGAAGATGAGATGTTGAAGTGTAAAATCATTTCTCACTTGCAGTACTTGGAAGCTTGCATCATATGTATAAGGCAAACAGCATAAATTGAAACGAGATTAATGGAGACTGCATCATAACTACAAATCATAGGTCGGGACTGTCATAACCAGGGAACTTACTGTACAGGTGAACTGCTGCTACCATTAACATTTGAAAAACATTTTAACCAACATGGTGACAAAGAAGCCACATTCTCTAATCTCAATACTTCATCCTCATTTTCTGAAAACTATTCTGCACCTAAAATTTACAGTAACTGAGGCACGATGGAGTTAGTGACTTGGATTGAAGAATCTGAGCTCAGTTTGAATTCTGGTAGAGTTCATTACATTCATTTACGTGCTAATACCCAAAGGAAAGATATGAATCCATCTCTTCACCCCCAGCTATGGGTAAAAATAGAACAGATTGAGTCCTATAGCCTTGGGTGGCAAACAGTGTACGGGAAGGAAACTCTGAATTCAAACTGGATCACACTATTCTAAAAGTGGGTATACATGTGGCTGGGCACCATCCAGATCCCCACTGAAACTCCTACTATAGATTTGCACATACAAATAAATACTTCAGCTATGCTCGATTAGCTTTCATTTGGAGGTGACATATTTGTTTGATGGAGCTGGCTCAAATGACCAGGTGAATGTCACAACAGGTACCTAAAATTTCTCAATGTTTATATAACTTATTGTTAGTAATGCTTGCATTAATTACTGACCATTGACAATCCCTTTTTACCTCAGTCTTGATGCACAACAAACTGAAATATCCATGTTCAGGTTAAAAATTAAATATTTAATCATCAGTTTTTATTACCTATTTGTTTTTGTTTTCTCTTGGAAATATTTAGTTTGAGAAAATGAGCAAAAATAAGCAAGGAAAGTGATGTAGTACATGTAAAAACAGTGGGCAATGATAGGAAAATCTGAAATGTTGCCTCTAAATATTCAGTTTAAATGTATTGAGTGATGAAATACAACCATGATTATTATTTTGTTTCATCCTGCCAATTTGCCATTACATCTCATGCCATAATTAGCACCTATATAAGTGCTTATGTATTTGTTTTATAAATCTTACCTGCGATATCACAGATGGCAGAGTGTCTAGGCAAATGTATATCTAAATAATCACCAGTGTGAATATCAAACAAGTCAATCAAAAAAGTTCATGTTGGCCTATGACACCAAAAACAAGTGCTGTTTGTACAGCAGTAGAAGCTCAACCTTCTCACTAACAACTTATTTTTCTTTTCTTTTATTGCCTTTGGTAAAATGGTGTCTGACATGGTGGCCTAAAAAGCAGATATTGTAGCATTGAATTCTGCCAAGTAGAAAAAAAAAATTTTTTGCAGTCTGAAATTTATTGGCACTTGACAGACATTTATGGAGACCAAATACTGGGTAATGTGTTTCAGCAGAGGCAATCTATGTAAAAAAAAAAACAAAAAAAAAAACATTCTGCATGGTCCTGCACAACTGTCAAACTACAAAATGAAAAGAGCCTTGAAAATACAAAGCTAATTTTGATTTGCGTTATGTGCTGATATTGGAACAGGCTGAGAAAATGTTGAATGGAAAAAGAAAATCATTTGCTCCATAGGACAAAAACCATGGCTACTGATTAGGAAAAAGCCCTCAACCTTTGCTTGACGATTTGGTCAAAGACAAACCAAGAGATTTTGTTTTAGTAATTGACAACTTTTTATATTAGCAAGTTGGCATACACATCAATGCATTTGTCAGAAATTGTTATGTATAAGAGCATATACACATTTCATTAGCCTAGTTAAAAACACAGAAATCTTAGTCTAAGAAAAAAAAGGGGGGGGTCAATCTTTATGCTTTTGTAAAGGGTTGGGAATAAAAAATAAATAATATGGTCAGCATTTGAAAGAGATAGAAAAGGGGTATAGGAAAAGTGACATGATGGAGGTAGAGAATATGAAAGCATATCACCGGGTAGAGACTTTATTTATATATAATAAAATATTTATATATATAAATATATAAGGATTTTTCAAGTGTAGCTTAGATGTGGCACAAGGCCGAAAGTAGGGGACACCTAGCGAGGATCAAACTCACTGCTCAGTCGTAATTGTTCTAGCGAGACAAGCTTGCTAACCATTACACCACCTCGAGGCGCCCAAATATTTATATATAAATATATATGAAAGAGGAGGAGGTAGATAAGTGGTTGGTGGGGAGGGGTGCCATCTTTCAGTTTCTGCATATTTTTCCCATTTCCATCAATATTGTTTCTACAGGAATAAAAAAAAAATTATGCAAAAATTATTCAAGAGACAAAAATCCAATTTTAGTTAGGAAAAAAATAAAATGACTATCATCGATTTTGTTCGAAATTGACACACACATTTTTATGATACAATCTGAACGACACTGGTTTCACATTTCTATCCTAAAAGGTTCTGGAGAGATGACCTTCTGAACTTAAATAGAAAAAGTGGAATTTTTTTTAAGGTTAACACAAAGTTTAAAAATTGATTTTTGTTGCTTTTAAAAACAGACAGTTGAATTATATACCATTATGTAATCAAATAGATCTAAAACGATGTATTTGTCACCTCAGACATCAAAAAGTTGACAATAAATTTTTGCTTCTAATTTGACCTATCAAAATTTTTTTTTTCTAAATTTGACAAATAACTGGTCTAGCCCTTGGGATGATATGTAGAAAATTTCATTAGTTGAAAACAGGAAGTTGGAATGCAAGGATTTTAAAAGAAAATATTTTCAAGTTACCTCCCTTTATATTTTCAAGGTAGCAGTAAAGAGATTGAATAATTTCAGTCAAGCAGCCCAAAAAAATGTTAATATGCTAGACACATGGATGCAAGATAGATGACTCCAAGTCTGTGTTACAAGTTTTCATTTGTTGCTATTAACAAAATTATTACAAGCATTTTTATTTTAAACTCATTTTTGACATTACATTCTAAGTAGTTCATTTTAATATCAAACATGAATTTAAAATTAAAAGCTTGTAATAATTTTGTTAGTTTTAGTTGAAAAATATGAACAAGTAATAAAAATATATTTTTAATTATTTTCCCCAATATATTTAATATTAACTCATACCAATACTAAGAAATTGAAGAATGTTATCAAAGCTAAATTTCAAAATCTTGTAAAAAAATTCACTGAAAACTGAACATATATAACAAATCTAAAAAAACGATTGATTTCTGTCATATTTTCACAATAGGCTCCATTTATTCAAGTACTTGGAAATTTTGGAATTCCAAATGGAAGAACAGGGATCAAAAGGACAAGTGAAATGTGAAAGGTCTATAAACAAATGTACTTAATTGAGTATACAAAGAAATCTATGCAATTGACATACATATATGAAGATAGATAAATACATATATAGTGTGTGTGTGTGTGTGTGTGTGTGTGTGTAGATACATATCTACACACACACACAAGCTTAAAAGCCACCCTATTGTGCAGCATTTAAGCTAGCTCCTGCGGAAAGATCTTGATTGAAACTTCATTACACTAGGTAGGGAAGAGTAGATGTAATAGGCAACAGACTACAGAACTCAAAATTGATTGCTGCATTTTGCATTAATATTTAAGCTTATTTTTTAAAAAGTTTAACGATAATTCTTCAGCCACCACTCAATTAATTGAAAGGCAGTTTGATGTACATAGGTCTTTACTTTCCATACAATTAGTTTTATTTCATGGGTGACTTTCGCAATTAATTTTGATTATTCCCAAATTTATTTCCAAGTTATAAAAATTGGTATTGTACAAAAGAAAATTTGTAACAAAAAAATTGCATAAAAAAAAAAAAAATTTTTTTAATTTAAAAAAAAAAAATTAATTAAAAAAAAAAATAAAATAAAATAATCACCAAAATCAATAGCAGTAATGAAAATTTGGGAATCCAAAACTTCAGGATTGCGGATTTGGATCCACCCCGGAATATTTTTAATTTGCTCATGGAGTTAGCCTAATTCCAAAATGGTATGATATGTTGGGCTACAGCCTCTAAGAATACAGTTGAAAAAGTGTGACACAGTGACATACTGACATTCGCATTTATTATATAACAAGTAGAACATAGGAACCAACACTTCATGGTTCATAACTGATAATTCCATTTCTAAAACCAGTCAGGCATGTTTGATGATCACCTCAGGCCTGAAACTACTAGTCACCGTAGTGTTGCATTCTATGTTCACTCCAAACTGCTTATATTATGTGTGTGTGTGTGTGTGTGTGTGTGTGTGTACATACACTATCCCTAGGATTAAACACTCTTTCCAAAATACACTACAGCACTCAATGGAAGGAAAAACTCAAAATCCAAGAAGCTATTATTATAGAAAATAAATAACCCACATCAAATATCATTTACCACAGAGACAGTATTTTGAAGCGCATATGGTATATTTAATGTACGCATATATTAATATAGGAAAAAAAATAAAATAAATAAATCAGTCTTTTTGTGCGACCTCGTTCCCAATAACCTTTACCCATGATGGTACCATAGACTATTTCAAATTTCCAGCTTTCCAAAGAATACCAGGATGTAGACAAAGGAATTCTAACTACCACACAGACACCACTTGATTCTTGAAAATGACTGCAATGATCAAAATTACTTGAGCAAAACAATAACAAAATACAAACTTTGTACAGTTTATCCACCACTTTCAGCACAATACACAACACCTTACTTGCAAATTGGAAAAATACAATACAAAATTAAAGACAGACCTTGTCAGTTCATTTTAATCAAATTTGTTTGGAGATTATATAACAGACAGACACACACACAAAAAAAAATATTTCAGACATTTCACATTACTCTTGAAATTTTAATACAATTTTTTTTTAAGGGGAACATTTTCGGTTTTAAATTCCCAAGACTTTTCAGCAGAAACCTTTTGTTTTGTTTTTTTTAAAAAACACACACACACACACACTATATATATATATTTATCTCAATGTATTTCATGCATGGATATTAATGATTACAAGACTGGAAACTTTAGTTTCCTTTTTTTTGTAAATGCAAGTCACACCATTAAAATATTTTCCACAAATGGAAACAAACAAAGACACAAAACATGTCCATTCCACCAACTGGTCTTGTGTTCAGTTTCATAAAAATATGCACCCCCCCCCCCACCACCACCACATCTCTCCAGAGTCATAATGAATTCTCGGTATTTTTACTGTTATGCATCTAAACTATTTTGGCCACACTTCGTCTTTTAAAATGCAACTAGCAAGGTCACCATGTATCAGCTAGGTAGAAGTGACTTTCAGGATTTACCATTTAATGAAAAATATTTTCTTTGGCTTAATCCACTGTAGAAAGACAACTCAAGATGAAAAAAAAAAAAAGAGGATTTGAGAAAAGCAATACAAACATTTTTTTTAAAATTGTCACTTAAAAAATGCAACACAAAATCATTTTTATTAAGCCTTTTGATAAAAATCAAAACAATATTTTTTATTCATTCAATATGTTAGACTAGTATCATCATCTTTGTTGTTTTGTTCATGTCTTAATTAGTGGGATGATAATTTTCTTTTCTTTACACACAAAAAAAAGCAAAATTTAAATTGTGTAACAGGAATTCAATTTTTAAACAAGTAGCCAAATAATATGAAGAGCAGAATCAAAAAGATACTAGCAAAAGTTGGCAGTAAGGTTTCAAGTTCAATAACTTGTGTTATTAAATAAATTAAAACTTTTGTAAGTTTCAGCAGAAGGAGGATAGAGAAGAAGGAGGAGGAGGAGGATAGAGAAGAGAAAGAAAGAAAAAGAGGAGAAGAGAAAGAAAGAAAAAGAGGAGAAGAGAAAGAAAGAAAAAGAGGAGAAGAGAAAGAAAGAAAAAGAGGAGAAGAGAAAGAAAGAAAAAGAGGAGAAGAGAAAGAAAGAAAAAGAGGAGAAGAGAAAGAAAGAAAAAGAGGAGAAGAGAAAGAAAGAAAAAGAGGAGAAGAGAAAGAAAGAAAAAGAGGAGAAGAGAAAGAAAGAAAAAGAGGAGAAGAGAAAGAAAGAAAAAGAGGAGAAGAGAAAGAAAGAAAAAGAGGAGAAGAGAAAGAAAGAAAAAGAGGAGAAGAGAAAGAAAGAAAAAGAGGAGAAGAGAAAGAAAGAAAAAGAGGAGAAGAGAAAGAAAGAAAAAGAGGAGAAGAGAAAGAAAGAAAAAGAGGAGAAGAGAAAGAGGAGAAGAGAAAGAAAGAAAAAGAGGAGAAGAGAAAGAGGAGAAGAGAAAGAAAGAAAAAGAGGAGAAGAGAAAGAGGAGAAGAGAAAGAAAGAAAAAGAGAAGAGAAAGAGGAGAAGAGAAAGAAAGAAAAAGAGGAGAAGAGAAAGAGGAGAAGAGAAAGAAAGAAAAAGGAGAAGAGAAAGAGGAGAAGAGAAAGAAAGAAAAAGGAGAAGAGAAAGAGGAGAAGAGAAAGAAAGAAAGAGGAGAAGAGAAACAAGGAAAGAAAGAAAGAAAAAGAAGAGAAAGAGGAGAAGAGAAAGAAAGAAAAAGGAGAAGAGAAAGAGGAGAAGAGAAAGAAAGAAAGAGGAGAAGAGAAACAAGGAAAGAAAGAAAGAAAGAGGAGAAGAGAAACAAGGAAAGAAAGAAAGAAAGAGGAGAAGAGAAACAAGGAAAGAAAGAAAGAAAGAGGAGAAGAGAAACAAGGAAGAAAGAAAGAGGAGAAGAGAAACAAGGAAAGAAAGAGGAGAAGAGAAACAAGGAAAGAAAGAAAGAAAGAGGAGAAGAGAAACAAGGAAAGAAAGAAAGAAAGAGGAGAAGAGAAACAAGGAAAGAAAGAAAGAAAGAGGAGAAGAGAAACAAGGAAAGAAAGAAAGAAAGAGGAGAAGAGAAACAAGGAAAGAAAGAAAGAAAGAGGAGAAGAGAAACAAGGAAAGAAAGAAAGAAAGAGGAGAAGAGAAACAAGGAAAGAAAGAAAGAAAGAGGAGAAGAGAAACAAGGAAAGAAAGAAAGAAAGAGGAGAAGAGAAACAAGGAAAGAAAGAAAGAAAGAGGAGAAGAGAAACAAGGAAAGAAAGAAAGAAAGAGGAGAAGAGAAACAAGGAAAGAAAGAAAGAGGAGAAGAGAAACAAGGAAAGAAAGA
>OZ038493.1:48752058-48984558 GCA_964036315.1 Acanthosepion esculentum | reverse complement strand
AAAAAAAAAAAATCAATACTGATTGACAAAAATGAAGGAAGCAAATTGGATACCAAAATGATTCCCCCAATAATCAGCAGTGACTGTATGCAACGATTAAAAAAAAAAAAAATAAAATTTAAAATAATATTCATCACCGTCATACATCTCTTAAACAATTAGTTTATTCACTGTTCACGAAATGTCTTCCTCCTTTGATCAGGCATTCAACTCGATTATTACACACACAAACATTGACAATCAAAAGTTATTTAACAGAGAGCAGCACATTTCTTCACACTTTGATATTACTCCACTACAAAATCAAAAAAAAAAAAAATCTCTTCTTTATTTTCATTATTTCCATGTGGGCTAAAACCTTGTGATAACAAAGATAGGGACAATAGACCATATGTAAAGAATGAAAACTCCTCAAACTTATCTTTAAGCCCTCACTTTGGAAGAAATGTGGCTTAGCTGAGGTTAAAAAAAAAAAGAATTTTTGGCAATAAAACTTGACACACCCCCACTTACTTCTGAATAATTTGGGGCATTAAATTTCTTTTCCAGTTTTCAAAAGTTAAATGAACCCAAATGGAAATAGTCAAGTCATTTATTCACTGGTCAAAGTTCACAAAAATGTATTCTATTTGTCCCATTAATAGCACAAATCTTGTACATTTCATCTGATGAAAAAAAAAAAAAAGAAATTTGTTTTATCTAAAGCTTACAAGGTAAAAGTTGACAAATTCATCACAAATATCTTAACCCTTTACTGACCAAATACTAAAAACTGATTTTTTAATTCTCTTAAATGTTTTGTTTGCAATGATGTAAGATTGTATAAACCTGCTAGTTCATAAAACTAGCAGGTTTATACAATCTTACATCATTGCAAACAAAACATTTAAGAGAAGAAATTTTATCATTCTTAAGCACAAAGGAATTACAACATGAAAAGGACTAACATTTAGAGACTGGTAAAATTGTCTTCCATTACACATTATATAAGTAAAGATGAACAACTCACAAAATATAAGGCGTTTACTGTAAAACATTTTGTTTCAAGTTTGTTCAAAATATTTCCCTGTCTGTTGCATTTAAAACCTCAGATATTTCAATTGATATAGTTTTCTCATTTTCTATTGAGAAGAAAAAAAAAAAAAAAAGGCATTCCTGAGTTAAAAAATTAGGGAGAGAAAGGGAATGACGAATGCAATTGCAAACATTCATTTTTTCACCCCTTTTAAATAAAACAAACTCTACATTAATGTTATTAAAAAAAAAACAAAAAAACTTGTATTATATTTTATAAAAAAAAACTTGATCATTTCAATATACATCTAAATTGACCAAGTTATAAGAAAATAGTGTCTATTAGAGAGGAGGAATAATAATGTTAACTAGACATAAATTGCCAACATTTACACAAAATTCTTCAAAGATTTCCAGCCTACAAGTTACATATATATATATATATATATATATATATATATATATATATATATATATATATATATATATATATATATTACTTAATACTTCTAGAATTCACTCTCGCATGCTCATGTGTGATTTTTGTGAGCTTTGGTGCGATTTTCGCTTCCAGCGACTTATATGCACATGTTTATCACTGCTTGGAAATCATCCATGTAAACAGAAACAAACTATCATCACTTTCTTGTCAGTGTATTGCTTAATATATTGTATTCTAGTTGTCATCTTTGATAATGGCTTATGTAAGCCGAAAGCTTAGATTGGATTAAAAAAATATGTATCAATATTGTGATTTTCTTTCTTCGTTTAATGATAATGTTATTAAGCTTATCAGACCATATGAAAAGAATTTACTTAAAATAAACAGACAACACTTGTCTATATTATTTAATGAAACATGTACGATTATATATATATATATATATATATATATATATGGTAGACTCTCCTGCCAAATTCAACATATGAGGGTCAAGCAGCTCATATCCTAGGAACCAACAGCCAGACACCAGCACATATGATTGTGCAGAACCACACCACTTTTTGAAGAACCATATATATATATATATATATATATATATATATATATATATATATATAAAAAAGATGTGACCAAGAATTATATTCAATCACATATGTGGGAATATATTTTCATTACTAAGATTTCTTGAATACACAGACCAATAGACAGAATACACACAAAAATAAAAAAAGGGGCATCTATTTCAAATATGAAGTGACCACTATAGATGTTTGAAGTAAAAATCTCACATTAAAAATAAATCCAGGAATTCATATATATTGTAGTTCACAGCTACTAATAAGCAGGAATTTTTTTTTCTCTCCTGATGATGGCCATTCTGGCCAAAACTAGCCAAGGAACCTAATTGAAATAATAAAACAAAAAAATAATATACAATCCAGTGTGTCTGAAAATTTTAATTTTTCAATATTTCTTTATTGTTCAAAACATGCACACATTTTTATATATATATATATATATATATATATATATATATATATTATATATATATATATTATATATATACACACACATGTGTGTGTGTGTGTGTGTGTGTGTGTGTGTGTGTGTCTGTAAAAAGACAATATGAATAAATCAAAAGGAAAACTTATCTGACACATTTCATCCTCTAATGGACCTTATCAAGGTAAATGTGAGAATATTTTTTTTTTGTTGCAACAAGTAAAAATGTTACTTTTCCAATTTTTTTAAAATTTAAGAGACACTCAAATATTCATCAGGTTAACTGAAAAGCCATGGTAAATTATGAAAAATGCTGAGTGACAATTTAATGTCTAATAAATGAAAGTGCGTAAATGATCTTAAATCTTTTTTTATGCAATCGATATTTAAATTATTTTAGTATGGGATAAATTTATGTATTTTACATCTCAAATAAAAGGTTTTGAATTTAACCATTTTCTTTTAATTTCACATTTTTTATCATCTATGTTGGCTTGGGAAAAGAATAATTCTCTTGGAAATGAAGATATTGGAAAAAATATGTGGCACAGATTTACATTGATAAGATTAATAAGCCTTTTCAGTTAACTTGATAAATATTTATGAATGTCTCTAAAATTAATTTTGAAAAACTAAGATCATTTCTATTTTTGTTTATAAATATTAGTTGCAAAATAATATCCTTACATTTGGCTTGATAAAATCCATCAGAGGTTGAGATATGTCAACTGAGTTCAATGTGTGTGTGTGTGTGTGTGTATGCATATATATATATATATATATATATATATATATATAAATAATGGCACAGTTTGATTCAACAAACTCAAGGGTTGAAATTTTATCTATGAAATACAACAGGTTTATTCAGTAAAAAATCCTTGGTTTTATTTATTTTTGTAATTTTTCTGATTTTAAGAGAAATATAAGATATGAAAACCTTTCCAAATAAATTAAGGTTTTTGCAATGGTAAAGTAAATGCTAGCATATCCAAAAATATCTTTAAAAGAAAACTTTAAAAGACTTTAATATGTACAGGTTTTATTCTAGGTTGTCACATCAAGAAACATTAGGGTTGTGACCACAAAATCCATGTACAGAGATTAAAAAGAAAATGTGATTTTTATTATCATTAAATTAAAACCAAGAGAAGCAAATAAGTTTCATTTAACTGATCCCTGAGATCTTAACAATTCACTTACAGACTAAAAACAAAGATTAAAATTATAAAAATGCTACTAATTCCACAGGAAAGAAAAAATAAAGAAAACAATAAATTTTTAGCTTTTGAATTGATATATAAAATCTATACAGATAAAATTTTATTTAGGTAATACTGGATTTAAAATCAGTTTGTTTAGCTCTAATATTTCTTAACACTTATTTCCCAAATAAGTTAGAGATCATCAATTTAAAAAAAAAAAAAAAAAAAAAAAAAAAAAAAAAAATCAAAGCGATTTCCTTAAAATTAGACGTAAACCTATTAAATTACTCAGTTTTAGAGATATAGGACATATTTTCAAAAATTTACTTGAAACAAAGTAATATCTTTGATGGTAGCAGATAT
The DNA here is from genome assembly GCA_964036315.1 of Acanthosepion esculentum. Lineage (NCBI taxonomy): Eukaryota > Metazoa > Mollusca > Cephalopoda > Sepiida > Sepiidae > Acanthosepion > Acanthosepion esculentum. Next base: position 48,980,529 of record OZ038493.1, on the reverse strand, counting down.
TTGTATTTTAATTATGTAAAAGTTTAGTTTTAAATTCAAATTAAAAAAGAAAAGTTCAAATCAATTTTGTAAGGTTGGAGAATTTTTTTTTTTTTTTGTAAACAAAATCCTACATTTCTTAATTTAAGGGCTGAATATTAAGGCTGAGAAAGAAAGAGGAGGAGGAGGAGAAAAAAAGGGACTCTTGGACAATTAGCAAGAATTCTCTATTGAACTTTCCATGTTTTTCCAAAAATAAACCTGAATCTATAATTTAATCCTAACTTAAAACGCTAAGTAAACATACAAACTCAATGATTAAAAGCTGGAGTTTTAAGAACCAACTTGATATTAGAAAAGGCATTTTAGCCACAGAATTATAAAAAGTTATTGTGAAAAATTCACTCAAAACAAAACTATTTAAAAATTCACTCAAAATAAAAGTATTTAAAATTTCAGGTCAAGAAAACAAAATGAAAGGGAGATAAATCAAACAGCGTTATGTAAATAAACATCTTTCTATGGCTAAAACATGTATTTTCAAGTCTATAGAAAAATTAAAGTATTTAGCTCAATTCTATCTAAAATATTTTAATATTCAAATTAAAAGAAAAGCTAGGTTGAATATCATCATTTATTAGAGTTATGTCAAAACAATTTAAAAATTTACAAATTGAAATTTAATGACAGATTATCTAACATGGGAATTTTTTATTAATAACCCTTTTTAAAGCAATAAAATCACCCGAATATGAAAAATTAATTACATAGCAATGAAGCCTTTAGGAATCTAATAATAAAAATGGTAATGAAGTCTGTAATATTCTACAAGAAACAGCTTTTGCTTTGAAATTTGGAGCAAAAATATTTATTGTAGCAGATAGTAATATGGCACTAAAACAAATTTCTGTTTAGTTACCTTGTTCTCCTCTTTGCAGGGAAATAGGTAGGAATTTATTTTTAAATCTTGTCCAATTAAAATCCTGAACAATTTTCAATTTCTTTTTAACTAGTATATTCATAACTTTTAAAATATAAGTGAATTCAAATAAGATATTATGACAAGTGAATTCAAAATTTGTGTTAATTTGAATTTCTCTCTCTCTCTCTCTCACATCCAAGGCAAATTAACATACATACCACTCAGGTATTAGAAATTTGGCAAGTATTATAACCTTTAAAATAATACAGAAAGATTTCAGAAAATGTTAAATAAAAATCACTATATCAATCATGTAATGCATATGGATTTAATACACATTTGCTGTTGTAGAAGAAATTATACTATATATTATCAGAACATGTTAATGAAAACAAATCAAAATCATGCAATATACGTAAGACAGTCATTAAGACTAAGAAGAAAAAATGTCTTAATATATATGGCCCATGTGTGTATGTTTGTGTCATGCACATTATATATATGAAATGGACTAATGTATTTTAATATTTTTTTTGTTTATACGTTATTTTTATAGATACAAATATTTAAGTAAATGCTCTGCTTATAATAAACAGTATTAACAACATTTACCAGCTTGAATGTCCGAGAAATCTTGGAGAAAATATGCCCTCCGACAAGAATCGAACCTGTATCCTAAACAGAACCACCATGTAGCCTGATGTGCTATACCATTTAGCTACAGAGGAAGCATCTGGTTAGAAAGGCTAAATTACTATTTTTAATACTGTTTATTATAAACAGAGCATCTACTTAAATCTTTGTATCTATAAAAATAACAAACAAAAAATATATTAAAATAGTTTTTGGACTTAGTCCATTTCATAATATATTATGTCATTTGTTTGCAATATATAATACAAACTGGTTTGATTTCTTGGTACAAAAGTAGGTCAGGATTATAAATTGTCAACCAAAAGAAAATTTAGTTCCAACAGAAAAAAAAGAAAGTTAAAATTTTGTTGTTGTCTTAAAATAAAGCAAAGTTGCACCCCACCTTGAAATAAATATTCAATAAAATGAATCTTTAACAATGACATTATTAAAGTATACATTGCTATGCAGGTAAAGAAAAAAAAATTCTAACCAGTCAATTTTTGTTTCAGATTTTCCAAAATATGGATACAACCCCCAAATTCCTATTAAGGAATATTCTTTGGAAATTGGAGCTTAAATTTAGAAAATATTTCCTTAAAAATTGCGATATTAAAAAAAAATTTAAATTACGAATACTTGGTAATTTCTTCTTAAATAACTGGGCCTGTTGATGAAATGCTCTTGTTAAATTGTTTGTTTTTTTTACAAAGAGAAAATGTTAAGAATGGAATTAAAAACATTAATAAAAAAATTACAAAAACAAGTTATCCCAAATTTGTTATTAAGTTTTTATCTTGTTTCCATTTCAGATATTCTTTAGGAGATAGCAGGATGCATGAATCCGCAACAAAGTGCACAATGCTGTATCTTTCCTTCACAGATATGACTCATGGACCCTGTTCTGTAAGTATAATGATTGGAATCAGGTGGTAGGACCACATCACCCACCAACCTTGAGGTCCTGGACATTAATATCCCCTCCAACAGTATCTAATAACTCTGGTGGGTAGAGCATGCTATCTGCTTGAGAAAACACTGAATGCCAAATTATCTGCCATTTAAAAAATTGGCATGTGGCAAAAGATAAAAGGGAGAAGAAAAAAAATAGTTATAAAGATTCCATTAAAATTAGCTGAAGTATGTAAGCCATAGTTCATCAAGCCTCTGAATATTTTGAGAAGGCCAGCATCAGACTCATCACTGCAAGAAAACAATAGCACATAGCAATGTGATTATAACTGGCTTTTAGTGTCTGCTAGAGTCAGATTAAAAAGCCATCTGAGAATTCACACATGAATATAGAAAATCATCTTCAGATGCAAGAATGTTCCATATTCAAAATAAATATTTCTTTGATTAAGTTCCTCATGATTCACAGACTCTTTCACAATACAACCAACTTAATCGTAACATATACATACTAAGGATATGCTTATTTTTATTTTTTACAATTCTTAATATATTTCAAATATAAATTTATTAATACTATTCAAAACAAAATTCTATTATGTATTTCCTAAATTAAATCTACCCTAAGCAACAATTTGAGACACTAAACTGGTATTTATAAAGTATTTCATTTGATGCTATGGGATAAGAGAAGAAACATTGAGGTGCAGAGGAAATTGTTATTTTGAAAAGTTGTAATTGAAATTTTAATTTAATGCTAAACTAACACCAACAGGAAATCTGGAAGAGATTTGCCTCAGCTGAGGGCAAGGCTCTTCAACACTATGACAACTGTTATAACATTTCAAACAATTTTCATTTCAACTGTTAACAATGTTCTTTGTGTAAAAAGATAAGACAGCTTTTAAATTGCCTTGGCAATTTGTAGCAAGTATTTTAAACACACAAATGAAATCTACTCAATCCAGATATTGTGATAACTAACTTTTTAAATCAATCACTGTACTCAAGTGATTTGATAAGCTAGCAATCAGAATGTCACAAAGATTTATTTGTATTAAATAAAGATTTAACAAAACCTTTTCTTTTGCAAATTTTCAAATCTAATATCAGTAACATACATTGCTACTAAGATTCAATAATGAAAAGGAAAAAAAGGGGTAGAGAGACAAAAAAAGGAGGAAAAGAAAAAAAATCAATAAAAAATACAGAAAAAAAGAAAAATGGAAAAAAAGCAAAAAATGAAAGGTGGGGGGAGATAAAAGGAAAAAAAAAGAAAAAGATGAAAGGTGGAAAAGTGGTGTAGATGCAAAAAAGTGAAAAAAAAAGGTGAACAAAAAGGAAAAATTGGGGGGGGGGATAAAAGGGAAAAGATATAAAGACACAAAAGGGGAAAATAGGTGGGGGAAGGGGAAAACGTGAAAAGGGGGAAAATGATGAAAAAGGAACCAAACCCTTAGACATGATCATATGTTGGTACACAAACCTCTGGACATTTTAGGTAAATTATACTATTTCCAAATTGTGTAATATCAGTAAAGAGCAGCAAATGGCTAGTACAAAGTTGCTCATATGAACAGCCTTATTCTACTTACGCATGTAAGTAAAATTATTTAATTTTGATGATGAGAAGCCAGAGTATTCTATCAGGGTTTCAACAGGTTAAATTGAAACATTTTAAACAGTAAAATTAAACAGGTGAAATCAAAACATTTTAAACGGTAATAAATAAATAAATAATAAAAATATATATATATATATAGTAGTTTAGAATATTTCCACCTGTCTTAAGTTGACACCAATAACAGAAGGATTGAGATAAAGTGAATGTCATTACAGACAATAGCAACAAGAAAAAAAAAATCTAGCTTGCACGATTCTAGTGAGGGCACCAGTGTCATGGATTGTGATTTCTAATTATTGATCTAGGCTGCCTAAAACCCATGGGAAAAAAAAGGACATTTTCTATCTTATTGAATGATTAATGTTTAAATCATTCCTTCAGGCTAACATTATTACCATCTTTAGGTATAATGCCAGCATTTTTGCTTGAGCAAGTGATTTCTGATTCAGTATAAATCCTAGTAATATTCTAGTTTGCAACAAATCTCTCTTTTTTAAAAAAGGTTTGTTCTTCTAAATGTGATAATCATTTTCTGTGATAAACTCTTCATCATTAGGATGATAATTTCATTGTCCAAGTAGAATTGTAACTTTAAAAACTAATTTTTTTCTATTTTCCCCACTCCCTATTGATAGGTTGTTAAAACAGAGCAAAAACTGAAAAGGCTTTTCCTTCTTTTGAGGTTTTGTTGAAAAGAAAATGTTAACTTGGCCCATCAACAGGAGTTCAGTATTTAGATATTATCATTGCAATACTGTTTTGTTAGGGGGAAAAATACACCAAAAAAAAAATTTTTTCTATTTCCACTGGATCAAAAGAACTCCTTATACTTTTTCTATTTCCACTGGATCAAAAGAACTCCTTATACTTTTTCTATTTCCACTGGATCAAAAGAACTCCTTATACTTTTTCTATTTCCACTGGATCAAAAGAACTCCTTATACTTTTTCTATTTCCACTGGATCAAAAGAACTCCTTATACTTTTTCTATTTCCACTGGATCAAAAGAACTCCTTATACTTTTTCTATTTCCACTGGATCAAAAGAACTCCTTATACTTTTTCTATTTCCACTGGATCAAAAGAACTCCTTATACTTTTTCTATTTCCACTGGATCAAAAGAACTCCTTATACTTTTTCTATTTCCACTGGATCAAAAGAACTCCTTATACTTTTTCTATTTCCACTGGATCAAAAGAACTCCTTATACTTTTTCTATTTCCACTGGATCAAAAGAACTCCTTATACTTTTTCTATTTCCACTGGATCAAAAGAACTCCTTATACTTTTTCTATTTCCACTGGATCAAAAGAACTCCTTATACTTTTTCTATTTCCACTGGATCAAAAGAACTCCTTATACTTTTTCTATTTCCACTGGATCAAAAGAACTCCTTATACTTTTTCTATTTCCACTGGATCAAAAGAACTCCTTATACTTTTTCTATTTCCACTGGATCAAAAGAACTCCTTATACTTTTTCTATTTCCACTGGATCAAAAGAACTCCTTATACTTTTTCTATTTCCACTGGATCAAAAGAACTCCTTATACTTTTTCTATTTCCACTGGATCAAAAGAACTCCTTATACTTTTTCTATTTCCACTGGATCAAAAGAACTCCTTATACTTTTTCTATTTCCACTGGATCAAAAGAACTCCTTATACTTTTTCTATTTCCACTGGATCAAAAGAACTCCTTATACTTTTTCTATTTCCACTGGATCAAAAGAACTCCTTATACTTTTTCTATTTCCACTGGATCAAAAGAACTCCTTATACTTTTTCTATTTCCACTGGATCAAAAGAACTCCTTATACTTTTTCTATTTCCACTGGATCAAAAGAACTCCTTATACTTTTTCTATTTCCACTGGATCAAAAGAACTCCTTATACTTTTTCTATTTCCACTGGATCAAAAGAACTCCTTATACTTTTTCTATTTCCACTGGATCAAAAGAACTCCTTATACTTTTTCTATTTCCACTGGATCAAAAGAACTCCTTATACTTTTTCTATTTCCACTGGATCAAAAGAACTCCTTATACTTTTTCTATTTCCACTGGATCAAAAGAACTCCTTATACTTTTTCTATTTCCACTGGATCAAAAGAACTCCTTATACTTTTTCTATTTCCACTGGATCAAAAGAACTCCTTATACTTTTTCTATTTCCACTGGATCAAAAGAACTCCTTATACTTTTTCTATTTCCACTGGATCAAAAGAACTCCTTATACTTTTTCTATTTCCACTGGATCAAAAGAACTTAAAATCTTTTATTATTTCACCAAAGAAAAGATCAAAAATCAATTCATAACATTTATCCATTAAATTACTAAACTAAGATAGATGTTATCCGCCCCCATTTTGGAACCCCCAAAGAGAGTGTGTGTGTGTGTGTGTGCCTGATTTTTGAGGGGATAAACCAGAGACACACACACACACGGATATCAGTCTATGGAAACAAAAAGAAAATAAAGCTACTACAGTTAAAGCTCAATCAATGAAAGCTCTATAGTTTATGAAACCCATCAGCAGTCATTATGGTACTTCACAAAGTTCAAAAAGTGAAATACAAGTTGGGAATGTCTTAGCCCACACCCAACTATTTTGAACTCAAATCATATTTTGATAATTCCCTATTATCTTAGTATGTTTCTAAATAGAAAATGATTGGTAGTATTTACCCAATTATTTCTAAGAAATTGACAATGAAAAATCAAAGTTATGCTTTTGATGGTCAATAAATGTATCTTTACCAAATGAGAAAAATTTACAAGAGTTTATATAATAAAGTTTACTTGAGCAGGAGTAAGATTACACACTTCAATGACTGTCAGTGATCAATTTTTTTTCAGTAATGAAGATGCTATGGCATATTTTTATCTGGAACTCACCAAATCATAAATCAGCTGCTAAAATATCCCATCCCTGATTCTCTGAAAAATGGAAAAGAATAGCTATACAGAATTTCAGGAAGTTACTTTAACAAAAGCATTATGACTTATGCGCATCTCCAATATGAATGACAGATTAAAAACTTGTGACTATTGAGCATGCTGAAAAGAACCTGATGCTTTCTGATGCAGAATTATATGAAACTTATCTTTAAATTCAAAAATAGATTGTTTCCTCTCTAAAGAAGCTAACCTAGACTATAGAACTGTTTTGAAAATAAAATATTTTAATAATATTGTTTTACAGATAAACAATTTTAGGAAATCAAAAACTATAGAAAAATATTTTGGTGAAATAAAATTGGCATCAAAATAAATCTTGATAAAAAGCAAAAGAATTGATAGTTTTATGAAATTCAGATTTTAAAGAGTGTAGACTATTTCTCTTAAAGTTTAATAGTTTTAAAAATATATAAAATTTTTGATAACTCTTGAAAAATCAAATTCAACTTTTCCAAGAATCTTAAGTACAATTAGTAAAATAGTAATAATAATTATAAAAGTTCTAAAAAAAAAATTCCAAATTCATTTTAAATTAAAAAATAAATTCCATCAGATAAAGAACAAATGTTTACAATTTTAAACAGTAAAAAAAATTAAAAAAATGTAAAAAAAAAAAAAAAAAATGATTAATTACTATTTCTTTATAAACATAACTAGTGGGAAAACCTAATTTTTTTAATGAAGTAAAAAATCTATGTTAAATTTAAACACTAAAATTCTTAAGTTGAAAGTTTTCTATAAAACAAAACACTTAATGAAAAACTGGACAAAAAATATTAAAAAAAATCAATTATCGTGAAATACAAATACAAAACAATTCTACATATTAAATTTCAGATTGGAAAATGTTGTTTAAATACTTTTAAATAAACTTTCAAAATGAAAATGTTTTTAAAAAAACAAAAACTCTGGTTATTCAATACAAACCAGTATTGTTTATCTTTATTAGCTTTGATTTTATTTGTGTTTGTTCTTCAAAGGACTTAGAAATATTCGACGGAGTTAAGTAATCTATCAGCTGAAATGCTGGTTTCAAAATAACACTCAGTTTTATAGTGGGGGGTGAAAAAAAATAAAGTGTCATTAAAGTTTATATTAAAAGGATTAAAATTTCAATTGTTTTTCAACTTTTTTCATTTTGCTGAAACTCATCAGCAACTCATGTATGACCTTGGGGGCACACCAACAATCTGGTAGACCACAACTTATTAATAGATAGCAGCATAATTAAAAGAGAAGAAAACAATTGAATCAAGATCTTCTAAAGTAACCAACATGGGCATGAAGTTATTGGGGGGGGGGGGGGTAAAAATCTAGTGTTCATACATGTATGACATTTAACATGCATCTTGTATGTAAATAAATACATACATACATTTCTGCATACATACATACATACATACATACATACATACATACATTTCTGCATACATTTTATATACAAACAAAACTACTTGTATGTGCATAGACACACACACACACACACACGTATATGCATATATATATATATATATATATATATATATATACATACATACGCGCACACAGAGAGAGAGAGAGAGAGACATGTATGTGCATATAAACAGACACACACACACACACACACACACACACTTGTATGTGCTTATATAAAGATATACATGCAAGAATGGAGAAGAGGTTGAGATTCATCCATTTTTTTTTTAATTTTTTCATACACTTATTTAAATCACATGAATTCCCTTCCTTTCTTGCAAACATCGGCTCAAAATTCTCATCAGACTGGATATCTTTTTCAACGTGTCCAGTTTTACAAACACTATGTACAAAAGCACTTATGTACATCAAATTGTATTTACATATATCCCATAATTTGTTTTGTTCCATTCACAAATCAAACATCAAGTAGCATAAATACCTCTTTTACTTGTCTTACATCCCACAGGTGAGACAAACCAGAGAAAATTTTGAAGTGATGGGTAGCAAATAAGAATTTTTTTTTTTTTTTTTTTGCTTTGTTGTTTTATGAAGCTGATGTATCTTCAACCTTCACAGAGTCAAAAACTCTTAACACTATGTTTGGCCAGGACTTTGAAGATAACAAAAGCTATACACACACCACACAATACTCAGACTTGCAACAGAGAATAGGTAGCATTTAACAGGTCTGAAGTTATAAGATCATTACACGAGACAGAATTTCAAAGATGCATTAAAAAGAAAAAGGTTCTCGAACTGAATTGTTTACACAGAAACTGATGAAAGAACAAAAATATTCAATTTTTGTCAGACTAACGTCAACTACAAGCTTAGAGAACTATGTTGATAAAGAAATGTATCAAGACAAATATGGCATTTCATCTAATAATGATATCAAACAGACAATATTTACCATATATAGATAGAACAAGTCATAATTATCTGAGCACAATGACTTTTTTCCTTTAAATAAAAGGAAATGATAATACTGAAAAAGATAATGAAGTAGGCTAAATAGATACGTTTCTTAATTACGGCTGACTTTAAAAATACACATAACTTAGCATAAAAACTTGCCTAAAGTTTTTGTTTTGACAAAAGAGGATATCTTCAGTATAAAAAAAAAATCTATACCATCTGCCTTGAGATAAATCTAATGGAAAGATAGGTTTTAAAAATTAATGAATAGAAAATAAACAGACTGACCTGGGTTAATAGCATCAAAGGTTTGTAGTAGCTGTATGAAAGACCTGCACAAAATTAGGGATCACATCAATAGGTAGCTAAGAAGTAAAAGATGGGCATGCTACATGAGATTGAAATGCATATAAAACACATATTGGAAAGGTATGTCCTTGTCCCGTAACATATTTATACACACACACACACACACACACACACACACACACACACACAATCTGAGTAGACTTACCCGAAGTCTGCTCCCCTACCCAACCCTAACAGACTGATCAAATATTGCAGCTATCAGAAGGTAGTATTTGAAAGGTGACAATTATTGTCTACAATTAATTTTCAGGATGTCCCCCTCTTTACATTGTAATGCCTTCAGGTTTTAACTTGTTGCAATTTGATAGATCTGTTTTATTGTACTCAATCACCCCTTTTTTTAAATCTTAAAAGAAATATTCCAAGAAAGAAACTGAAAACAAAGGTTTTACATCTAACTTTACATGAGAATACATGTTTACTGTCTAGCAAAAAATATATTTCTTCTTTTCAAAAGAAATGATTTAAAAGACAGAACAAGATAAAGATGAAAGCTGATGTAAATATAATTTAAAAAAAAATAAAAATAAAAAAAAAGTTTCCTCAAATAAAAAAAATTTTGAATTTTAAAAAAAAGTTTTAATTTTTTTTTTTTATAGAATAAAAATATCTTTTTAAAAATTCTGGATGCTTTGCATTCCCAAGAAAAAAAAAACATTTTGTGTCCAAGATCAATAAAAGCAGGGAAAAAAAAACATCAACAAGAGAATAATAGCTATCATGTCTGAATGATCTTGGTGATTGAAAGCAGAAATAAAAATTTCTTTTTAAGTAAAAAGTGGTAGCAATAAAAAAAAACAAAAACAAAAAAAACGTTTTCATTTAGCAAATAAATTGTTTTTAAAATTTAAGAAAAGAAAAAAAGAAAAAAACAAAATCAAAGTCCCAAGCAGACAAAATAACAATGCCAATAAAATATTGCTTCCAAAATTTGTCTATTAAAACCAGCCTGAAAGAGTGGCTGGTGAGGAGGTCATTTGAACTTTCAGTTTGTGATCCTCAGGGCTTTCAGGATTCTGGTAGGGTTTATTTGGGCTTGGGTTCTGAGAGGAGAAGAAGTGATTAAGATTTTTAGTTTGGGATCTTTGGGAGACAGGGTCTTGGGGTGGGTGGGCGGTGTTCAGTTTTGGATTGGGCTCATTAGAGTTTTAAAATCTTTATTATTGTATAGTTTTGGCCATTAAATCTATCCTTTCTGGAAAGGTTTCTTAATCTTATATTTGTTATACTCTGATCAAAGCAAAAATCAATTTTTATTTAAAAAAATAAATTTTTTTTTTTTTTTTTTTTTTTTTTTAAAAGATAAATGAAATTAAGAATTGTAATCATTTTCCCTTTTTTGTTAAAATTTCAGTATGTACATTATTTAACAGTAAGATGCAGCATTTTAGTTGCACACATGACAAGTTATGCTGTGTATATGCGTGGATGTATGTATGTGCCTGGAATTTTGTTGAAAGATAGCAGTACATGATGTTTGTGTGTGAGTTTCTATCGAGATGAGGTTGGTGTCAAAAGTTAAACATGGTCATAGGTAGGTAAGTAGACAGGCAGGCATGCATACAAGTACCCAGATCTACTTATTAATTAGATTGGAAGTTTAGGAGTAAATGTATGTCTATGCACTCATGTAGATATCTAAGTGTGTATGTAAGCGGATAAGCCTGCAAGTGAGTAGACAGGCATGTAAGTGTGTATGCAGCTAAGAATATAAAATAATGTATGCAATGTTGTTCAAAAGATGTGCAAGAAAGGATGTATGTGGAGTTTTGAAGTCAAACAGATGTTTGAATCTAGATAGATATAATTGGTAAGTAAATGAAATACACATACATCAACATGTATAGAATATAAATCAAGTTATTGCTGCAATAGCAACAAGATTTTTGTCAAGTCTTTTTTTTGTGTTTTTTGAGAGAGAAATGCAAAGGAAATAAAAGACTTCTTTTTTTTTTTGCGCTTTTTAAATATACATCATACAACTTGCTAGCTAATGATAAAATATCCTTTTGACAGCCTACAAGCAAAGTAGGTCATTCCATTTTGTTTTTCCTTCAAATCTCTCACTAGAAATTATACATTTAATCATATCAACACACACACACACACAAAAGCTGTGTGTACATATATTTGTGCGTGCACACACACACATTTTGTCCTCAATGGCTAGGGGTATCTTTGAATTACCCAGTAGCATATCATTTTTATCCTTTTCCTAATGCAATCAGAGTTGAGCTCAGATCAATACAGACTTTGTAGGACTGAAACAGAGTATAAATAGAAATGTTATTGATTCAGCCAGAATGTAGCTCCTTCCTAAATATCAACAATGCATTACAACAATGGAAGTAGATGACAAACTAGAACAACTTTATTTTTTTTGGAAGCCAGTCTTGTATATAACAAAACAGCAACATCCTGAGATCGGAAAAGCAATAACTGTTGCTGTCGCTGCTGCAAGTAGCTGAAGCTGATGCTACTACTGTCATCACCACCATGAACAAATTCCACTGCTTCTCTCCTAAACGATTCCGTTCCCTGCTGCTTTTAGGTCTTTATACTCCAATGTTTCTATAGCAGCCTAGCTCTTAGCATGAAGTGGAATAAGGAACTTATGCCCAAAAGGAGAAGAGTATGTAATGCCCACTTGGGCCATAACCTGACGTGGTAATCCGAGATCACACAGATACACCTGTCCACATTGTTCCCTGAGGTTGAGTGGAAGACACAGACTGAGGCACCATTTGGCTTGAATTAGACTCCCTTGCTGTGGAGGGTCAATAGCCAAGACTGGGGCTTTGCTGTTGTTGGCCCACTCTACCAAGGTCCTATACCATGATTGGTCCCTGAGAACCATGTTCTCATGATTGTCCAAAGCATTAATGATTATATCAACAGTTCCTTTTGGTAAATCTGAAAGAAAGAAACAATTCCTTTTCTAAGAATCGAAATAAACAAGCCAGGACAAAAATTATAAAAATCACTTAATACTAAAATGTGCTTTTCTTTTTCTTTTTTTTTTTAAATTTCCCTATTCAACAGACTTCAATGAAAAATGAATAAAAAAATTGAACAGTTAATCAGAAAGTCGTTTATAAATTAGAAAATTTTAAGCAACAAAAACAAAACAATTTTGCAAATTAAAATATTTTGTTTTCATTTTTATTTTTCACTTAATGTTTTGCATCAATAATGTTTAAGGATCAAGACATTGCATCAATAATGTTTAAGGATCAAGACATTGCATCAATAATGTTTAAGGATCAAGACATTGCATCAATAATGTTTAAGGATCAAGACATTGCATCAATAATGTTTAAGGATCAAGACATTGCATCAATAATGTTTAAGGATCAAGACATTGCATCAATAATGTTTAAGGATCAAGACATTGCATCAATAATGTTTAAGGATCAAGACATTGCATCAATAATGTTTAAGGATCAAGACATTGCATCAATAATGTTTAAGGATCAAGACATTGCATCAATAACACATTCAAGTGAAGTTAGACATGAAATGCACCAGGAAAAGAAAAAATAAAGAGATCATAGACAATAAGGATTTAAATTGATAATCATCTCTAATGTAAACTTTAATAATTTTAAAGCTTTTAGTAAACAAGAATATGATTTATTAGAATATTAAGAGAATGATTCCAATTTCTTACCTCGAGCACAAGAAGTTTTCTGTCCATCAGTGAGATCATATAATAATAATTCTTCTTCAACATAATGGTCCATTTTCACAAAGTTTGGCACATAGACAAAAGTTTTTACATTATGATTGGCTAAAAGACGAGCACAGGTAATTCCCTGAGCTCCTTGAATGTGAGGACCACACAGAGCCACAATTGTAGGCAACTGGTGGTCATTCTTGGGATTTAACCTGAAATGAAAAGTTAAATAAAATTTAAAAAAAAAAAAAAAAAAAAAAAAAAAAATTTTTTTAGAAATACAAGAACCCCATCATTCCTCCAGTTAGAGTTCTCTAAAGAAGAATGGCACAAATATGGTAAAGTCTCCTTTAGACAATGAAAAGTAAAACATTAAACTTTTAATTTATTATATAAAAGTATATACGAGTTGGGATCAAATATGGATTGAAATCTGACAATAAAGATAAATGATAAGAGGTCTTTATCAAAAGTATATATTGATTTTCTAAGCGTAGCTTAGATGTGGCACAAGGCCAAAAGTATGGGGCACCCAGTGAGGATCAAACTAACTATTCAGTCATAACCGTTTTAGCGAGAAAAGCTTGCTAACCATTACACCATGCCGAGGTGCCCTTATCAAAAGTATATATATTTAGTATAGGAACCTTGTGAGTTTCTTATTGAAGATCAAATACATAATTAGCTAAATCACTAATTGATTTAAATAAAACAAAGAAATAAAAATATGATTATGTAAATCTATATCATTTGATGAAAGACAATATTGACAAACAAGGGCATCTGACCTGTGGCTGCCTCCAACAAGTTGTAATATCATTTCGGTGGTTGATCTGCCAACAGTCTCCAAGCGCCTCGACTTGGAAAACCCAAATTCTTCAGCAGTAGAGAATAAACGTGATCGTAGATCATAAGAAATACAAGGAACAATAAGACCAGAATCTAAAGAAAGAAAATAAAAAGGTAACAAGGATCAAATAATGGCGTTTAATCATTGATTTGTGATTTTAGTTTGTGCTTTGGTATAAAGCATCATCTTTGTAGCTAAAAGAGGTTTCTTAAAAGGTATTTCATTTCAATGCACAAGTAAGGAATATTTGGGAGTTGTAAAATTTGTTTTCTATTAAAATTCATAACACAGAAAGCAGGAAATGTGCTTTATGAAATTTTACATAAATATTTCCTAAACTGAATCATCCCAGTTAATGTTTAATAAAACTGTTTTAGGATTTATTAAAATCTTATTGTATAAATAATAGAAGAAAAATGTTTAGTTTAAAATAAAAAAAAACTGAAAAAGAAATGGTAAAATCAATTTTCTAAAATACAAAACCCCCCATAAAGGTATTTTTTTTTCAAAATAATTTTAAGTTTATTACTTCCACAGCAAGAACCATAACAAATCTGTTTGCATCTATGTGAAAAGGTTTTTAACAACAATAAACAATTGCAGAGACTATTTTATTCCTTGTCAAGAAAAATGGCTGAGAAAAAAGGTTTCTTTTAAACAAATGTGAAAAACATTTTGTAAAAACAAGTGTACCAGTGTCGTCAAAAGTGACAGCAATTATTACAAAGATTTAATATTGATATGCAGTGAAACAAAACCAGAAATAAAGAATTCACAATTCACAACTAAAATACATGTCAATGGCATCTAGGATTTATTGATTACTATTAGCATTATATAAAGTGCTTCTTGCTCAATATTTTTTTAACATTTAAATTTTTATGGGCTTAATATAACAGTGACTCAAAAGGGAAACACCTCTTGAAAGAAGATAAGCAAAAGAATAACAAAAATGGCAATCACAAAACACATCTCAAGACCAACATGATCACTTTGCAGATAAAGGTACGGTTGGTTTGGTTTGTTTTACGGCTTATCAACCTCAACAGGTTATTTAATGCCAACAAAATTTTTATTTGTGTATATTATTTTTATTGCTGGTATTATTTTTTTATTTTTTTCAAAAATGTATTGCTGGCAATATTTTTTTCTTAAAAAATGTATTGCTGGTAATATTTTTTCTTCAAAAATTGATTGCTGGTAATAATTTTTTTTAGAAAGTATTTCTGGCATTAAAACCTATTTTTACACTTTCATAGTGTTTTTGACCCCTGTTTGGAGGTTAACTATTTACCCATAGCTGGGAACCTAACAGGTGCTACCACCCCAGGTCAGGGTGGACCTGGGAATACAAGCAATTAATCAGTGGTTCCACGCTCCTCAAAGCCTCCTGAGCAGAGGCTTGCTGCTGGATGTAGTTTATAGTCTTACCCAGGACACGAAAAAGTTAGTCTCCTCAGAAGAAAGGCTTGAACAAATAAGACTGCAGGCTAAGAAATGTAGTCATAAGGGGAACAGATTACTTGAACGATTCATTTTGTTTGGGAACTAATTTTTGTCTGAATAAAAGATAAATATTGTATTTGTATAGATTATAAAAATGACTACAGAAAATAACCACACATAAATTTATTACCTTAGGTTGATTTACCTATAGGGCCTAACACGAAGTACGCAAAGTGTTAAGTACGTAAAATAAATTCTTAAATATGTAAAATATGAAGTTTAAAAAAAAAAAAAAAAAAAAAAAAAAAAAAAAGTGAATTTAAATTTCATTCATTACATAATCAAAATCCTAACTGTTGTAATCTAGGGAAGGTGTTGAAGTTAGCTCCTCCTTAATTCCCAAATTGTCACTAGGGGTCACTCTCCCTATACTATAAATACTGGGCGACTTTTTGCCTCATTCTCTTTCCTTCAGGCCCTGTGCCACATCCCACCTCGCTTGGAGGTGTGGTAAATTCTCTTTTTCATTTCTTCATTTCAGTGACTACACTGTAAGCTCTCTCAGAAGATCCGTGTCTCCCCATTTGTGGGAGACGCCATGAACATTATACACACATACACGTACATACGAACATTCACCAAAGAACAAACACAAATATTCATACACACATACAAATGTTATTGTCTATGTCAATTGTTAAATTGTTTTGTTTAATATATATATATATATATATATATATATATATATATATAAAGGTTTAGTTTGTCTTCTTTATCTTCAGTTGGACTTAATTCAAGTCCAGCCATTTTTTTTGTAGTTGGGCATTTTAATATTCTACCAGGAGTTACACATATGTTTCTAATATAACAACACATAAATACCCCCCCACCCTCAGTCCTCAACAAAGGTTACTGAATAGAATAATCACACGAAGGTTGGTATTGAACGATAATACTTAGGACACAAACAACACATATAAGATTCGCCAGCAGCGCGTAGTAATCAACTGCTAGAAGTGAGTCAAGTGAATTCCACAATGAATCTCCAACTGCAGACCAACATACAGTATTTACTACCATATTTATGTGAATGGAGATATACTCATTATCGTCCTTAGGTATGCTACAATGTATAACAATGAAAAATATAGAGAACAAGATTGAAAAATTAAAATTTAACCATATCTCGATATTAATATACAAGCCCTAAAATAATAAAATTTCATATTGAAGCAATCAGAAAAAGTGATTGTCAAAATTTAAATTTAAACAGAATTTTATTTCTAAATCTTCTTGAAAAATAAAAAAAATAAAAAATGAAGAGAAGAATTTGTATTGAAATAATAAGTCTAACTCACCAGTAACATATTCCTTGTCTGAAAAACAAGGTACTTTTATCTTACATAGAACAACAGGACCAGACTCTAGGATATTTTCATCGTGTCGATATTTTGAAGGCTGTTTCCTATCATTGGCTCGTATCACCTCTGGCAATGAGTTTTCCATTTCCTGAAAGAATGCTTTTTTATCAAAAAGTGCCAAGTTCTTCTCAAAATCAAATTCCTTAAGGAAGGACTCAGAAGGAGCACTGAAACAATCTTCACGGTTCATCAGTTTTCGACGGCAATCGATTTTCCGTGATGGTGTTGCTTTCTTTCGAGTTTCAGAGGCTAGACAAAGAAAAACAAAGCAAAAAAAAAATATTCCTCAATCAGGATAAAACATTTACCAATCCAAAGTTGGTAAGAAAACAAAACAAAAAAACTTTTCTTCTTATAAACATAGATATTGGAAATGTCATTCTCTAACGCAGGATTTCTCAGCCTGGCAACGCTGGACCTTCATACCCACAAAAAGTGTCAAAAAGACAGTTTTTCCATTATCACTGCTATTATTTTAACTACCTTCACTCCTTGGCAATGTTTATTGTTTTAAAAAGGAGAGGATCAGAATTTTAATAAAACCTCCTAAACATATGATGAAAGTGAATTTATGTATTTTTTTTTTGTTCTTGAAAATTGACAACAAAAATAATAAATACTATTTACTTATTAAATTGTTTTTTATACATTTATTTTATCATTTATTGGAGGGTTGTGTCAATGGAGGTGGAAAAGAAAAAAAAAAAAAAAAAAAAACAAACAAACAACAACATCCTTTTGACACTTTTTTGTGTCAAAAGGATTGTTGGGGTTTTTTTTTAGCACACAGGCATTAAAGTCGAAGATTGCCCTTGATCTTTTTCGTTTTTACTTCAGGGAGCACTTGTAGAATAACTAAAATTTTGGGTGCACTTTAAATTTTATTAAAACAATAGTCATGAAATAGAAAAATAATAAAAGATGTTTACTGAAATTTATTTTTAAGACATTGTATATTTATAAGTGTGTGAAAACTGTACTTAATGTTCTTTGGCCTTATACTCTCATCAATACATTTAATATTTTATCTATTATTGAAAGATTAAAGAATTTAGCATGCAGTTTAAAATATCAAATGACAAAGACTTAACTTAAACATGAAAGCCATGTTTGATGTCTCTATTTTTTAAAAATAATGATTTTTTTTAAACATAAATATAAATTACTCTTATGTTAATTTGTAGCGACCCTGGCTGCCTTTCATGGTGCATTAGTGCATCCAGGAATACTGGTTGAAAACGCTACTCTAGAGTGAAAAAAACTATCTCCTCTTTACAACAATCACACGGATGATAAAAGAGTTGTCATTATGAATTAAATTATTCAGTAAAATTGCAGGAGGTTTCAAATAATTACATTCACATGACCACATTCATGGTTATTTCTATAATTATGTAAACACTGCTCCAAACTGATTGTGAGGATTTCATTGTGATTTTTCATGCATAAATTAACAGAGAATGTAAGAAGTATCAGAAATAATAACATGATTACACAAGAGAGAAATTGAAAAATAGCAATATATAATTGATAGTATTACACAAAAGATTTTCTTACATGAATCTTTAAGGAATGGCACAAACACTGAACAATTTTAAATCATAACTGAAATTAATGTATGTATTTACTTACCTCAATAATTTTTTTTTTATACATACAAGAGAAATAGTAAAAATATATTCAAGTGGGTCACTTCGGTCAACTCTACCAAATCATAATTAGTATCATGTTTTTTATTGTATCTAAATCAATTTTTTCCAAATGAAAAAGTACCCGATCCTTTCTTCAATATTCACAAGTAACACTGTTTTTCAAGTTTTGTTCCAATAATATTCTATATATTTTATTTGAATTGAATGTAAAAACGCAATAAAATTTTCTTCAATGATTGTTTTATTTAACAAAAGTAACTGCAATTGGATAATTTGAAAGCAAAATCCAACTGAAAAATGTGCACGATTAAATAATTTTCATGAAAGGAATTAGCAGTGAAATTTAAGATTTTTTTGGAATACTTATTCAACATTTGAATGAAGCATTAGTTTTTGCAAAAACAATGCTTCATTCTAGTGTAGAAAATTTCATACAATTGACCTGTTAATATTTAGTACAATAATAGAAAAAAAGGTGTAAGAGAAAAACAAAAAAAAACAATAAAAAGTTCTCATTTACATGTAAGCAGGTTATAAGGACAATGTAAAAATATTTTCAAAAAGTAGTTAAAATTTTCAGATTCTTCAAAATTAGTACAATATGTAACATTTTACCTTTTGACGAAACCAAATAAATTTTCTTTTTAGGTTTACTTTGAGCTGTTGTGTAAAAAGAACAAGAAATATTTTGATTTTTTTTATGTCTTTAGAAATTCACAATTCTTTTTTTTATGGAGGCAAGAACAGTAGCAGTGGTCATCTTTACAGTTGACTCAAAACCAAATGCAGGTTTTGAAGACCATATATAGCAAAACTGATGAAAACATTCTTAAAGCTAAAAGGTATTTTTTTCATATTCTAATGCTTATATTTCAGCAATTTAACTTCAAATAATCACAAACTTAAACTAAGTAAAATAAGAAAATTGTGGAGTTGGGGAGAGTAATACATACTATTTATATAGACGAAAACCACGACAGACAGCACAATAATATTGTGGAAGAGAGCAAGATTTCAGTTACAAAAACACTAGTTTTCCATATAGTCACCATTAAAAAAGTCTGAATTCCACTCTTCGAAAAAAATGGCTCGTGTCTGTCTCTCTCCTTCTCTCATACAAACACAAACACACACACACACACACAGCAACAAATTGCTCACCACTTGTGCTCATATCCAGTTTTGTCACCATAAACATTTAGCAATTGTCAATGAATATCAATTGGCACAAATTTTTTTCACATAGAGAAACTCAATGATACACCTGTTTCCATATGCACTTTCATGTCAGATGTCATTTTGCCAGACAAGAAAAAAAATTATATATACGTTATTAAAAAATGGTTCAATCTCAACTGCCATAAACCAACATAAAATAGGAGGAATTACTTTCAGAGCAAAGTGATTGTGTGTATATATATATATATATATATATATATATATATATATATATATATATATATATATATTTATTACACACACACACTTTAGTTATTGTTTTCTATTTGTGAAAATTATTTAAATATGGATGGTAGCAACATTTCCATAAAAGAAATGACATTTTTAACCTTTTAAAGAGCACAAGTCATGTGTTTATCCACCAATTTAGATATTTTTGCACACACATTACATGACTGATAGCATTATATTAAAAGACATTTTTTAAAACAAGCTAATCACAAAGGAAGACAGACAACAGCAAACTAACAAGATGACAAAAGATTTCAAATCAATAAAAAAAAAATATTTAAAAAAAAAATGAAGGGGTCTAACATTAACTACTGAACTACTGACAACATTAACTACTGACGACATCAACTGTTGGCTCAATTTCACTTATTCAACTGACTTGGCAAATAAATACCTTGGAAATTTTGGAGTCTATTCTTATTTTCCAAAAGCTTAGCTTTAGCGCCAATGTCTCCTCCTGAAGATGACAAAAAGATTTCAAGCATATCAATAAACACAAATTCTAGTCAGCCATTTGATGTGCCCAGTAAATTAAAAGCAATATCAAAAATATTAATGATGCAAAAAATTTACTCTAAGTCTATTCAAGCTTTCCATATGAAAAAAAAAACATTTCTAATAAGTGGGGTGACTGTTATAAGATGGGAATTAAAAAACTGATTGAAGTCTAGAATTAGACTGCAGATACCCACATAAATACAAACTGTTTTTACTAACTTGGTTGGTTAAAGAATCAATGGCCTTACATAAATATGAAATAAAAATGAAAAATAAGCCAGAGAAAATAATTTATTCCTCCTAAAAAATATCAATGTCCTTTTTGTATTTCAATAATTTCTAATGCAACTGAGTCACTTCAATATTACAAGTGGAGGAAAAAAAGCAGAAACTGACAACTAATCAAAATGTCATCATTCTTTGTTCAAAGTTAATTCCTCTTATTTTAAGAGCAAATTATGAATATAAAATAGTTCCCTCCAAAAACTTTCTTAAAAAAAAAAAAAAAAAAAAAAAAAAAAACAGCATGGCATGATGAAAAAGGCTCCAAACTTGATAAAAACAAAGTGTTATCATCAAAATGTTTATTATAAAGAGGAAAGACAAAAGTATTTTTTAATTATTTTATTAAATTTTTTAATACTTTCCAGCACGTTCAAAATTTTAGTTATAAATCTATTTTTTTCTTATTTTTTTTTTTGTCAGCAGGTGACCAAAAGATTAGTATGGGAAATTTAGCATCTTTTTTTGCATGGTTTTGAAAATTCTTGTATCAAATAATTGTTGGATTTTAATGAAATGTGATTTATTCACAAATGAATGAAATTATTTTTGAAATGTTGTTTTAGAAAATCTTGGCAATTTTTTTTTTTATTACCCCCACTTAATTTTAGGAAATTAAGAAAGTAAAATTCCAGAGTCTTCATAGTTATATTAGTTAGAAACAGGACTTGTTGAAGAATTTAAATCATGAATTTGTTTTTGTCAAACAGAAACACTATTGACCAAAAATCTGTTCCAAATTGTAAAATTAAAAATGAAATAAAGCTATGACATTATTTAATTAGAAAAGTTTTTAATTGCTTTTATAAATAACATATTAAGAACACTAATGTCTTAAGAAAAAAATTTTTTTCAATGAATAATGTATTTTTACAATTGTTTTCATTTTTTTAAAATTTTAATTAGAGAATAAGTTTTAAATTTTAAAATTCTATATTAAATTTCAGTGATTTTGATAATATTAAATGAAAACTATATTTACTATTCATAAAATCATCATTAAATACCAATTTTAAAAATAATTTCAAATAATTTTCAAATTAATTTTATTAGTGTATAAACGTGCCATTTTTTGTAAGTACAGCAACCATACACTGAATTATCAGAAAATAAGAGCGATGACTATAGTAAATTTAAAGCCAAAATTTCTAAACTTCAATAGAACAGATTACGGAGAATAATTTTTTAAGATTACCAAGTACATAAAAATTAAATAAAAAAGGCACTCATGTCATTTTCTCAAATTGTTTTACAGATAAAGTCTCCATAGAACAAGATTAGATCTGTCATCACCTTGTCAAACATGTCAACACAGCTATTGTCAGTTAAAAAAGAATTTCTGCAAAATTTTAAAATTAAAAATTTATTTGTTTTAAATCAGATTAATTATACTTTAAATCAGCTAATAAAGTTTCAAAAATTGGTATATTTTATTTTTAGAAGATTTTTTTAATATAGAGTTATATGGCAATGAAAGACAACTAAAAATGGGTGCTAATCAGCTATTTTAGCAAAAAACAAAAAATAAAAAATAATTAAATTCTTTCCAGTCAAGTTAAATTAGCTTTTAAAATACAGCAAAGTATTTTGCTTATTGGAAATATTAAATTTATTAACTTTAAATTCAAACAAAAATAAAAGCTTCAAGAAAGATTTTAAACCTTAGGTATTACATCTTTTGTGGAGGTTCCTAATATAAAGTGATTGTTTTTCAAAAGATTTCCATGCAAGAAACAAAATATGTTAACTGAAAATGTTCATTTAAATTCAACTCATCCCTAATCAAACCTAATGACAAAAACAATTTCTTTTAAACATTGGTTGACTAAACGATTTTTTAAATCAATTTTCTAATATTGAAATATTTTGGAAAAGTGAAGAATATCATAAACATTTATAAGACAGTCAGATAATTCTTTTTTAATCATTTCACGCAACGTGTGACTGAGTATGGGAGAAAAAAAATAGTCAAAAGAAAAACAGGAATTAAGAAGACAGAAGAAAATGATTGATATTGCATTTAAATTTTTGAAGATCAAAGTTGACTGGGAATCAAAAAGCCAGAAGGGAGTTCCACATGTGAGAAGTGCAAGAGAAGAAAATGTTATCATAGAACTTACAGTTTGTGTGTGTGTGTGTGTGTGTATATATATATATATATATATATATATATATATAATGATTAATACAAATGTAAATTTTGGCACGAGATTGATGTTATTTTCAGCATCTTGAATTTATTGTTTCACGGGCATTAGACAAACCCTCCAGTAACTGTTATGTTCACTTGGCAGGAGGTGTGTGTGTGTGTGTGTGTGTGTATATATATATATATATATATATATATATATATAGATATGTATGTATGTATAAATATCAAATCTCTCAATATATATCAATATATCTCATAACAAAAATTAAGAAACCAAGAGCTAAACTTAAAAAAATAAAATTTCTTACCAATGAACTCTGCCAACAATGTTTTTGGAATTAAACTTACTGTATTGACGAAATCTAAGAGCCTCTCTCTCATTTTTTTTATGACAATCCCAATAAACAGTTTAGTATAGAAAAATATAAAAGGATAGAGCAAGTCCCTTACATAGATTGGTTATAAATTTTCAGTTCATTTTTCTCAAAGACACTAAACCATTTGTTCCAAGAAGCTCCAGTTGATTAACTTGCAAATGCAAACTTCCACCCCAGGTCTGTCACTTTCTCTCTCTCTCCTTCCCTCCCTCACATTTTAGAGCAAGACAAATAAGGTTTCAAGTGGGAAAGATATCCATTTTCAGGTTTAAGCACTCAAATTCTAACAAGCTGTTTAACTGGCAACTGTGCAACAATTTTTAAGATACCAAGAAATAAAAAGGAAAATGGGACAAGAAAAACAATTTTTATAAGAATAAAAAGAAGAAATGAAATATAAGATCCACCATAAAATGAATTGCCAACAGTAATTACTCAGATTTCAGATGGTCACAAATCAGAGAGATTTGCACTGAACTATTCTACATTTCTTGAAAGAATTTGGTTTCATAAAAATATGCCCAAATCAAAAACAACTTTTTCGTTATTACTTGATGTCTTTTTAAGCATTAGAAAATAAACAATGAAGAAAATTATTTAATTCTCTAAAGGCAACATTCAAATATCTCTAAAGATTTACCTGAATTCCGTCGCTGTTTCATCTGCTCATCTTTATTGGTGGGTGTGCGTCTATGGTTGCTGCTGTTATTGGTCCAGTAAGAGTTTTTCTCTTTGGAAGGCGTTCGTGTCTGATTATAACAGTAATCTGAACAGCTCACCACTTTAACGGGAGAGGCTGTTCCACCACAAATAGCTTCCATTTGCTCTTTAGTGAATTTTGAAGGAGTTGACTGAATTGAAATAATGTCTTGGGCATCTTCAGCTGATTTGATAATGGACAGTTCTCTGATATCCCTGGCACTAAGAAAAACAAAATAATTACCAATGTAAAAAGCAATTATACATTGTACCATTCCTCCAAAGTCAGTTGCAAAAATTATATTTTCTCTCTTAAGAAAAAAAAGGTGAGTTTTATAACAGTTTATTTACTTTATATGAACAAAATATTTAAATTTGTCACGTTTTAAGAATGATGGAATATTTCCAATATTCTTCTGATATCCTAAGACTCGGTTACAATATCTTGGAAGTGTAGAGAAAACCAGTCTGCACACAATTGAGTTTTACGATTTAACAATCTTGATTGCTTTTAAGGTTGACAATGGTGATAACATCATTTTGCCATCATGCAAGAAATAAGATAGTATCGTTTTAGTCCTGCTCACTTGCCTGTGTATAATGAAAAACCATTACAAAAAAAAAAAAAAAAAAAAAGTTTCTTTTCAAGCATAACTCCCTGTTTTTTCATCTGATGCTTTCCAAATTTGGCATGTAAATTACATGACACACAAATCGTCTTGTGTGAATATTTGGTTTAGTGGACGAAATCTGTGACAAACTAGGTCCAAAATTAGCTTTCACCATTTAGCCAATATTTTCTTCATATGATTCCATCTGAAATTGACATTCGAACAACCTTTGATGCAAAGATAGTTTGAGAAGGATTGTTGAAGCATTAATAAGGAAAAGTTCCCGAAAAACCTCTTATTAACCCCAGCTTTACAGTAACCATGCAAAGAAGGAGGGGCGCATTCATGCGTTTGCACTTGAATCAAGCTCTGGCACGTCATCCCAGTTTTTGTTTTATTATTAGATTTGTGAACAATGCCATACTATTTGAAAGTTATTATAGTCATAGGAAATTTACTGAATATCTAAAACATTGAAACAATTTAACCCCGATCAACAACCACACAATAAGGTTTTATCAATGGAATTCCTTTATTAAGAAAAATCAAACACTTGTGAAGGACATACCACAAAAAAGATGGAGGGGGGAGTAGCTTAGTATACCAATGGATGATGCATGCAAGCGGGGGATGCAGGTAGACATTTCTAGACAGGGATGCACGGTTATACAATTGCAGCCATGTACACCCAGGAAATGCCAAGTACATCAGCTAGTATATATACACACATATATATATAATGAATTGTGAATCTTTGTTTTTTTTTTAAGCTCTCCTCTCTTTGAAATAGTGTGATGCACCAAGAACTTTGTAGATTAAGTGGATTACAAGTGTTTATTATTATTTTTTATTATTTGGTAGAAAAAAAAATATTGGGTGTTATAATTGCACCTTATTTTACAGAGGTGTACAATTATAAATGCTAATTTAAGAATGCACAATTACTTTGTGAAAATTATATATCAATAATTAATTTTTTGGTGGACTGTATTTTAACTAACTTATTCAAAAGGACTTAATCAAATAATGATACAACATAAAATTTACAAAATATGGAAATGTATTAAACATGAAATACTTTGGAAATTAAAAATGTATATTGACCTGCACTTGAAGGTAAAATTGAAACAAATCATCCTTTGGAATCTAGTTTATAGTGCTGAAAACTGAATGGTTGATAAGAGTAATTTATCTACCATAGTCACCAGTGGTTGAGCACCAGTTTTATAAAATCAAATGGGTTTAAGATTCCAGCTTTGTTTTCTATATTAATAAGATTTAGACAATAGAGTAGGTTTACAGAAAAATTAAACTATAACTTTGATTACCAAAGTGATTGAACAGTCAGAAACTATCTTATAATCATTTGTCTCTTTTTCTCATATACACATTTTTGACTAAAATACATACTGCAAAAGTTCCTAATTATATTTGAAGAAAAATACTAGACATTGTTCTGAACATTAATCTGAATAAAAAAGAAATGTTTATTCTTGATGAATGGATAACAGCTTTATAGAGAAAGGTATAAGATTTTTTTAACTTTAGCTAACACAGTTAACATTTTATACATTTAAAAATCTTTAGAAATAGTTCTATCGTCAAAATACTAATTACCTAGAAGTTAAACTATCAATTACGTGTGTGTGTGTAAGGAAAAATTCTCACTCCTAACCCTCCAAACAAACAGAGTGAATGAAATGTTCTTTCTGCTGGCACAAATACAGTTGATATAAACTTAATATATACAGCTTCAAGAATACACAAGTGATGAGCAGACAATCTATTCATTGCATCCCCCGTGTGTGTGTTTCTAAAAAATTAATGGATTTTATTTTTAAATCTGACATTCCTATTACTTCAAACATTATTTTTAGTGGATAACCATGTTTGAAATAGATGCCCCCTTTTTTTAAAATTTTAAATTGTGTATTATGTCTGTCAGACAGTGCACCTATTTCAAACATGCTAAAAGTAACATTTGATGTAATAAAAATGTCAGATTAAAAATAAAATCCATTGTTTAGAAATTGCTGTTTACATATCGGATATGAAAATGAGCCGATATGGGTTTTCAAGAATAACTGAACAAGGAAGAACCTTGCCGGGCTCTGACACTTTCTGCGACTGAGCATGCCAGATCAAACAGTGGTTTCTCTTACAAAGTAATATTTATAATATAGATTGTTGGTAAAAAAAATAAAAAAAATAAATACATGATATGCCAAAACTACTTTCACTTTGTTCAGATGCTATATTACAATCCAGGTAGTTGATATCTAAAATAGGCCATTGTCTAAAATAAAATAAATAAAAAAAAAAAATTAAAAAATCTTTTCTCTTCATTCCTAAATACTGAAGATAGTGAGAGCGGCCCCCTCCCCACTTCTATAATCTAATAGATCATCAAATTACCATGCAAGATTCTTCTGCATTTTTCAGGGCAATCAAGGTTATTTGACAGTGCCCATCTTGTACTCATGTAATATGCAACAGGTTGTCATAGGTTATATGGTACCAACAGTAGGAATACCTGACATGACCCATAGAGAGAAGTCAAATCAAGGTATCAATACGAAGTAAACGACCTCAACCAGAATTCAGCTCCAAGATTTTATTTTTTCTACTGTTAAACATTATGCCAACTCTATATCTTTTGATTGATTCATTTGCTACAGCTTATCAACGCTTTGTAGGTTATTTAAAGCCAGAAAATGTTTTTAGATTGCAAGAATTTTATTTTTTTTAGATAATAATGGTTTAGTGATACAAGTCTTACTAATTAACCCAAAGCTGGGGGGAAAGAGATGATTCAAACCTTTCCCAAGAGTCTTTGCATGTAAGTGAATATGACAAACCCAACAGAAATTGGAACTTGGCTCTCTGATTACCAATTCCATAACATTATCCATTACACCACCTGGTATTCCCAAGTGGTCACCCATTTAGGTACTGACCAGGCTCAACATTGCTTAACTTCAGTGATTGTATGGGAACCAATGTTTCAAAGTGATGTGGCTATAAGCTGCTGTATTTTTTAGACAATCATCAAAACAAAAAATACTAATATCTGATGTTATTTTTACTCCATCCCTCTTGGTAGGAGTGACAGGAAGAAATTTACAACATTTTTCCAATAGATATTAAGCCAGCATCATCGACAACATATTACATAACAATGATTTGATTGCGTGTCATTGACAAACTTAAGAAACAGGAAATGAGTTAATAACAATATAAAATATGAATTGAAAGACATTTTTTATTTGCATTAAGATAATTAACCAACATATTTTTGTGGAATTCTGTGATTTATAACATTTGTAAACTATAAACAACAGGCATTAAGAAGAAAAATACATGTCGTAGGATGTACTATGTGCAAAACTCTATAATATTATCAAACTGGTTACCCTTTTTTACTAATATTTGTGGAAAATTAAATCAAAACCTTGAAAACAAATTTCTCATGCTTTATAGCTATAGAAAATTCACTAACTGCGGTGAACAGATGTCCTCTGAAAGGGGGCTTTGACTTGAGCGCCTATCGAGACAAACTCAGCCCACATCTCAAGTGGAACTCATGTATAGGATCCATCACTAAAAGATGCTGAAAGGGAAAAAAAAAAAGATTGGTTTCCTGTACCTCTCCAGCAAGTACCTGGCTCCTCCTGATATTCTCTACCTTTACAAGAATCACATCAGGCCAAAAGTAAAGTACTGCTCTCGTATATGGGCAGGAGCTGCCCTGTCTATTTATTTTCCACTCTCAATAGAATCCAATGGCTTCAATGCATCCTTGCGAGTGACAAATTATTTTCCACTTTACAACACCTTTCTCACAGACAAGGCATTGCAAGCAATTTCCATAGATGAACTACACTCCTTAGTTGCACCAGTCCTAACCTGTACAGCTAAGACCTGCCATACCACACATATTGTAGCAAACCACCGTCATTCCTATCGTATTCCTTTGGTAAGATGTAAGTTCTACTCGAGCAGGTTCTTCCCATGAAGCATTGCCTTGTGGAACCGACTCAATAGGATGCTTTGACGGACACTACAATCTTAACCTGTTCAAGTCTATGGTTAACCATATCTTCCCTACATATCAGCAAAACCTGTGCCTCTTACTCTCTCTACAAAAATAAAAAAGACACACATTCACAGCAAATCTCAAATTGCTTTCTTAAACTGAAGTGCAAAAAATTAGAAACATTATTACACTAGATCAGTGGTTCCTAAATGGTGCGCACCTCATATGTGTGGTGGAAGAGGATAGTATGCAAGGCAGAATGATTGAAAGTCAATCAAAGATTTAAAAACTGTTTTCAAAAATTCATATGCCAAAAATAAATACAATTCCAAAATTTAAAATATTATTATGGATTACTTGTAGTTACACACATTAGTCCCAGTATAAATAGTTCTAAATAATTATTGGGCAATTTTATCAATGTGATATTTTTGCATTATATCAAGTATTAAGAATATAGTAACTAGGGTCTGAAATTGGAGGAGAGTTATCAATGATAATGTTCCTACTTTGAATCTGCAGTTATCTCACTGTTTTTTTTTTTTATTTATTTTTAAATGTACTTTTTATCACGTAAGATTTGGTGAGGTGCGAGTAAATCTTCATTCCAAAAATGTGACCCAGAGAAAAAAAAAATTAGGGAACCACTGCACTAGATGGTTTCTGCCTCTTCTATTGGTAGAAATGAACTCCGTTGGATAACTGACAAAGAGACAGTGTAGCTGTGGCAACCATGGGATGCAAACAGAATTTAAAAGCATTCGATTGTTAAAAGGATATTGCAACCAGAAAGATAAAGCAATACCTCCAAGATGCTAGGTGCTCTGTTTTTTTTTCTTCACATTGTAGAGCAAGGCTAATCTTTTCTGGGTTCTCCAAATTTGTGGTCTTGTACCAAAATAAGCATAGTAAATACTCATGTAGATATTTAAAATATTTCATTTGTACTTTAAAAGGAAAACAAACAGAAAGCAGATTTTACAAAATTCTCTACAACATAGGTGTTTTTTTATATGACTGAAAATTAAAAGCAAATTCTTGGCTCCAAAAATTAGTGAAAACCGAATCAAGGAAACTATTAACAATTATTTAAGAATAAATATACTCACTTGACTGTAATCTCTGGTAATTCATATGCAATACCATTTCGATAGCATTTATCAATTGTGATTGTTTGGCTGTTATCATTAACAGACTTGACTTGTCCTTGATAATTGCCCAACGTGTCCCCGCAGTCCAAAGAGACAATACACCCAACATAACTAGACATTCTGGAAGAAAGAAAAAAAGAAAAAAAAAAAAATATATAGGAGATTCAAAATTAGTTGACATGTAATAATCTTAATGCAGAAAAATAAGGCAAAGGTGTGTTGAGCTTGAAGGAAACATTTAATAGGTAACAGATTGCTCTCTTAATTAAGGGAGAGCACACAGAGAAGGGAGAGAGGAAGAAAGAAAAAGAAAATGAATAATGATGAGCGAGACCACTGCCTCCAAAACCACAGTATGGTATGTAACTTCTGAAACAAAATGTGCCAAGGGAACATCCTTACAACACAGAGAATCGATACTGCATGTGGGACAAGAACCAAAGCACGTCTTCCACATGCATTACCTCCAACACATCCTGAATATCTCTTGATAAGGCAAAGTCCCCAACAACACTGCCCTCAAGAAGGAAGAGATTCCCAGCAAGCATACCTGCTTAAAGCAAAGATATTTGCACTGGCTTTTTGACAATC
This sequence comes from Acanthosepion esculentum, assembly GCA_964036315.1. Taxonomy (NCBI): domain Eukaryota; kingdom Metazoa; phylum Mollusca; class Cephalopoda; order Sepiida; family Sepiidae; genus Acanthosepion; species Acanthosepion esculentum. The sequence continues at coordinate 48,949,843 of OZ038493.1, read as the reverse complement.
CATGTGAATGGATAACAGTTGAATACCCCATGGATCTACTGTATGTAGCCAGTAGAGAGGTGCGGTTTAACCGACAAAAAACAACTTTAATCGATTTTGTCTTCACACCATGAAACTGCATCAAAGTTTTTTTACGAAACCAAAATCGTTCGGTTTAGTGCTATCACTACTGAGTGACCATATCCAAAGAAACACTATTGAAAAAGACTTTCAAATGTTAATAAAATTAACCACTTTATACCATTGTAAGAGAATAAAAAATTGATCAAAAATGTTAAAAACATTTAATTGAATAGTTTTAGGAAGTAAATAGAGCAATATTAATATATTGAATATTATAAAAGAAAATAACACCAACAGGAAAGTATGACTATAACATCAAGGGACTTTCCAATAGAGTCCAGTTTAGTTTGGGACATCAAACCTTCAAAGCAGCAATGCTATATTATTAAGAACAGGATTGTTCTCAGTTGAACAACTAATTACTGAACTAGTAATTTTTTAAAAATATATTTAATCCATAAAACTTTTTAATTAAAGTAGTCAATAAGTTTAAATTAAAGTAATCAACATTTAAAATGAAGTGTAAAAATATTTCCACACTAAAAACTTCTAACAATTCTAATCCAATAACAACATGGAATTTTCAGTTATATTCTTTTCTCTTGTGTATATAATTCAGTTAATTTATAGACTAAGAGTTGTTGCCAAATTCTAGAACTATCCAGTACTTTAAGAAATCAAGAATTCTTTCTGTTGCCAAATACTTGTTAATAAATGTAGAGACACTGTTCTTTTCATACAACAATTGTTTAAGCAGTTGATATTATAATCCAAGAAAATAAGGTTGATTTCTTTTTCAAGTGAAAGGATATACAGGAAAAAAAAGAAATTCTCGTATTTTTTTTATTTTGTGTTTGATTTACACCATTCAGAGAGCCTTTACAACAATCAACAAAGCACAACTTCATAAAATATCACACAGAACATGGTGCAGCATCATTTTGTGCCACAAAAATGATGGTGCCCATACAGACCTTTCCAATGTGTGACAGTATCAATGAAAGTGAATAAACTGAATCCAGTACATGTGCTTTATATTACTTGTTCTTCTAATGTGTTCTCATTACATTTTGCTATGGGGTGCCAAGACTTTTGGATCACCCTGTAGCTTAGAAAAACTAAAACTCACATGCCTCTTTAACTTCTTTGCAATAGGCCAGAAACACCAGAAAAGCTTAATTTTGACAGATGGAAGTAAAATGAAAGCATTATAATGAAAAGAGGAGAACAGAATAAAGTTCTATTGTTCATTGAAGCTTTTCAATTAAAAGTGTTGAGAATTTCAATTTGGGACCTGAGGAAAGTTCAAACTGCTTTTAATCAAAGATAAATGATCAGATCACACAAGTGAAATAAAACATCAATTAGACAAGTTACTTCATACAAACAATAAGATTCCTTAATTCTTTAAATTAAAAAACAAAACAAAAAACTAATGTATCCACAGTGATACACAACACAAATTAACACACTAAAACCTTTCACAAAGGTTATAATCATTCATAAATTTTGTCCTAAATATTAAAGAAAAAAGGTGACCAATATACAAATTGTTAAATCAGTCTTGAATTTCATTCCCTTTTAAGCTGCCATTGTTTTTTGTTACTTGTCAAGCTGTCAACTCCAACCTTAGAAACAAACATAAGAGGCTAACAAGGCAACCCCCCCCCCATAATTAAATTCTTAGAGAGTCACGGTGAAGTAATGGATAGCAACACAGATTGAGAAATCAGAGAGCCGAGTTCAAATTCCAGTCAAATGTATTACATTCACTTATGTGCTAATACCCTTGAGAAAGGTATGAATCCTTTTTCTCCCCCCAGCTATGGGTAAATAGCAGGACAGACTGGGTTCTATAGCCTTGGATGGCAACTGGTCTACCACAGAAAGAAATGGCAACCTACTGTGGGAAGAATCTGCCTCATCAGTCATATCGAAAGATACATGATCACTTAAGCGCATATCACACATGGCACATAAATATTGCTCCGAGGAGTTGCTTTCGCTTGTCCCTAAGCCTCGTGAATTTAAGCGTCCTACGAGGCTGGCATCCCGTTCCCACCCCTTCACCGTTGAAACTGTTAGATGTAGACGTCTTTTCTACTCCAATAGCTTCATATCTCGCCTATGGAACTCCCTTCCCTATTACTGCTTCCCTGACAAATACAATCTCCAACAGTTTAAGTGTAGCGTCAATCGTCATCTCCAATTGCCTTGATCTATCCACTTCCCTTCATCTTTCATTCCTATCTGCTCTCGCTCTATATCTTCCGTAACCCCCCTGCCTTGTTCGACCCTTCGTCCTTCTCTTTCTCCACATCCCTTCCTTTACCACTCCTATCTGCTCTTCCTCCAACCCTTCTGTAACCCCATGCGTGATAGTGGCCACCAGCCTTGCTTGGGGTGATACGCTTAAAAAAAAAAAAAAAAAAAAAAAACACTTAATGGGTATGAAAATAAAAATAAAGAAAAAATATGAGTGACCTAAAAAAGAAAAATAACTATGTCACCAATCTAAAATTACAAATCGAAATTACTAAAAGAATGACTACCAATTTATAGTCGGGCACTTAGAAACAAATTTATCTTTTGTTCAACACACTGCCCAAGTTTATACCTATTGCTATGTAAAAATAAAATATTGCTTGAAAATTTCAGTTCTAAATTCAAGGATTAATTCCTCTACTGTAAAAAATACATTTGTAACTTGAAATTTGATTAACATACATAACATGACATAAAATAAACTTGTGTCACACTGAAGTACATTATACAATAGATGGAAATCAGATTTTATAAGAAACTGAATATATTAATGCAACCACCTTTCATATGGAAAAGAAAAATGTTTAAGTTGAAAAATAAGCAACAAAAAATCATTTTGCAATATAGCTATAATTTTGAGACTAACTAAAATATTTTAAATGAATATAAATTCTAATTTTATGTAAACCTCACAATAACATTTGGTTTTTCAACAAGCAAACATGCACAAATTCTTTGATTTATTAGCATCAAATCAAGGTAGGTATTTGATATTTTACGTGATAAAAATAAACTGTTGATGCCAACCAGAAATTTAAATCCTTGCCACTGAGAAAGAAAAAAAATTTAATTCTTCAATTTTAAATCTTGTAGAATCTAGCAACAAAAAATTAGAGTTGCTTCCTTTCTTTGAAATTAAAAAAGATATAAGCAATTAACCTAATTACTTTTAAACAGAAAATACTGATTATGATGAGGTAGAGTATAATTAAAAAGGAGTTTGTCAAGTTAACTCTTTTTAAATTAATTCAGATTGTATCAAGTAAAAAAAAATTCACAAAAACTCATGACCTGTTGAATATAAACTTCATATAACTTCAGTGCATAGAACTAAGTGATTTTTTTGTTTGTATCTGAAAAAGTTCTTTATGTACAATGATACCAGCAAAGCCATGCTCCAAGAAGAAAAAAAATGGCTTTGATTAACCATGAAAACAACAGGATTTCAAAAATTAATTTTCAGCATTAAGTTCTGCTTTAACTAAATTATCACAGCTACAAGTTAATTCTATAAAAATTGATTACCTTCCAAGTTTTGAGCAAAATTCAGACACTTAAAATAAAAACTAAACGTGTTTATATATAACCCAAGAAAATATAAAAAGCAAATATTAGCAGTTACTGAAATTCTTCTTCAAAGATTGACACAATTACTGAAAAAGAATTTTTAAACTCATCTGCTTTAAAAGGTTTGAAAATGCAGTTTTCAAAACTCATGTTTGTTATTGAGAACTAGCAGCCATATCCAGCTGGTCAATCAGAAAAAGTGTTCAATTAGAATGGAGCAAAAAAAGCATCATGTTTAGATGTAACAGAGTCTAACTTCTTTAATTACTTTAAAGTACTTTCATTAAAATAACATTTTGAATTAATGCAGTTACCGATATAACAAAAGTACATTATTTACATTATTCGTCCTCATCTTTGTCGCCATATTTATTACAACGTTTCGGCCGTTGTACACTCCGGCCTTCTTCAGGTGGTTGGAATGTTGAACTGAACCCTTTATTATTGTTATATGGACCGCAGATCCTTTGTATTTGAAAATACAAAGGATCTGCAGTCCATATAACATCAGGACAACCTTCAAAAGCTTGACAACACTTCGCAGATCTCTCTCCCGAGTAAGACCCCTTCCCCCAGAGGAAAACATGACTAAACACTGTGTGTACATTATCCTGTGCAACTGCGGAAAGAAATATAAATGGGAGACAGGCCAACCATTTACGGTAAGGCTTCAAGAACACCAGAAAGCTGTAACACAAGGGGAAGTGGAAAAATCAGGCATAGCTGACCACATATGGAGAGAGAAGGGAGATCACCACCCTCTATGGGATCAGGTTGAGATCATAGACACGGAACACTATTGGAAAATTCATAAACTTAAGAAATCAGCACATATGATAGGCCACAAAAATCTCCTGAACCGACCAAGCATAGAAATGTATACAATATGGGAACCAGTAATAAGGAGTGCCAGAGTAAAGCGATAACAACAACAAAAGTTGCAATATGAACTCTGGTAAAAACATGAATTGATAACATCAAAAATTGCAATATGAGAACTGGTAAAAAATGATGACTGAAGACATTAGGTTTATAATACCCAGAAATTCATCCACATATGTCCTCAAGACACATGGCACAGTGGATAAAGGTGTTGGTCAGATCCAGTGACAGGACCCAAAGAGGTTAAGTGGAGAATTTTCAGTGGGAAATTAACAGATGACTGATAACTGACATCCATTAAACATGGCACGTGGAACTAGAACAGTCTACCCCAGTGAGCGAAATAAAGGGTTCAGTTCAACATTCCAATCCACCTGAAGAAGCCCAGAGTGTACAACAGCCAAAACGTTGTAATAAATATGGCAACAAAGATGAGGACAATAGTCCAAATAATGTACATAATACCTCATCTCAGAAATATAGACAGATATAACAGAAGTAGCCTGTATTTATTCAATCAAAGTTAGACAAGGACATGAAGGGGTAAAACCGGCAACATGAAGACCCACTTCAGACCACAATTATTTTGAAGTTTTGGAAATTCAATTTATCAGTGTGCTACCAGGGATGCAAAAGGGGATACATTTATAAAGCAATTAAGTTTAATGAAAATTGGTTGAAAGATCAATGACAAATAAGAAAGAAAACAGTAAAAATAGCCAGTTTTTGCTATTTACACAGGTTTTCTCTAGATGGGTGGACTCAATTATCAAGTTAAATGACTGTTAAACAATCAACTTATTGTTGGCTACAATTGAGTGAAGTTTATATTAAATTGCTTGAAAAGTGAGGGAGTTTTTAGTTTAAAATTTGTGTTGAAATAGATTTTTTTCATTTGCCACATTTTTTTTGCTAAATGCAGGTATCACTGAGCACATCATGATGTAAGTAACCTACATACCAAGTTTGAATGAAATCAAAGGAAAAAAGTTAATTTATCAATTTTTGATTTTTTAAAAATCAAAAATTTTTTACACTAAAAACCTATCTCTTACATTGTACAATGTATGTGCCATGTTTGGTCAAAATCAGTTGGATGGATCTTGAGTGAAAATGTATCACACAGACAAACATCAGTTGAAGAAAATGCAACATTACTTCCCAACTATTTGGAGAGAAATCTTTGTTGGGAGGAAAAACAAGAAAGTCAAATTGCACAACCAGTTAATACAAACAAAAATACGGAAAATAATTCCAGTGTGGAAACATCCAGCAGTTTATGAAGAATGCCTGATTATGGTCTTAAAAATTTGAACATCATAAATCCTACTACAGACTATTACTGCTCTGTAAAATATATACACAATACTTATATTAAAGCTTTTACTTCAAATGACTCCCTAAAATGGTGCAAGGCCATAGAAAAAGAGATAAACACACTAAAAATGAATGACACAAATGAATTAACTACATTCCCAAGCAGTAATACTTTGGGAGTCGGTGGGTCTACAATATTAAAACTAATAAAAATGGTGATGAACAATACAAGGATCAGTTTGTTGCAAGAGGTTACTAACAAAAAAACCTATCAGCAAGAGCAAAATTAAATTTTTTAACGCTCTAAATGGAGCGCTATTCTGAACATTTTGCTTACCCTGTTGACCTTGATAAAACAGATATAAAATATCAATTTTTGTTTTGACAAATGAGACAATAAATAAAAATTGAAAATTTTATTGCTTCTTTTTTTTTATTCTCTCTCATAAATAAACATTTTCTTCTCCACCCCCATCCCCATTTTTGATTAAGAAAAAGAGAATAAAAATATAAGATATAAAATATTAAAAAAAAAAAAAATGTAAAAAGATGCTGAATATATATAAAAAAAAAATATAATAAAAAAGTTTTCAGATATAAAACAAAGAGAAAAATGCAAAAACAATTGTAAATCTTTATATGTATCATGTTTATATTTATTGAGACCATAGTAGTGGGAAAGGGGATGGAAATTAGTGCATTCATCCATTTGATGAGGGGTCCGATCTGTAAGAATGACTGCTAAAAATACCCCACCCACCCACCAATTTATAGACAAATCATACAGATGTATGCTGGGATTTATTCCAACTAATAAAATGAACCACTTCTCAGTACTCATCTGCTTTCATTTGCTTTTTTTTCTTGAAGTCTGAGCACTACAATCACTTGACGGTATCCCTTTTGTGTGTTAACATCATTCTTACTTTTCACCTTATTACTATTGCTTTGCCTACTGTTGTTATGCCCATATATCTAATGTTTGTTTCATATTATTTTCTGTTCTTTTTCTTTCTTCTATTAATGTTTAATGGAAAATTTGTCAATTCTGTTTGTTGAGCATTTTTGTCAATTACATATAACCATGGCCAATTACTTTATAGAAGTGTTTATTTCAGCTACTGTTGCTTTTCTATTAGCTTGAACCAGCCTGATCATTCTCCAATCTCTTTCATCAACAAGAAATTTCTACTCACAGAACCACAGCATACTGGATTATTTTCATTTTCTAATCATTCCCTACAAATCTTAGAGAATGTTGTGTGTGAAAATCCTAGTAGATCATCAGAAATTGAAATACTCTGGGCTGTCCATTCAAAGTCACTTAAATCAAATTTCTTTCCCATTCTAATACATGAAATGAAATTCATCAGGCTTAAATGCCTATAACCATTAAATTGCTGCCACATCATTGAGTGATTATAGAATCATTAGAAATTTAGATAAAGAAGCATTTATCAAGTGGCTATATATATATATATATATATATATATATATATATATATATATATATATAGTGTGTGTGTATTTGGACAGCAATCCCTCTTTTATACAAGTTTTGTTCAAGACAACCGACAAGGCATTGCAGTTAAGCTTTTTATTTAATTTTTCTTGTGCTTGTACAAGTGTTTTCTATTTTGGTCACAAAGTTTGTAAAAACATTTCAAAAATTCTATATATTTGAGCGCTTTTAGCTATTCTTTTAGTCATTATTGAGGTAGATTTTTATTTTTAACTATGTGGGTTTTTTTTTTTTTTTTTTTTTTTACATAGGTCTGAAGTTAATGTTTCATTTTCCAAACATAGTCAGCACATTGTAGCCATGTTCATGTAATTGAATGTTGGCTTTTTCTTTTTATACTATTAGGGCTTCCATTATTTTTAATCTTTTTTTTTTTTTTTTTAAACATGTGGATGAGGCGAATATACTTGTATTTTCTACTAATATGTTTTGGGTTGAGTTTGGTAGTTTTTTTGTTTTTTTTTGGGGGGGGGGGGGGTTACACACTTTGTGCCCAGAAAAGAAATCATTTGTACAAACACAAACCAAAATTCAATAAAAAGCTTAATCATGGTACCTTGTCAGCCATCTTTAACAAAACAAACACATGCATTTGACATCTGCCTTGAAGATATCCAGCTAATTTGAATATCTTGAAAATCATTTGTGCAACTTTGATGTAACCTGGCAACCAATCAATGGATTATGCACTCTCTCAGGAGGTAACTCATTTGACAGGAAGATTCCATTAAGCAAGCTTGTATATTGCATGATCATTACATTCACAGTGAATATGTATCAAGTTTGTTTTTATTTTATTTACTGACAGTTCACCCAATACAAGTCCTAAGGGACACTTAAGGTAAATGGCTACTGAATGAGATTCTTGTACATGAGGAGAAAGAAAGAATTAAGAAATGCATGTTATAAGGACATGAAGAATAGGTATCAGTTGACCCTGGACTTAAAGAGATCAAGATTGTTGTTGTCATGGAAGCTTCCTCTTGGGAGTAGTCTGTTCCATAAAGTGAAGTTTTGTCTGATGATTAAGAATTCCTTTGGAGATGATACAATAAGCAAAGCTCAGATAAAACTTTAGTATCAATACATCAAGCTTGGCCAGGAATCCATTGGAAGCAATCCACATTTGCTGAAAATAAAATACCCAAAGATTTTGACCATATACTGGCTGCAATCCAAGGAAATCAGCAATTACAAGGGCCATCCAGAAAGGATCCAAGCAGTTTGAATATACTAACACAGCAGTTTTCATATTTCATGCAGGTTTTTTTTTTTTATAAAACATCACATCACTCAGATCTGTAACCCAACTATTTCTGAATTTCCCCAAATCTCCCAAGCTAAAATTGTCACTGAAAAGGATTTCAGCTCAGACAAGGTTAAAGACAATGTGATGAGGCAGCTTATGATAATCCTAAAATAGGACTTTGATTGTAAGGACATTAAGTAGTGAGTAAAATTTGAAATGTAATATTCTGAACGGGGTAGGGGGGGTGAACGCCATTACTACAGGGATGCCATTTTTTAAAATTTTTTTTTTATTAATAATATTAAATGGTTTGTTCATTTCCAGAGAGACCATGTATATTATATACATTCTATACCATTAGTGTAATATCAAGGTTTAGAAGAGGCATGGTGGAGAAACAGATTACAGCTTGGATTGAGGAACTGGAGAGCCAAGTTTGAATTTCACTGGAGTTTATTACATTCATTTCTGTGCTAATACCATTGAGAAAGGTATGAATACAACTCATCTCTCCCAGCTATGGGTAAATAGTAGGACAGACTGGGTTCTATAGCCTTGGATGGCAATCAGTCTAGGAGGAGGAAAACTCTGAATTCAAAACTGAATGTAACCCTGATGAAGCACATACTATGCAATTAAGGAAAGTATCATTTGCACTGACTTGATGATCCAGACGACAGTCAATTCCTTTTGTCACCAAAAAGAGAATAATGACTAATGAGGGTTGGTCCACTGGATATCATACCCTATTGAACTAGGTAAAACAGATTTAAAATATCAAAGTAATTTTTGTTTTGACAATGAATAAAAATTGAAATTTTCACTTTTTTTTCTATTCTTCATAAATAAACAAATTTCAAATATATTTACATATAAGCAGATAGATTCAAAGAAATACAATACCTAAAGCTTAAAATGAATTAAAATTTTAATTTCAATCAAAATACTTTATTGTATTTCAAAACTAATTTAAACTGATTGGAAGTTCTATTTTTTAAATTGCAAAAAAAAAAAAAAAAAAATCTTAGCCATTTCTAGCTGTCAGCACAATGTAATTCTCTTCATTAGAAAATTAGCTGATTTAAAGTTTGATTAACCTTTGAAACAAATATTACTTACTTTACATTTAAAATATTGCAGAAATGCATTTTTTAACATGGAGGTAGATGTTTATTCAAGGTGGTGAAAGCTTTATTCATAAGTAGAAATTTAACATTTAACTAATTTTCTCTACATGGGACATATCTGTAAAAATTACTTGAGGAATATAATGTGAGCACCTTTTTTTCTATATATATAATTTTGAACTACCCAGTAATCTTTAAAATTTATGAAAATATTCTCCGTAAACTAATGTTTTAATGAATTTTAGGTACTTTGGCTTTAAATTTACTATATATATGAAGAGACTTGAGGCAAAAGGAATGTGATTCTACAGAAGGATGCTGAGAATATCATGGATTGAATAAGTAACCAACAATGAAGTTTTTGAGAGAATGTAGACAAAAGAGACACATACTTAAAATCAGAAAGAGACAACTGAAATTTCTAGAGCACATAATGAAAGAAGAGGGCTTGGAAAACTTAACACTCACAAGACCTGTTGAAGGCAAGAAGGACAAAGGAAAGGAGCAAATAACCTACCTAACAAGCTTCTGCATGATTCGCAGAACAGGGATTTGGAGAGATAGCCAAAGGACAAACATTGCTAAGGGTTACAAACGACAGGAAGAGGTGGAGAACCGTGATCACCCACGTCCTCAAGAGACAAAGCACATAGAAGGGGATATAAACAATCGAATTTTTTACCTATGAAAAAAAGTAACAAAGAAAATGTGTATGCAGATACGTCCTGCTTTATGGAAAATATCTTTGTTGTTATTATTATTTCAGATTCAAAACAATTTCTTTCTAAAAATACTTCCAAGAAAAAAATTGAACTGAAAATATATATTTTTGAGTAAAAACTAAAATGGAAAACAGAGAAAATTCTGATAAATTGTGCCAACAAAACTGAGAATGCCTTTGAATATTTGTACTACAAAACAAGAAATAAAAAAAATACTTGTTGATGATGGGACATCATTTCTATTTTTATTTCAATCTTATCTTAGTGTTTCAGTTTCAATTATTTTTAAAATCATTTTCTGGGTCGCTGTGACGAGGTAAATAAGAATAAAAAAAATATCGAGTTCAGTTTCGTTAACTTGCAAATTTTTACTGTAATTTCTAATTTCAATTAGATATCTCAAGAGTTCGATTATAATGTGACTTTAAAACCAATTTCCAAGCAAAAGTGAAACTAAAATAAACCCAACCCTGCTAGTAAATAAAATAAAAACTTTTCTAGAAATTTCTCAGAAATTATGATGAACGTTGTTTGCGAATAGGTATAAAAAATTTGAAATAATTATGAAATTATTGCTTTAAGTCTGTTACAAAGTATTTGTTGTTAGTCGATAAATCGTTCGGATTACTCCACCTCAGGTGGAATTCTTTATATTTATGATGTTTCGACAGGTATGTTCTCCAAACTTCTTAAATCTCAGCAACTCACTGATCCAAGAGTTTAAGAATTAGATTTTTGTCTTAACATCTGCTTGGCTTAAATACTTTTTTTTCTTTTTTAATATAGGAAATTGTCTATAAGTTCATATTCGCAGCACAAATACATGTGTATGATGTGGCATTTTTATATACCCTTGTACTAGGATTTTATTAACACTAGTGGTTGAAACTTGAAACAAAACAAAAAAAGATAAGGATGCTATTTTGATTTCATGAATAATAAATGTTTCTAGTTTTAAAACAATATTTTTCCACTTCAAACATGAAATTATAAATTGAAGTCAACAATTTTTCCATAGACAATTGAACAAATATATATTTGCTACAATTTATAATTAAAGAGATGTTATTTTAAAAAAAAGTAACAAATTAAATTTCAAATGTCTTATTTATGTTCTTCAAAGAACTCATATTTCAGCTTGAATTCTACTTTCATCCGTAAAAAAATAGGTCAATATACTTTGCTTTCATCAAGTTTTAAACAAGTCATTAAGAATTTAGTTAGCTTTTTAAAGTTCTTAAACAAAAATAATTTATTTACGTATATAGAGTCAATTTAATAATTAAGTGATTTTATTTTTAAGGGAACACTAAACGCAATGTGTGTAAACACTAAACAGTTTTCAGAGTGCACGTACAACACACTTTTAGCAAAAAGTGTCGATCTATACGTAAATAAGTTATTTTTTATGGGTACTATGCTAGTTCAGTAATAAAGCTAGAGATATATTTTTAATCAAAGATTTTAAACTAAAACTGTTTTCATGAAGTTATTGATTAAACTGTCTTTTCTTATTTAACAAAAAAGAGGGTTTCAAACAATTTTAAAGTGTTTTTTCTGGGTTATTTTTTTTAGTTATGACTAGCCATCTTAAAATTCGTAAATTAAAGTTAAATTAAGTTGAAAATTAAATTCTACATAATTTTATAAAAAAAAATACACTTCGAAAAAGACCGATATCTACAAAAAAGTTTAAAAGGTGAAGTTGTTAGACACACACACACATATATATATATATATATTATTATTATATACACTTTTTTTTATTATTTTGAATTTGATTTTCCTACGTAAAAAAAAAATGTCTGTGACAATTTTTTTGAGATAAGATTTTACAAAAACAAAGAATTTTGAAAAAAAACAAACAAGAAAACAAGTATAAACAAAGTAAATTTGATAAAAATAAGACGATATTTTTATTTTTTACAAAAATCTAAAACAAGAATTGGTATTTTTTTTTCTAAAATAAAAAGTCGTCCAAAACAAAAACTTGAACTTTTTAAATCAAATTTCTTTGAACAAAAAGTAAACCAAAACATTTTTAAAATTAATTTTTACAAGAAAGAAATTAAAAGACGAAAATTAATTCCGGAAATTTCCAGTTCCAAAGACAATGATTATTTTTTTCTTAAAGAATCAAAGAAGAAAATAACAAAAAATTCTTCATAACAAAACATTTTCAGAATATTAACAAGGGATTTCCGATTTGAAAAGCTCCAAAACAAAAAAATTAAGTTTTTATTATTAAACCAAAATGAAATTATCATTTTAAATTAAAATAAACACTTACTCGTTTCTAGGAACACATGTATCGTTCAGACGAGCTTTAAAAAGTAAAATAGCGTAATCACTGGATTTAGTTGTTGTTACTTTTTAGCTTTGGAAAAAAAAGGATCGCGACTCGAGCTAGACTATGGCGCCTCGTTCATAGCATCGCTTACTTCCGGTGAAACACCCGGTCTTGTTAAGTACTTCCGGTTCTGTTTACCCGCTTATGGGTTGTACTTCCGATTTCATATTTATTTAACCATCTAGCAACCGAAATAAAATAAAAGTTAAAACTTAAACAAATTGAATAAATAAATTCTGCCCTAACTACAAATAAAACTCTCAAAATCATATAAAGATTCTTTATCTTCTTCAAGCATACATTTTATTACTGATTTTCTAGAGTGAGCAACCTTAGACTTTTCTAAAATTCTAACTTTAATTAAAAAGAAAGTTTGTCAAAACAAAAGTGTTACTGTCATCCAAACACACATAATCTTTCATTAAGAATTGATTATATTCCAATAGACTATCTAGTCAGCTTAATATCATTATGTAATGCTTTTTTAAACAAAAGTTTTGCTGGAGTTGAAAAAATCTTTCCTAAAAGATTTTTAATGCATTTTTCTTTGTTATCTAAAAACACAAAGGAAAAACAAAATATTAGTTATTATATTTTGGAATATTTTTTTAGCATAGTCATTTGTACTTTTCTTAAGGAAATAAATTTTAAAAGATAGTATTCAAAGAATGTTATTTTCCTCAAAATGTAAATATTTTTAACTTAGTGATAAAACAAATATGCTGATCATATACTGTGGAGTTATTATTTTATGATTATTATTTGTATAGTGAGAAATTCTAACTCCATTAACTAAACAAAACTTAAAGAAATACTTTCAAAATAGCAATAATAATAATAATAATCTAATATATGAAACTCAAAGTTTGTGTGTGTTCACTCAAAATCCTGAACATTGATCAAATATGTAAAGTTAGTTGTCTATGTATAATATCAAATAAATACTTTATCACATATGACTCGCAGCAGTATGTTTTATATCTTGCTCAACTTAGTATTTCTTTTTTGTTTAAAGTTAACTACTTTGTGTATTCAACTTTAAAAAATCAAATTCCTAAAAATAGCTATATTTTTTATTTATTACTAATCTCTTTTTGTAAATTTTATGAATAAGCAATTTTTTTGTTGTTGACTTTTATATTTAAATTAATTAGTTATTCAAATAAAGTCTCTTTCTGCTCTGAAAGTGATAACTGCCTGAGCATTTAAATCACAGCTTGGGAGTATTAAAAATTTGCATGTTGGTGTCTTGTAAGTATGTGCGTACCTTACACACAAGCCGCTAGTGGCCCACTGGCAGGCCACCAATGGAACACCAGTGGTACTCTGGTGGCAGCCACTGGCAGGCCACCAGTGAGCCTCTAGCAGTCCACCAATGGTAACATTTCCAGGACGAACACCCAGGCAGTCCAACAGCGGACCATCAGCAGTAAACACCAGTGGCATGCCACCCAGTGGCATGCCACCCAGTGGCAGACTGGTGGCTTGCATGTAGGGATTCACATATAAACAATTAAAGAAGCACAAGAACTAGGGTTTCTACTACAGGCCTTTTATTCATTTTTTTATATATAAACTGTAGTGAAACAAAGTTCTCAATGTCTCTTGGAGATTTCCATTTTTCCTTTTCTGGTCCCGAAGTAAGTTAGAGCAAACAATGGTTATAAAGGTTGTGCTCAAGTCAGCCTTGCACTAAGTTGGAACGACCAAAGTAAAGTTTGTACTTACTTCATCGTTGAAAGGTCAGCAAAACACATTCAAACACTATGCATTGGGAAGTGAAAGAGAGTTTCTTTTTCTGGTCCTTTTTGGAAGTGGTGTTTTCTTTTTGATCCAGAAGTAAGTTAGAGAGTAAGTCATGATAAGGATGGTTATATTGCTCAAGCTCAAATCAGCCTTACACTGGAGTTGGAACAGCCAAAATACAGGTTATACTTACTTCATCTGTCAGTTGACTGGAGAAAGGAGATGCTTCAACAGTAAGGATGTTTTCATCTGAATCTGCTACATTTTGGAGTAAGAGGAAGAAAAAAGAATGTTCAGTTGTCAGTTGACTGTGGTAAAGTGACATTTCCCAGTGGAGATGTCTGCATCCACATCCTGCAACATTTTGGAGCAAGGGGGAGAAAGAGGAAGACAATGTTTGTCTTTTTATAGAACTTAAACAATATCATGTAATGGGTGTTTGGCAAAGCCAAGTAGGGTAATAAAATTTCCAATTCCTTTATTACTAGTGTAGTGGACTGTGTGTGTTTGTGTGTTGTATTAGAAACACATGTGTAACTCCTGGTTGAATATTAAAAGGTCCAACTACATGAAAATTGCCAGACTCAAGTTAAGTTCAACTGCAGATGTAAAGAAGACAAACAAAATCAATATATATATATAAACAAATATATGTATTAAACAAAACAATTTTACAATGGACAATAACATTTGTGTGTGTGTGTGTAAACATTGGTGTTTGTTCTTTGGTGAAAGTTCATATGTATGTGTATGTGTGTTTAATGTTCATGGCGTCTCCCACAAATGGGAAGACGCGGATCTTCTAAGAGAGCTTACATTGTAGTCGCTGAAATGAAGATATGAAAAGAGAGAATGAGGCGAGAAGTTGCCCAGTATTTATAGTATAGGGAGAATGACCCCTAGTGACAATTTGGGAATTAAGGAGGAGCTAACTCCAATACTAGCATTATGGGAAAATGTATTTCTTTTCTTTTTTTATTCATTATTATTATCTTATTTATTGATTTTATTTATTTTTCCCACGGGCTTAAAGAAAAGTAATCAACATATAAAAGGAACTAAGCAACGTCAACAATTTTTTAATTGGATATTTTGAAAATTTGACAAACATTATAATACTATTATAATATGCTACATATAAAATAAACTACCAAAATATTTAAATCTATGGTAGAATAACTAAGTTCATGAATTTGGTGACACAGTAATTGTGAGTTCAATCCCTGGGCCAGGCAGTGTGTACTTGGACTCAGTGGAAACAGGATGAGCAGTAATACAACAGTACTAAAAATAAAAACTAGATGAGATATCCTTAGACATAGATTAAATAATGGGTTCAGTTTGGAATTTCCTGTAGGTTTCCCAGATCGATATATACCTGATGAAGGCTGGAGAGCTTAACAGCAGAAACATTGTGATAACAACAACAAAGTTGAGGACAATAGTCCAAATGTAAATAGTGTAAATAATGATGGCACCTCATCCCAGAAATTCAGGCATTTAAACATATAGAACTGTTTTAATTATAATGGTTTTGCTATCACCATTTTATTTTATCACTTTACATATCTATATCTATATATATATATATATATATATGTTATACCTTTAAATTCCTTAAGGAACATAGGGCTGCAAGATATCATTGCAGTTTCTATAACAACCCAATTTTTATGCGAGTAAGCCTTCTCCTAGACCAGTTGCCACCCAAGACTATAGAACCCAGTCTGTCCTGCTATTTACCCATAGCTGTGGGGAGAAGAAGAGGATTCATACCTTTCCCAAGGGTATTAGCACGTAAGTGAATGTAATGGATTCAACTGGGATTTGAACTCAGCTCTCTGATTCCTCAATCCAAGCTGCTATCCATTACTCCACCATGCCCCCTTACCACTTTATAGCATATGCAGATCTGTGAAACAAAGAAATAACTGTATAGAGCAATGGAGTAAAGGAAAGTGCTGAGTATCATTGCTAGTTTAAAATAATCAATAAAGGAATAAACAGAGTATATAATTCACTAATGCACAGATTGTTTGAACAAATATTCTTGTTCACATTGGTATATCATTACTTTTCATCTGTTGCACAGTTCATCTCAAACATAGGTTTATAATGCCCAGATCCATAATTATCAATTTTACATCTGGCCAAATTTTTACATGCTAGACTGGAGAAAATCTGGTTATATTAAACCAGTGGTTCTCAACTGGGGTCCATATGGACACTGGGGAAGGGGGTGGTCCATGTAACATTACTGGGGTTCATACAAAAAAATAGCAAATTGCAGGTCCACAGTAATATATTAAGTATTATGAGTTATTTTACTAGTGTACATAAATATTCTATAGAATTTAGTTGTTAAATACAAGGTTATTTTCATTAAATTTGTTTTACTTCAAAATAAAGCATATACATTTACTATTTCTGTAATACAATTCCTAAATTTATGTATTAGTAAAAACTAAACTAAACTTTTTTTTCATCAAATGGTTATGGGGTGCCACCAAAAAAATTAAGAGTAAAAGTGGTCCATGGTTTTGAAAAGAGGTTAAGTCTAGGTAGGGTAGGGGTGCCTTTTTCAACGAATTATGACATCTGTTCAACGCATGTCATCTGGTTTTTATCAACAACAAAAAGTTTTTCGGCATTTTTTTCTGTTAAATTTGTATTTGTCTGGTTTTTATCAATGACAAAATGTTTTTTTGCATTTTTTTCTGTTAAATTTGTACTTGTATACATAAAGATTCTTTCTAAAAGGGGTGTTTGGATTAGAATACGTATTGAACTACAATTCTAAAATATTATTTTTAATTTTAATTACTAATAGACTATACTCCTTTTTAAAACAAATAAATGTAAATCTTGACTCATTGCTAGTAGAAAACTTTATGAACCACTTTTGAGCAATGCATTCACTAACTTTATCTTCCCAATTTATACAGTAGAAAGGCTTTTGAAATCAACTAATTGTCTGCCATGTTTATTTCCCTTGTTACTACTGCAGGTATACTCTGAAGAAGGTTATATAGTAGTAAATGATGTTTATAAGCATTATGTTGCTGAAAATGCTTATGAACTGTTGCCAAATTAAAGGTATATGTATATTTTTAAATATTGTCATTCTTCCATGAATTATTAAGATTAATATTCTAATGTCTTTTCGTTTATTTTTAGATTAATGAATTGTTCTGATAAGAGTAACAATGAAAGCTTGGCAAACTTGAAAAATAACACAAGAAATAACAGAAGCCTTGAAATCTTATGAGATGTGTCAAACATAATCTTGAAAGATTATCAGATACAACAGAAGAAATTGAATGGGTACCAGATGCAGCAGAAAAAAGTCCTTGATAGGTTACAATATGTAAAATAAGAAGCCTTGAAAGGTTCACAAGGAATAACAAGAGAAACCTTGAAAGGTTACCAGATGCATCAGAAAAGCCTTGAAAGGTCACCAGATACAACAGGAGAAGCCTTAAAAGGTTACCCAATGCAACAGAAAGAATACTTGAAAGGTTGCCAGATGTAAAATAAGAAGTCTTGGAAGGTTCACAAGAAATAACAGGAGAAACCTTGAAATGTTACTAGATGCAGCAGAAATAATCTTGAAAGGTTACCAGATGCAGCAGAAATAATCTTGAAAAGTTACCAGATGCAGCAGAAAAAGTCTTGAAAGGTCACCAGATATAAACTTAAACAATTACCAGATTAACCAGAAGCCCGTTTCACTAAAAACAACAGACGCCTTGAAAGGTTACCAGATGCAACAGAAAAAAGCCTTGAAAGGTCATTAGATAGAACAGAAGAAAACTTGAATTATTGACAGATTTAACAGAAGAAGTTAAGGTTCGCTAGAAATAACAGGTTACCAAATGCAGCAGAAATATCAGGTTACCAGATGCAGCAGAAAAAAGCCTTGAAAGGTCATCAGATATAACAGAAACATTTTTTGAAAGATTACCTAATGTAACAGAAGTCTTGAAAAGTTCACAAGAAATAACAGGAAAAACCTTGAAAGTTTACCAGATGCAGCAGAAAAAGCCTTGAATGATTCACAAGAAATAACAGAAGCCCTGAAAGGTTACCAGATGCAGCAGAAAAAAGCCTTGAAAGATTATCAGATGCAACAGAAAAGGTCCTTGAAAAATTATCTGATGTAATGGAAGAAACCTTTAAAAGGTACCAGATGCAGCAGAAGAAGCCTTCAGTTACAACGGGTGAAGCTTTAAAAGGTTACCAGATGGACTTATGCTTTTCCCGAAAGCATTTATGCAAAAGTGAATGCTACTGACTAGAATTTGAACTCGGCTTACTGATTCTACTTTTTGTATGAATAACCATTACATTATATGCATATCTCACTCTTTAATTGGTATTCCAAAATGTCTACAGAATAGGGCTTCCTAATTCAGCCTCTATTTTCACAACAGTCAACAAAGGTTAAAAAAAATCAAAAATCTTTAACCTTTGTGCCCAGAATAAAACAGTTTGTCAAATGGAGGGTTTTTCCCTTGACACTGCTATTATTTTAACTACTTTCACTCCCTCAGCAGTGTTTGTTGTTTTAAAAAGCGGTGATTAGAATTTTAATAAAACACAAACATATGAAAGTGAATTTATATATTTTCTTTGTTCTTTGACAATTATAAAAATACTAAACACTATTTATTTATTAGATTGTTTATATTTACAACATTCTAAAAATACAAACCAACTAATACAGCTTAAGCTCCAACAGGAGGCTCTTGATTGGGCCTTTGGATTGTTCAGGAGTTTAAGAGCCCCTAAGTCTTTGCATATTCTCAATATTGGAATCTCTCCTGGCTGCCGTTTGATTTGGGTTCTCATTTGCACGGGACTTTCTTTTCCTCACTGCAGTCTTGGCTCTTTTGATTGCAATCTGGTCCTCTGTTGGCAGAGATTTATTTTTGCAAGACATACTACTGCCATATGCAATAGACAACAAAGAAGAACTCAAAACTGATTGCTGCATTTAAGTATTGCATTAATATTTAAGCTTACCTTTTAAAAGTTCAACAATAATTCTTCTCCCCCTCCACACTTAATTTAAAGACAATTTGATGTACATAGGTCCTTACTTTCCATACAAACAATTATTTTTATTTCATGGGTGACTTTTGCTGGATTTCACAATTTATTTCAATTATTTCCAAATTTATTTCCAAGTTATAAAAACTGTTATCATATAAAAAAATTTGTCACAAAAAAATCACATAAAAAAATCACCAAAAACAATTGCAGTAATGAAAACTTGGGAATCCAAAATTTCTGTAACATGAGCTATTGGAAGTTAGAGAGTTGTGACCCTTTAATTGAAAAAGTGTGACACAGTGACACTGGCATTTATTATATAGATTTATACATTTTCTTTTTTCTTTGAGTTATTTACAACCAAAACACTATTTATTTATTAGATTGTTTAGTTACAAGAATAATTTTATATTTACAACATTCTAAAAATGCAAACCACAAAAATGTGAACCAACTAATACAATGCAATGTTTATCATTTATCAATTTATAAAGAAATAAATATGAAAATAAATTTTTTTATTTATTAATTTATAAAAAATGTCTGAGAGCAAGAAAATTTGAATAAACAGATAATGACGAGTAACTTTAATTATAAATTTTGAAAAGATTGCATTTTCCAGTTATTTCTTTCATTTGCTAAATAATAAATATTGCATTGTACATGGTTTACATATTTTGATAATTTGTAATTTTTTTTTTCATTTTTGAATAAAAAATTTCTTTCCACATTTATTACTTTATAAAATGGTAAATAATAAATCTTTATAAAAGTTAAATAATGAATATCGCATTGAACTTTGTTCACATATTATAATCTTGTAAATAAATACTGCCAAGGGAGTGAATGTAGTACAAAATAATAGCAGTGTTGAGAGAAAAACTGTTCTTTTGTCACATTTATAGCATCCTGCTACCACTTTTCTGTCAATGTCAATTTTTGTACAGATTTGTACAGAGCCTTGATATTATTCTCACTTCTCATTGGTCAGTTAATATTTAAATCATGTTCTTGCCTACGTCCATACAAAACCTACGCATTTATTCAAAACCATTTTTCCAACAAAAATCAGAAATACTTTCCGGAGCTGATCACGTGATTATGTTTATTTTAAATACCAGACACAACTTCTTCCATTTTTGATTTCTCTCGCTTACTAAAATGTAGCTGTTTAAGAAATCGTGTTTCAACCCCTTGCAGGCGAACGCTATGAAAACATTACACACATATACATACACATATGTATGGAACATTACATAACATTACAAGCAACAGAAATCTCATTACAAACATTCCCTCTTTCAACTTCAAGTTACAGAATTTTTTCAACTCTTTCACAGTGAGACCAAAGAAAAGTTAACCAGACACATTGCCAACATGCTAAAGAAATTTAATTTGGATATTCCAGTTTTTTCCAGTTCTTCACCAGCAAGAAAATACTTAATAAAAGAGTCTTCTGAAGCTACAAGTTTACTCAACATATTCTCAGCTTTACAGAATTCTTTCAACTCTCTCATGGTGAACATTTTGAGCGGCAAGTTCATTCAAGTTTTTATGAGCTCAGATAAACATATTTCCTTAGTGAAGACTTTAATTCCAGTCGAAGGGAAATAACTCCCATTAATTATGCTTCTATATCATTGACATACATAAATATGAATATTGTTGTTATAAAACCATTTTGTTTCATATTTTGTGGTATTTTGCATAAATATAAATTTGAGAGGTCACACCAACTAACAGACCTCTACACACTCTTTTTTGCAGACATGATGGTTAAAGATTGCAAAAGAATCATTCTTCAACAACAAACACAATATAACCCTTGGCCAAATAAGAGATGATGAATTTTGTCAGTTCTAGAAAACTAGAATTCAGTGTTGCATCAGTCATGAGTGAATAACATTTTACAGCACTTATTTCATCATAAATGTTATTTTGAATGTAATTTTCACAATTACAGATGAATTCATTTTGCAATTATCCTGAGATATTAAATTCCATGTTGTTCATATTTGCCTTATAAAAAATTTATAACATGCTCTATTAGAGCTGTATCATAATAGGTCAGCAGTTCATTGATCCCAATGAAGTCCCCTTGGTGTATGTCACCAAGATAGGATTTGGTAAGCAAGTCCTTTATTGCCAATAAAAATTACTACATCAATTATCGTTGTAAGTATATTTAGCTGTTTCTCAGTATGAATCATTATTCTTTGTAAGACATCACAGCAATCCGAATTCCAATTTCTAACCTCCACTTCAATTCATGCCATAGTGAATAAGTTTTTGTGTGTCATGCTATTTTCATATTCAGAAAACCTGCCAAACGGCTTTTGCCATTTCTGTCCTGTAACCCAGAATTGTTTGGATCCCACGACTAACCATGGCTTTTGAAATAGTGAGTACACTGTATGAGAAAAAAACCTACAAAGCAGAAAACAGAAAGACTGTTTGCTTAAGCCATCATCAGCTTTTGATTTTGCTATTTGGTGTTCTATCATTGAGAGCAGACAGTGGAAAATTCTGACTTAAAATCAAGAACTGGTGGTTTAGAAATATTTGCAACAAGCCACAACTGATTCATAAACACAAACATAAAATATATACAAGGTGGTTCATAAAAATTCTTAGATCAAATGACCTCCTAAAATTTAACCAAACGATCATTAAAATTTCCTATACTAATCTTTGCCCCTGCACTCTCCTGCTAATGAAATAAAAAAAACAAGATTTTTAGCCAAAATTTCAAATGTTCTCTAAAAAGAATCAAAAAATATAATTTAATAATGAAAAAAATCCTTTGGTCTTACCTCTTATTTCATTTTTGTTTTACGATTCAGGGGAAAAGAAAATTAAAAAAAAAAAAATTGATGATTTAAAAAAATTCTCCAAGTTCTGCTTTTAACACTAAGAGTAGCAAAAATTAATTTCTCAAACTTCCATAAAATTAAATAAGTGGGAGGTAACAGATGTAAAAAAAATATTTTTACCAAGATTTTCTAAAAAAGAAGCATTTTTAAAATAATTTTATATTCATTTGTGAATAAGTCCTGAAAATTTCATTAAAATCCGATAATTATTTGATTTTTGCAATAATTTCCAAATCAAGGTATTTTTCACTGCAAAAAGACACTAAAATTTCCTATCTTTGGTTCCCCCACTGAAAAATAATAAGATTTTTAACCAAAATTTCGGACGTTCTAGAAAGGATAAAAAAATATAATTTAATAATCAAAAAATCCTTTGGTCTTTCCTCTTCTTAAATATAAAGATTTTGATGATAAAACTGTTTTTTCTTTTTCTTAAGGTTGGGACATTTTTTCATTATGGTATACTCCTTTTACTTTTTAGTGAATCTTTGAAAGTACCTACTTTTAAAAAAAATTTATATAAAGGTTCTTTTATTCAGATCTAATCTGTAGGTAGAAAAAATAAATACTAACTAGAATCCTAAAAAGAAAAATGTCAAAGTTTTTAAAACACAGGCTCTTCAGTTTGTCAGTGAAATCTTCTCTAAGAAGACTGAAATGAAAATATAGCAATTCCAATACTGAAGAATTTTTTTATTATTTTTTTTTATTACCCTTTAATTTTTTATGGCATTGTATCTCTCCTCCCATCCTTTATCTTTATTCTTTCTTTCACTATCAGCTCATTCTGTTTCTCACTTCTAGGGAAAAATCTAAATCAAAGGACGATGTGGCAAAGTATGGACTTCTCACATCGGTGAGAAAACGTTGATCTCAAGAGTTCATAGAAACTGGGTTTTGTTCTATTGCTATAAATCCGATTAACGAATATTTAAGAAAAGATGTCGGCTGTAATAAAAAGAAAGTTTTAATGAATTATTTTTCGTATTTAAGATTCCAAAACGTTTCTTTGATGAATCCTAATTCAAAAGTAAATGAGTTAATTACTGTAGTGTACAAGGCTTTCTTTATTCATAAAAAAATGTAGGTATTCACATGATGATCCTCATTCATTATTAAATAAAAATATTAAAATTATCATAAAAAATTATTAATAATTATACAGTATAGAAAACTTAAATATAAAAAAAATGTAATGAAAAAAAAATTTATTGCAGCTTTGCTTGTGATGGGGTTTTGTCCGTTTTTTTTGTAATATCCAAACCAAAAAAAAAAAAAAAAAAAAAAGATTCCGGAATTCTTCCACAACATTGTGTTGCCAAGGTTCATTTATTTTAATTGAGTCTTTTTGTTGAGACAATAGTTAAAAAAAAAAAAAAAAACAAACAAATTCACGAATTTGGACGAAAAAAACCCACCTCAGAATGACATCAAAATCCGTGAAAATTTTTCATCAAAATTTAAATGATGAAAAATTTTCACGGATTTTGATGTAATTCTAAATTTTAAATTAATAATAATAGTCAGTTGTGCTTAGTTTAATTTGTAACGTATATAAATGTAGGTAGAAAAAATCCCCCCCCCCCCAATCAGCTTCCCCCATCTACCCCGCGGACGGAGGTTGTACGCGCCGGCCCTGATGTTTCTTCATACACGTGTAAGTGTAACAGTTGTAACGTTTCAAGGAATTACCCCGTGTATAACCACTAATAAACATACTGCTGTAGTGGATACATATGATTGAAATTTTCAAGATGTACACATAAACAGAAATTATTCGGTTAATAATACTAGTTACATAGGAAATATAATTCAAAGAAACTGAATGTACAGTCGAATATCAATTATGTAAGAAAATTTATCGCACCGATTACAACATACATGTGCGTTTGTCAGAAGAGAAGAAAACTTAGATGTGAGTTTTCAAAAACCGATTTATCTCCCCTTAATGTAAACAGGATGTGAACTTTTTAGATTCACCGGTGACCTTTCATCAATATGGCCGATGAGGAACAGTTTGAAAATGAATGGGACATGGATATTGTACGTAACATTTTTACATTTATCTCGATTAAAAAAAATATTATGAATAATGTATCATACCAAATGTTATTTTAAGTTAATTCTGTAGTTTTTTATCAATTGGAAAAAGAAAGATCCTGTCGATATGAATCGTGTATAGCATGTCATAAATTTGTTTCTGAAAAGAATGCGGTGAAAAAAAGTTTAATCGAAATTCTTTTTAGTTTTACTCGAAAATTAAACATTTTAGATGTATATTTTCTTAAAATCCACGTATCTTAAACTTGTAATAATTATAAAAGAAAAACAGAATTCGTACATTAAGAAAATAAGTGAAGAAATCTCATTAATTATTATTGAAAATGTTTTTTTAATCTGATGATGGATTTTCTTCGAGTTTTATTTTCATTGTTTTGATTAGTACAATCTATCGTGGAAACATTCGATAATAAAGAAAATAAATGTTCCCCTCAAATTACAATTACCTCAAAGAGTATTGTTTAAGGAATTGTGTCAAACAAAAATATTCAATGTCTTGCAAGAATGAATGAATGATAAAAATTCTGAATACTTTGTTAAACTATTTAAAAATATTACATAATAATATTTATTTGTAAAACAGATTTTGTTTTTTTATCAAACTTAATCTCGGTTTCATTATTTAATTTTTCATTCATGTCTACAAGAACAAAAATACTCAATTTCATGATTCAACCAACCAAATGGTTGAATCATGAATTTGTTGAGTATAAAAAAGACACGGATGTCTACGACTAGCAAAATAGGAATTCAAAAATATTCGTATTTGCTATCTTTTTAAAATCTACGCTTATTATACGTGTATTCGATTTTCGTTCTCTCCAGAATGAAAGAAATCCACATTGGATTGTAAAACAAACAAGAAGTGGATTTTATAGTTGCCGCTAAAATACTTGATTGGTGGGTGGTGTCCGTAGGGGGGAAAACTTTCACCGTCGTTTATATTTATTTAGTAACTCGTGTAGGTAGACGACAACTTTCAAAAATATTTCAATTTTTTTGGACAATTTTTATTGACATTTGATACCTGTGAATTTTATACACATAACTGGTTTAAAAATTTCTGACAGCAACAGTTTTTTTTGTGTGTTTCTGTTTTTATCGTCGTATAACACGTAATAAAATTAAAAATTAATTTCTTATCGGTATCACTCTATGATGCAGTATGGATAATTTTCCTGTGAATTACGCTAATTAAATGGAATTACATCAGTTATTCATAGATAGGAAAGCTAGTTCGTGAGAAAGACTGTATTTTTGAAAATAAACGTATCAGAAAAAAAGAAGCCAGTAAAAACCCTGTCTTTTACAAAAGAGAGGTTTCACTTGCTTCCATTAATCTTAATTTGTAACACAGGAAATTAATATTTTATTGAGGAACGAGTATTTTGCTAAAATTTTGTGAGGATGTCGAATTGGAAAGATAAGAAAATAAAACTTTAAAAACCTTAGAGATCACCAGTGTGTAAATAAATTTCTTAACTGATACACTCCTTTTTGTGGGGGAATGTAATTTGAATCTAATTCAGAGGAACCTGAGATTTATCATTTAATTCCGTGCAACATTTTATTTTTTAAGAAGTTTTATTTTTTTATTATTTTTTAAGAAGTTTTTTAAGGAAATAAATTAATCTTTAATTTCCATTTAAAATGCCAAGACAACTTAATTTTCAAGTTTATTTTTAAAATATTAATATGGGAATTCATTTTCAATTAGTTTGATAACAGCTCTTAATATTGTTGAATTTAGAAAAAATAATGACATCAAGATATTGACATTCTACACTACTTCAGACAAAAGGTTAGGAAGGAAACCTCCCATCAATACTGGAGAGAGTAATAAAAAACAACTGCTTTCTCAAGAAACCTATTCTGAAAAATTGTTTGACGAGAAAGATTTTATAAATTTCAATCGACAGTACTACTCAGGGCTGTGGAGTTGGAGGCAATTAAGGGGTCACTGGAGTCGGTAAAACAAAACTATACTGACTCCGGTTGAATTTACACTTTATGTAAAAAGTCTTACATTATAGAACTTTTATTTATATTATTTCTTTTACTGTATATTTACTATTTCCTTTAAAGAAATTCATCTAAATTACTTTTTTAAAGTCATTTTATTTTTGTAGTTATTTATGTACACTATTTACATTATTCCGACTATTGTCCTCATCTTTGTCGCCATATTTATTACAACATTTCGGCTGTTGTATGCTCCAGCCTTCTTCAGGTGGTTGGAATGTCGAACTGAACCCTTTATTTCACTCATTGTGAAACTATATATGTAAAAAAAAAACTTACATTAATAGATTTTTTATTTTTGTTATGTCTTTTACATCTTGTAAAACTAAAAGATTATATTTCAACTTCTGTTATAAAGTAGATTTATTTTTGTTCTGTACTTATTTCTTATTTGCAAAGATTATATATATATATATATATAATGTCTAACATTATAGCATTTCTTCTATATCCTTTGAAAGATTTTGTTTATAATTCTGTTAGAAAAATATTGAAGAACGAATAAGTATGGTATAAAAGCCACAATTTCAGAGTTTTATATATTGTGGAGCAATGCCTATATCATTTTGATCATTAAAGCTATTGTGGTCAGGCAGATTCTTTTGTACTTGATTCAACTGCCATTGTTTTCATTTCAAATTAACTCTATGCAAATTTGTAGATGAACAATTTTTAGAACTACTTCTAGTTATCTGAAGATCTAAGAGAAAGTATTTTCATTATTCCATAGATTTTACTATCTTCAGCTTTTTATTGCTTAATGAGTATGTTAGTTGAATAGAATGATACAATACCATGGCTATAGTCAAAATGTATTCATCTAATTTAAAGGATTGGAAATTGGATGCGTTTTGTTATAGTTTATATCCTTTCTTATTGCCAGGGTGATGAGGATGATGATGAAGACAAGAATGTGCAGGAAGACTGTCTCAAAACTCTCACCACAGATGACTGCATTATGGAACCATGTATATTCCAAGTACTTAAACGGTAAGCACATTGAAATAGAATTTGTGTTCTTTCAGTTTTATTTGAAAAAGTTGCCTGCAGATGTTTACTGCTGGGTTATTTCACTTCCAATATTTAAAATTTTTTTTTTTGGCTTCTGTCCACTTGGCATGGCAATAATATGTTAACCTGTAAGCAGAAGGAGTTTAAAACCTTTATTTATGGTTTCTATCTGCATTTTGGTCACAAGCTAGGCAATGTATTTTTCTTGCCAGTCTGTTCCACTGTAGAAAGACAAACCAAATTGGAAAAGACTCGGAGTGCTTATGACCTTTTAGATTTTACTGTTCAAATTCCATCCCCTCACCAAATTCACTACTAGGATACTGTGATCTACTAGGAAACTGACTACTTGCCATATATATATATATATATATATATATATATATATATATATATATATATATATATATATGAAGAAATATAGTCTTAAAGTGTGCTATATTTATGGGATAAAGTGCTCAATATCAGAGATAGAACGTGTGTAAATATAAAAGTGAAGACAGAAGTCAACACTTAGATGCAATCGTCAGGCCACAAATGCATCTAGCATGAAACACTGTCGCCTCTAAGTGTTGACTTCTACGTTCACTTTTATATTTATATTATAGATTAACTGATTTAAAATGTTTTTTTTTGCTACACAGTAATAACCATATTTTAAATCAGTTAATTTATAATATTAATGCTCTGTAAATTTACACTGAGCACTGTTTGTAAAAATATAAATATCTATAAGAACACCGGATTATATATCTTACTGTTCTTTCTTTTTATTTATTTTTATATATATATATATATATATATATATATATATATATATATATACTGAAACTTTCCTTTTTGGTAAATGTGTTGTTATAAGCCTTACCAACTTGATGTGAAATTTTCAACTTTGCCTTAAATTACTCTAAAACCTTACCAAGTTTAAATTCTTTTAATGCTGAGGGTACCAGATCTGCTATTTCTATTTTGTTTAAGTTTTAGTATTAATTTTTGAACAATTGTTTCTTTCATTTAATTTTCAGTTGCTTTCATGTAAACAGTGTGACTCAGAAATAATGAAGCTCTGCCATGCCTTGAACTTAAATGTCTTTAGGACAACATTAATTTTGATTCCTGATATTTCTACTATTTTGTCTTTTTAAATAAATTCTTGTGTTTTTGTTTTCTTATAGCTTTCTCCAAGCTGGTGGTTCTCCTGAACACGTTGTTGAACTGCTGTCAAGTAATTACATTGCAGTGGCTCAGTGTGTTAACCTTTTGGCAGAATGGCTCATTCTTGTTGGTGAGCACAAATAATCTTTGTTCTTTTCAGATATGAAATAGAAACAAATTCACAGATAATTGTCAATGCAATTTAGGGATGTCTTGGCCTCGAAGAAGTTAAACAGAAATATTTATAACCAATAAAATATGTTTTTTAGATCAATAATTGCAATTAATAACTTTCTAATATTAAATTTTGTGATTTAATCTTGAGTCCTGGTTGTTCAGATTTTAAATAATTTTGTATACTGTTATTATAGTTACACCAAAATCTACAAATGAAAAAAATTCTGCAGGTATTTTTTTTCCTTTCTCTTCTGTAGGTGTTGATTACAAAGAAGTTCAAGAAAGAGTTGAAAATCATTTGAAAGAAATAATTCTGAAATGTTTTGATCCTAAAAAAGCAGATTCCATTTTCTCTGTTGAAGGAGAAGTAAGTATTTGCTGATATAGAATTAACATCTCTCACCAGAAATATTTGATTATCTGTTTTGCTAGTCAAACCAACACCCAAATAGCAAATATCTATATGATGATATTCAATGGTCTTTTTTTTTTTTTTTTTTTTGTTAAGTATTTTCATCTTTGTTAGTAAAGATTTATTTTATTTAATGCCCAGTCTGTTTGTCATTACGCCATAGACTTTTTTTTTTAATATTGTCTTCAGCTTTGTTCTTTTTAACATGACAATTTACCTGACATTTTTGGCCTTCACCAGGTAGATGTTTTATTGGGGGCTCTTTAGAAGTCATTTAGTGGTTTTTATTTTTTTGCTTCCTCTCTATTTTATGCCTACTGCTAGAGAATGAAAAAAAAAAGACGAAAAGGAAAAATTATAGAACAAATGAAATACCTCTGATGAAGGCTGATAACAATTCAGAAAAGTATAAGAAATAATGAGAACTTTTAATCTTAGAACTTCAACAAAAAAATGTGTTTTTTGGAATCTGGAAATGGACTGTTTGAAATTCAATTAAAGATAGTGTCAGAACAAAATCAATTAAAAAAAACATTGAATGTCTTTTGAAATTTTTGTTAACCAAATTTTACATTTGATTTTAATATAAAAATTTTACAATTAAGTTTTCGATTTGATCACCTTTTTTTCATTTTCATTCTTTTTTTTTTTTCTTTTTTTCTTTTTTTTATTCCTTAGGTTCCGTCCTGGCTTGCTGAAATGATAGAATTCTCCACTTGGAGGAACCTTTTTTACAAACTTGCTGAAGAATATCCTGATTGTCTTATGCTTAATTTCACTATCAAGGTAGATTTCCTTTTATGTTTCAATTTTCTTTCAATTTAAATTCATTTGACACTTTTTCCATTGCATCAACATATTTCCAAATAATCATTATTAGAATTTATTTAAATATTTGTCACTCTACAAATATTTAAGTTTTAATATTTTCAAGTTCAAATTTTTATGAAGAATAAGAATTTCATGAAACATTTTCTTATAGACTAGAACAGTGTTTCTCAACCTTTTTATTTAACAGCACACCTGAACAGCAAATGAAAATATCATGGCACACTTAGCAAAATTTTTAAAGTATATACATTTAAATGTTATGAAATAAAACCATAGATCTAAAGAAAATTCACACACAGATATGAACTTACATAGTTTCTATTCAACTATTTGTGCAGTTTATTTAGTGTGAAACCTGTGCCTGGAGTTGTTGTTGTTTTTTTGTTTTTTTTTTGCAATTTCTTCAATATGCCATGACAGAATTTTATGGCACACTAGTGTGCTGCGGCATGACAGTTGAGAATCACTGGACTAGAATTTACTTTTTGTATAGATTTATATGACATTTAAAATACAAATTCTTTTTAATTGGAAATTGCATGAATTTGAAACAAATGATAAGTGATTTTGCACACACGTATTGCATGGTCAGAATAATTTACTTTTATCTTTAATGTCAAAATTAGTTTACGCATACTGGAGAAAAATGATGGCCGAATTTAAGTAACTTGCAATTGCATTGGTTATAATTTCTGCATAAATAATTTAGAATTTTTTATTTATACAATTCTTTTGTTTCATGTAAGAAATAATTTTGTTACTTAAAACCATTAAAAGTAAAACTTATACAAAGAATATTATTAACATAAACCAAAAGAAATAAAATGCAGTGTATTAGCAGCCTGATCTCCCCTATTTACTAATGAAATATTTGTTTATTGTTGTCAAGATAGATATAATTCCTTGAAGATTAACTGGATTTGATTGTAAAATTTAAATTTGCTTTCAGCTCATTTCTGATGCTGGTTATCAGGGAGAGATTACAACAGTCTCTACAGCTTGTCATCAAATTGAGGTCTTCTCACGTGTTTTGCGAACATCCATTACAACATTTTTAGAAGGTGGTGAAGATGCTTTGGAGAAAAATCTACCCGAGTTCATGGTAAATTTCAAATTAATTTTGAATCTATTTGCATGTTATATATGGTCCGCAATTACTCTTTATTTTAAATAAATGGGATTAAAAATATTTAAATAATTTACATTTTAATTGGTATTAAATATTTGCATACAATATTATCCACTCATTATTCAATTTCCCCACCTTTTCTGCAGATTCAATTACCAGCCATTAATTCCAGAAAACAATTTATAAATCTAACATAATAATGATCCAAATATGCCAAAGAGAAGTTGTAAATTAAGACTTCTTTAAGTTAAAAAGGAGAACATTCTTGATTTAATAAGAAAAGGAAAATTGGTTGTTAACATCAAGGCAAGAACACATTGTCTCTCACCTAACTTTTAGTACAGCAATATTGTTCTGGTTGTTCTATTATTAGTTATTGTTGTTAATCTCTCTTGATGTGCCTAATTTATAAATTAAAAACTTTATTATAGGTATGTATGCATAGGAAAAGTAACCTGATACAATGTGTGGTTTCAGGTATCCACTTCTATTTCTATACTGAAAATGGAAAAAACAGAATTCCTGAAAACCTGAAACAAAATTAAGGAAGATCACCACCCTGTCTTTTTCTCTCTCTGTATAGTGTATTCCAAGCATAGCTCAGATGTGGCCCAAGGCCGAAAGTATGGGGCACTCAGTCGTAATTGTTTGAGCGAGACAAGCTTGTTAACCATTACACCACCTCGAGATGCCCCTCTGTGTGCGCGTGTGTGTGTGTGTGTGTGTACACACACACACACAGGTCAGGCTAAGCCCGAGTGAGTCAATATTCAAGTCTATCTATTTCAAAGCAACAAAAATCTTTCATAATGCATCGTTTTCATTCTTGACTTCAGCTGGATCCAAAGTTAATTGTTTTGAATTCTGTGCCTAAAAATATTGACCAAAATACATTTCATTAATATTGTTCATAATAAAGAAGAAAGTAAAAAAAAAATGAAATAAAATTAACGTGGCTAGTCGGGCTGCGTACATCAAAATGGAGACATACTTAATAGGCAATGTATTTCTTGCTTTAATTTTATAAATCTTTTGAAAATCTCTAATGATTTGTACGCTCTGTTTTTCAAAGAATACATTTTTTATTTCACCTTATTGTTTTCAAATGTCAATTTTAAATAACTTATTCCATACAGTATAAGGTTTTTTAATGGAATGTATCAATTGAAAAAAAAGGGCAAATTAAATTTAGCCCAACTTAAAGCCAGTGAAAATCAAAGAAAGTAGCAGCCTTAACTTGTTGACTAGAGGATTGGAGTGAGGAGTGTAACTGGGGTAGTGTTGAGGAAATGTGATGTCAGTCAGCAGTACTGATCATAAACATACAACAAATTAAACTGAAAATTCACAAAGAAATACATAAACACACTAATTAGGTTTATGCATGCTCTGCACATGCACACATACCGATTTGGCCTATATCGCTTGAGGATACCTAAAGGTTAAAACTATGGTAGCATGATTGGCTGATCTCCTAATTTTTAAAAAATATATCGATAGAATTAATATAAAATTTGTTACTTAGCTGATTGATGTTATACAATTCTTTTGTTTCATGTAAGAAATAATTTTGCTACTTAAAACCATTAAAAGTAAAACTTATTCAAAGAATATTAACACAAACCAAAAGAAATAAAATGCAGTGTATTAGCAGCCTGATCTCCCCTATTTACTAATGAGATATTTGTTTATTGTTGTCAAGTTATGCCTTCTGTTACCATAACATTAAAATAATATCTAATTACTAAAATATCTCAACTTTTTAGAGTTTTCTAGGCGGATACTCCAGCAATTACTTCGTCCACTCATCAGGGGATATCAGCAATTGACTGTTTATTTTCTCATTTTTCTTTTATATATGCACTTTTCATTAGGGAAATGTTTTTTTTTGTTTTTTTTTTCCCCCATTGTGTGTGCATGTTCCCACCTGCATGTATGCATTTTTTTGGAAAAGTGTGTTGTATTTGAAAGGAAAAAATAAAGTTAATCAAACCTTTTTAACGTGTAAATGAATTTTTGATCTCAAAGCCAAATAAAAAGTTGCACTTTATTCTTTCCTGCTTAAATCTCACATAAATATCACTAATTTGCATTTTAATTGAGTTCTAGGCAACTGAATTTTAAGAAGCTTGTATATTAATAATTACGAGCAGATTTGTGTTGTACAGGAGGAAATGAGTTGAAAAGTGAATAGTTTCTGAGGATTGAACACTTCATGAAATAAACCTTAATTCTTGCATTTCAAGGCCTTGCTATTCATATGTTTCTTTGATGTTCTTGTAATATTTCTTATCAGAAAATGGTGTGTCATGGAGAGCATACTTACCTGTACAGCCAGGTGCTGATGCAGCTGTTATCACAAGAGATAAAAGGTGGTTCTAATCTGCGCAGACTTTGCCAAGAGTTGCAAAAGTGTGCCACAGACAAGTAAGTGCAGTTTTTTTTTTTTATTTTAATAAATTTTCAATTTGAAAAGCTGTTAAGGAAATTTGTCAAATCTCTTCTATGTGTTAAGCATTTTTAACTTTTTGGAGAGGATTATGGTACAGTTATTTTACAGAGACTAATAAGTAATTTTAGCTTAAAGATGAAAAAAAGCATATATAATCTTCCTTTTTAATACAATTTATTCTGTAGTGAATATTTATCACACAGGTGGGACACTACACGGTAATAATTTCAGATGAAAATTCATCTTCTAACGATGTATCAGAATATGAACTTATAATCAACTGTTGTCTATTACATGAGGTTATTTACCTTTGAAATTGACATTTTATTTTAAGGAATCTAAGTAGCTTGATTTGTTTTTTTGTGATACCAAATTGTTTATAAACTTTGAACTCTGGGTTCAAATAATATCAATTTCCTCAAGAAATTCTCTCTCTTTCTTTACCACTGATTTATATATTTTTTCTCTTTCATTTCAGGGGCTTGGATGTGACCCCAATCACAATGGCCCTCAGTGGTGCAGCTGCTTACCCTAGGGCTTGCCAGGCCTTGTCATGCATGCTTTCTCGTCAAGCTCTCAATCCTGCTGACATAACCATTGTAATTATTTTTTTGTTTTTCTGTTGTCTTTCAAAAAGGTGCAATATATTTAATAATTTGTTACCTCAGTCATAAGGATTTCTTCTTTTCACAATAGTCTGACAATTTAAATATCAAGTATTAGGAAGCCAAATTGCTTTCAGTGTGATTTGAACTCATTTGAGTGAGTGTTTTTTTTTTTTTTTTCTTTAAAGCTTATCAACATTTTGTAGGTTATTTTAAGCCAGAAAATATTTTTAGATTGTAAAATAATGGTGATGATGATTTACTGATATGTCCTTTTATTTAACCTATAGCTGGGGGAGTAAAGGTGGATTCTTACCTTTCCCATTTATGGCTTTTGAGTCCCCCTAAATGATTTTCATCTCACTTATTGAATTATATTTATGTTCTTCTGCTTAAGAGGAAGATCAAAACAAAACTTTCACATTTCTAATTAAAAAAAAAAAAAAAAAAAAAAGTATGGGTTTAAGTTTACAAACTCTTGTCTGCAGTGCGGAGTCAAAATTCATGAAAAGGGCTTAAATTTTGTATTTAACCCATTCAGACTCTTTTTTTTTTTTTTTTTTGTTAGTGCCCAAAATAGATTCAGCACCCACACACACACACACACACACACGTATGTGCGCACACCTTCCAAAGGTTTAGATTATGATTTTCTGATAAAGAAAGATGAAGTTATGTTGAAAACTGATATTTGTCCAGCATATGGTGCTAAAAGCAGGTTTAATGTATAAAAGTACATTTTAAATATTTTCCCCAAGAATAATTTTCTTACATTTTGCAGAGTTAAATTGTCTTAATATTTGGGAACTTGTACAAAAAGAAAGAAAAAAATTTTGTCTCTGGCATTTTTTGTTAGTGTTATTCAAAGTTTGGAGTAGGGGGGGATGTTCTGTGACAGAACAAAAAATGCAAGCAAAATATGTCAAAAAGTTGTATTAATTTAACTGAATTTTTTGTTGTAGGGCCTCAAAATCCACTTGATTTCAGTCATTTTTCAAAAAGAGTGTCATGTTAAATCTGTCTGTCACTTATAATATTAAATAATTTAAATAAGATTCCAATGACTTGCCTAGTAAAAAGATGACCTTGGAATGAGAAATCAAAGAGCCAAGTTCAAATATCAGTTGTTCATTACATTCTCTTACACGCAAATACCCTTAGGAAATGTATGGATTCATCTCGTCCCCCAGCTACGGGTTAAATAGTATCTTTTTTTTTTTTATTCATAATGTTTACTCTGTACAAGGCCCAAAAGCCACTTGAGATAGAAGTAAGAGGCACCACACCAAGTCTTAGCAAAAAGATGCAGAAGAAAAAGTAACTATGTGGAACTTATCATCTAATAATAAATGATTAAATGTGTGTGTTTTAATTAATTTCAAAGTTATGACAAAATTAGACCAGTTCTGAAATCCTCATACTAGAGATGAGCGGTTTAACTGAAAAACCGACTTTCTTTGCTTTTATCTTCACTGCATTGAAATTTTTTACGAAACCGAACAATTTCGGTTTCATTTTTATATCACTACTGAGTGACCATATCCAAAGAAACACTATTGAAAAAGACTTTCAGATGTTAATAAAATGAAATTTTATCAACATTTATACCATTGTAAGAGAAAAAGATTGAACAAAAATATGTTAAAAATATTTAATTGACTAGTTTTAGGAAATAAATGTGAAATCTATTTGTTTACAAAAGAAATGAAGAAGAAAAAAAAAAGGAAGTACGACGTGTCTGAAAGTGAAATCTATTTGTTTCAGTTTACAAAAAAAAAATTTTTGTGGTAAAATTAAGTTAACAAAATAGCAAATAAAAATAAAAAAAATAGTTGCCAGGTTCGTCTTAATGTTAAATTTTATGAAGTCAGATATTTTGTAAAGGTTTTCAAATAAGCTAGTCATGCCAATCACGAAATAAAATTGTTGCAAACAAGAAAAACAGATGAAAATTTTTTTTTTTTTTATAAATAAATTTCTTTTTTTATCTAGGGTGTGCACCTAAATTAGATATTAAGAATAATTAAAATAGTTCTTAATTTCACTTTTGAAGATGTGTATATTTCCAGATATGCGAGTCTCTGTTTTCTACAAATAAAATTATGTTTCTATCTAATGAATACATGTAAAATTAGATATAAAAAAAATAAAGTAAGTTTTAATCTCAGTTTTAAAATGTGTATATTTTCAAAACTGCAAGTTATTTTTTTAAAACCCAAAGTAAAAATTATTCTTTTTTAGCCACTAGTGTTCAGTGGGTGTTTGTTACTGTTCTGCCTATTTTTACAAATATCTTTATGGTTTTATCTAGTGAATACACTTAAGATTATATATTAAAATGATTAAAATAGTTTTTAATTTCAGTTTTAAAATGTGTATCTAAAAAAGAACAAGTGATACTCGCATTTTCTAAAAATGAAATTAAATGCTTTTAATTATTTTTTATATTTAATTTTAGGTACATTATTTACATTATTCGGACTATTGTCCTCATCTTTGTTGCCATATTTATTACGCTCCGGCCTTCTTCAGGTGGTTGGAATGTCGAACTGAACCCTTTATTTCGCTCACTGGGGTAGACTGTTCTAGTTCCACATTTAATTCCTGTTAATTTTCCCTCTGCTTTAACCGGGTATTGAACTCACACTCTTTGGGTCCTGTAACTGGATCTAACCAACGCCTTTATCCACTGTGCCATGTGTCCTTGAGGGCATCTGTGTATGAATTTCTGGGTATTATAAACCTAATGTCTTCAGCAACGGTTTTTACCAGTGCTCATATTGCAATTTTTGCTGTTATCATTGCTGTTTTTACCAGAGCTCATATTGCAATTTTGTTATTATTGCTTTTCTCTAGCACTTCTTATTACTGGTTCCCATATTGTATTTATTTCTATGCTTGGTCAGCTCAGGAGATTTTTGTGGCCTAGCATATGTGCTGATTCCTTAAGTTTACAAATTTTCCAATAGTGTTCCTTGTCTATGATCTCAACCTGATCCCACGGAGGGCGGTGATCTCCCTTCTCTCTCCATATGTGGTCAGCCATGCCTGATTTTTCCACTTCCCCTCGTGTTACAGCTTTCTGGTGTTGGTTAGATCCGGTGACAGGACCCAAAGAGTTTGAGTTCAATACCCGAAATGAATACAATATGGGAACCAGTAATAAGGAGTGCCAGAGAAAAGCGATAATAACAACAAAGTTGCAATATGAGCTCTGGTAAAAATTGAGGGATAACAGAAAAAATTGCAATATGAGCACTGGTAAAAAATGATGGCCGACGACATTAGGTTTATAATACCCAGTAATTCATACACAAATGTCCTCAAGTGGATAAAGGCATTGGTTAGGATGACAGGACCCAAAGAGTGTGAGTTCAATACCCGGTTAAGGCAGTGGAGAACTTTCAGAGTGAAAATTAACAGGAGATAACTGATATCCATTAAACACGGGAGCGAAATAAAGGGTTCAGTTCGACATTCCAACCACCGTACAACAGCCGAAATGTTGTAATAATATGGCGACAAAGATGAGGACAATAGTCCGAATAATTTAAATAATGTCATCTCAGAAATATAGACAGATATTAATTTTACATGTATTTGCTAGATAAAAAACATATTTATTTAGGGGAAAAAATAACTCATTAATTTTCCTTTTTTAGAAATTTATTTGCAAAAACCCCAATAATAGTTGACTGGCATACCAGAAAAAAATTGCTGTTTTTTTTTTGTTTTGCTTACTTTATAATTTTTGAAGGAATTTGCTTCCTTGGGTCATAGAAGAAATGGACATCTTCCTGGTTGTACTTTTAGTTGTCTTCTAATTGAGTGTACAATTTCAAGAATATTGATAAAGATTAGTCACTTTGATTCTACAAAACAAAGTAACGTGTAAAATTTAACCTTGAAAAAAATCAACTCAAATTTTTGGCTGGTTGAAGCAATACCCTTTTAACTTACTGAAAAAAAAATAATGAATAAAAGCACATATAATTACATATTTAGAAAGATTGTTTTCTTTTCTTTTTAGCCATATGAATATTTTTAAGATTGGACCAGAAATACGTGAGAAATTGCAAGTTGAACAGACTAAGTTGCAAATTTATCAATCTCAAACGAAATCAGATATTGACTGGAAATGCTATCATTATACAAGAAAATGAATGGCTTCCTTAGAAAGCAAAAATACTAAATTAAAAACTGAAAACCAAATTGAAAACTACGCTATCAAGGAAAACAAAACCGGAAACTGATACCGAAACATAAATTGCCAAACCGACCAACTCTACCTGATACTGATTACATTCAGACTAGATATTCCAAAAATGCTAAATGACTGCTTGCAAATTCACTAGTGATGTTTTTTCTTTGTGTGTTAAAGAAGAAATGATGTAGATTTATTTTATTTTTTAAAAGTCTGCTCATTATTTTCTTTGGGTGCTAACAAAATGTTCCAAACATTAATAAAAAAAAGCATTGAATAATAATGCATAATAATAATAATAATAATAATAAAGGTTATCTACAGAGGTTTAAAATATTGTTGGGCATGTAACTTGAATTTAAACTCATGTCTTTCTTACTGTCACCATCACTAAATATTATCCACACCTTAAAAATGGTTCATCTTAATTTTTGATTTTGTTCTTTATTGATGGCTCTTTAAAATAAAATGGCAACAATGATGCTGTAAATGCCATAAAGTAATAAAGACCTTTTCTCAGTCTTTTAACATCTGAACATTAATCTTAAATCATGTTGATAGAACATAATTTTTAAAACTATAATGCACAAAACAAGTTCAATAAATTATTAATTTTGCCAAGTATTTCTTTCATTTTAATTGTTGCTTTCACCATTTCTACTCAGATTGTCATTCAATGGCTGTTCATATAGAATGCAACTAAAGAATAAACGTTTGCTGCAATTTGTCTTTGAAGCCTGTTTTCTTTAGGAAATTTGTCTCAAGATGACAGTTGCTCAGAGGCCTTGAGCTGCAATAATGTTTGCAGGTGATCAAATCTTACCATGTAGACTTATTCTGCATTTACCTGAAATATCTGGCAATCCTCTTTCTTGTTGACATACAATGGTAGTATTTGTAGTATCTTAAATTTGTATTATTAGATGAAATATTGTTAGATTATTAACTATTGCTTTGTTTTTCTTTCATTTGCACTTCTTTTTCTTGTAACTTTCATTATCTATTAAACAGTGAGTGGAAATAAAAACTTTCAGCAATGCTAAAATTGTTACAAATATTTTGTATATTATGTCATGAGAAAACTCAGTATATTTTACATTAACTCGATGATATGAATTTAAATGCTAAGAATAATACAAGTAAGATGTAACTCTTGAGTTAAATAACCTGTGTTGTAATGAGTCTGAATATAGCTTTTTGCCCTTGTAATTTCTTCAGCTCTTCAAACGTTATTCTGAAGGAAATCCTCCTCCTGTAGAACTTATCAGAGTACCTGCTTTCCTCGGTAAGTATGACATTACTTTTTCTTTCTTTCTTTTTTTTTTTTTCCTTTAAGTGTATTATAGCAAATTCTAATTCTTAGGTTATTTCCAAATGTGTAAGAGAAATTTTGAATAGGAGTGAAAAACTGGTGGGGGGAGAGGCTTAAGCCTTTTTGCAGTGTAACACCCGCATTCAGTTTACATTAAAAATTTCCAGAATGCTTACATTTATATGTAATTGCACATATTCCATTCAAATCTAGCTTGATAAATTTGATAAAATCCACTGTTTTGGAGTTATCGACAGTAAAAGTTCAGATTCGTTCACGTTGTTGTCGGCAGCCATTACTGTCATTGTTTGCATACATTCGCTGTGGAAAGCTAGACACGGAAGACTATGGAAAGTTAAGTGTGGAACTGATCTTTCTTGTATAAATTTGTCTCAATTACTGCACATGAGAACTATTTACATAGACACACTCAGTTTGTGCAATGATACCTACACTGATAGCTATTCTGCAGCGAATGTATACAAACAACGCCAGTAATGGCTGTCCGCAACACGAATGAATCCAAACTTTTACTGCAGATAACTCCAAAACGGTAGATTTTATCATATTTACCAAGCCAGATACATAGAAGCACGTACAATTACACACAAATGTAAGTATTCCGGAAATTTTTAATTTGAACTGAGCACAGGTGTTACACTACAAATTAACCAATTTTTTTCTTTATAACCAAGAAGAGAACTATTTTTTCTACAGTGTATTTCAGTTTTTTTATTAAAAAAATGTATTGATGAATAGAATGTAAATGAACTGAGTGTCTGAATAAAAACTTAAATAAGGAAAAAATAAAAATGGTAGAACTGTTGCCACTACCACTACTATAATAATGACATAATTATGAGGTATTTTCATTAAAACTTTTAACAATAAAAAAATCTTTGCTGTTATTCATTTGCTTACTACCCCCCTCTTTTCTGAGATAATTTCTTTTTTGATTTTCTTGTTTTCTTTCAGAGTTATTAATAGAGACTCTCTTTAAACCTGGTAACCGCATCAACCCTGAACACAAACCCAAATACATCTACTTGTTAGCTTATGCAGCCAGTGTTAATGAAACCTATAAAAAAGTAAGAAAAAAATTTTTGGAGGCAGGCATCATTTTTTTTTTTTTTTCAGAAAACTTATTGATAGAAACATTAAAAACTATAAACTTATAGCTTTTAATGTTTCTATTAACTTTTTTTTTTTTTTCTTACTTTAAAATATGTAATACCATTTCTTCTTTTCACATCTACCTCCCACCATTGATTTTTTAAAACTGAAGAAATTATGCTATGTTATCAGCATTTTGGAAAGTGTTTTATAATTTGTCAGTTGAATTGTTTCAAGAAGACATAATCCTGGGCATGACAGTCCAGAAGTAAGGCCTCTGATTGGGCGATTGGAGATTTTGAGAAGGGTGGAACCACCTCTTAATTGCTGTTGTTCCCAGGCCCACTCTGACCCAGGGTGGTAGGACCTGTTAGGGTCCCAGCTATAGGCAAATAGTGAACTCCCCAAATAAAAACAAAACCCTATGAAAGTATAAAAATACAATTTTATAGTAAAAATACCAGCAATACACATTTGTAGTAAATTGACCAGCAATACATATTATCTGTAGTTGAAGACATATGATTGCATTCAAAATATATTTAGTTGAATCCATAATACTATGTTCAAAATATTTAGATTTCAGCATTTAAATAACCCATAGAGGTGTTGATATGCTGCTAAACAAAATGAACCAATCAAGCAGATTTACAGAATAATTTGTTGGTACCAATACTGAATCAAAATATTCCAGAATTAAATTCCAAATTATGACAGGTTTTTAATGTTAAGGGATTAAAAGCAGAAATAATTTTGAAGTAATTTTCCCCTCTCCACTTTAAAAAAAAAAAGTGTTTCCTTTAATAAGTGTTATTGTTTTTTCTTATAAAAATCTATAAATGTTTTTTTTTTTTTTCTTTTTTTTTTCATTTGTTCTTTTTAACTGTTTGTAGGATTTATCATTTTTTTTATATTCAATGATTGTAGGGAATTCGCAAAAATGTCAATAAAGATGAATTGAAGCCAACAGTTCAAGCCCTGGAGAAGACACAAGCATTGTGCAGTGAAAACAAAGGTTCTTCTGAATTGATTGCTGATATCAGCACATTGTTCCAATGTATAAGGTCGGTGTAATTGTTCTAGTGTATAGTGTCGGTGTAACTTTTCCATTCTGTGACTCAGTGCTGTAGACATTTTTGTTGTTCATTGTGAATTCCTGTTAGATTTAAAAAGAAATAAATTTTTACTGATTTTTATGACATTTCATGTTCACAAAATAGGATATTAGAACTTTGATATCTATTATTTATGAAATGTTAATCTTAGCTAATTGCTTTGGAAATAAATTGTCACATTTTCTATAACAAATAGGCAAGATTAACATTCCATAAATAATAGTTATAAATGTTTTATGTACTTTTATATTATGATGTTATCATTTCTCAAGCATTTTAGTCAGAAATGCTCCATTTAGTATCTTCAGCTTTGAATGGCTGAAATTTAAATTCATCAGCCATTATTGCAACTTTCTGACAGCAAAGATGCTACATATTTTTTATAAATCTTGAAAAATTATTCTGTTTTTGTGGCCCAAATGTTGCAGGCACCTAATTAGAATAAAAATACCAAGTGATATATGAACTGTATAAATCACTATCATAAAATAAAAAAATCACTATTTCATCACTATCAGTAGAATACAATAAACCAGTCAATTTTTCAAGTTGGAATTTTTCAATAAGTAGTACAAGTCAACCTGGTAGGGTATACCTTGTAGGTCAGAATTTCTTTATGCTATACATAAATCTTCACAGATTGTTTATCAGAATTGTTGTATACCTACAGACGATAATGGGTATGTCTCCATTCACATGAATACAGTAGTAAATACTGTATGTGGGTCTGCAGTTTGAGATTCATTGTGGAATTCACTTTTAGTAATTGACTACTTTTACATGCCGCTGGAAAATCTTTTATGTGTTGTTCTTGTCCTAAGTATTATCGTTCATTACCAACCTTCGTGTGTTTATTCTCTTGAGTAACCTTCCTTAGGTTACAACAATTATTAAGAATGATATGAATAAAAAACTATTTATTTTTTAAAATCTATACAGAATGATAGATATAATCTGTTCCTTAAGATTGCTAATTTAAATCTAAATATAGTAAAAAAAAAAATTTTAAAAAATCCTTCTGCATTGAATTCCATTATAAAAAAAAAACTTTTTTATTTCACCAATTTAATAACTAATATTTCCCATATTAAAATTCAGTTTTTGTGAGAAACCAATTTTTTTAATAGATATGTAAACTTAGCTTGACTAAGTCTGGCACTGTGCGAGAATCAAATTCATTTAATGCAACATGAAATGACCAGTGAATTTATTTTTACAATAGAATCTGGATAAAACACAAATATTTTCTTGTGATGTAAAAATAAAATTCAAATCTTTATTCTCTTCGTCATTTACTACATTACAGGTTTTCTGTGGTAGCCATGGGTGTGTTACGTTGGGTTGATTACATTGTATCTGACAAGAGCTACTTCAAATTGAACACTGATCATACGCCATTACACTTGGTCCTTGTTGATGAGGTAATTCTTTTTTTTTCTTGCTTTTCACATCATTTTAGGCTTACATTGATATTAGCTCTTCATTTTACAAAATGCCTTTTAACAAAAGGAAATGCACAAATCTTGTCAGGTGAACAGTTATGGAAGTTTCTATCTAAGAAGACTGGAGGTGATAAATTAAAAAGTTTGAATTTTTAATTAGTTTGTATTATTTAATAATTTACTTCTGGTTTGTAAGGCAAATCTTAACTACTAAGATTTTGTAAAAGGGATAATTAATCATTTTTTTCTCTTTCAGTTATTTCATATTCATAAATACTGTAATGCTACTGCTTCTAAATCTCATACCATGAATATATTAAATCCATGAAAGCCACCTTGTCCATTCTACACTCAAGGTGTTGGCAGTGTGTCGGAATATCTTCCAGTACCAGATTAATCTGCTGGTGAACAACATCCTTTCAGCAGCTATGTAGCATGCTGCGAGGTCGGTCTCAGTTTGCATATCACGGGTCGACCTGGTAGATGTCTTTGGTAGGTTGGTCAGGACATGGCCGAGTAAGCAAACTCAACACTGAGTAATGGTGCAGAGGATGTTTGGCTGGTTGGTCCTTTGGCAGAGCTCCTCATTGGGCACAAGTTGGATCTGTGCATCCTCTCGATGGTCCTGAGGGAGTGGGACTTGAAGTTATGGATAAGG
This sequence comes from Acanthosepion esculentum, assembly GCA_964036315.1. Taxonomy (NCBI): domain Eukaryota; kingdom Metazoa; phylum Mollusca; class Cephalopoda; order Sepiida; family Sepiidae; genus Acanthosepion; species Acanthosepion esculentum. The sequence goes on along the minus strand of OZ038493.1, from coordinate 48,905,626 downwards.
GAGGTGAGGGTCTTGCTGAGAGGCCATGTCTTGGTGCTGTATAGTAGCACAGAGAAGACGGTGGCATTGTAAACTCTTAGCTTGGTGCATCAGATGTCATAACATCAAAATCCTGTAATGGCTTGGAAAAAAGATTAATATATTATTAATAAAATATAAGATTTTTATATTTATATAATTAATATATTAATAGTGACTCTGCAAACAGCGGGGAAGTACAATTTTAGATTGTTTCCTGTATGTTTATGGGATAAAAATAGATAATCTAGAACAGTGATAATTGTTGTTTTTAAATGAATTAAAATTAAATTTGCCTCAAGCAGACACAGAAATGGGTCTTTGAATACAATAGACATTTTTCTCTCCTAAAAAGAAATTCTTTTTTAACTTATAAAATGTTCTAAAACACACTCTAAGATTTGTTGAGAGAATTGAGTTTATTCTTTGTCTTATTATGATGTTACCAGTGGTTTGGTTGCTGCATTCTACAGCATTTTTTATGTGTATTGTCTGTAAGGAAAGAGTAAGATAGCTAACAGAATATGGCCATTCATATAATAATCAACCCATGTTCCAGCATATAATCCACATGGATGATTGTTATACATGTTCACCGTAGTCTGAATGTAGAAATCCAATGTAGTAATTTGTTCAATGAAACAACACCAATATCTAGTAGCAGCTGTTCAGTAATTCTTAAGGTCTTCCATATCAGAGGTTGGCAGTGAATATTCGGAGAAAACAAAATGGCTGCCTTTATACATGTCGGATTGAATATTTAAAGTCTTCTGATTGGTTAACCTTCTATTGGTAGATTATAAAATGAGTCAGCTCATTTTGGTTGGCTCACTAGTATATAGAAATGTATCCAAAAATTGTAACATTGATTCCATGTTTCTCTGTTTATAAATAAATAAATCCCATCCATCTGTGAAATCCATTCTTGTCTCACTTCCTGTTAATTATCTTGATCTCATCTGCCTGTGTAGAGTGTAAAGAGCATCTTCCTTTCTGCCATGACAGATTTTTCCTTCTTCCTTTCTGCCATGACAGATTTTTCCTTCTTCCTTTCTGCCATGACAGATTTTTCCTTCTTCCTTTCTGCCATGACAGATTTTTCCTTCTTCCTTTCTGCCATGACAGATTTTTCCTTCTTCCTTTCTGCCATGACAGATTTTTCCTTCTTCCTTTCTGCCATGACAGATTTTTCCTTCTTCCTTTCTGCCATGACAGATTTTTCCTTCTTCCTTTCTGCCATGACAGATTTTTCCTTCTTCCTTTCTGCCATGACAGATTTTTCCTTCTTCCTTTCTGCCATGACAGATTTTTCCTTTTTTTTCTTTGTATATGGCTCACGTTCTGAGATGCTAACTTTATAGGAATGGTTGTTTTCTTTTCTCCTCATTTTCATATTTGCTGAGGTCCAGGATGGGATTGTATTGGGCAGGGGCATTATAATCTTTTGTCAGATGTTTTCCCCTTAAGGATGCTTCAAAAAAGGGTTTTTCTATTGAAAACTGTCCTGCTGATGTAATGTCTACAAATCCTTTGGATCCATTCAGCCATACTTCTTAAACCTGGAACCCTAATGTTCTGTTTCTTTTCCATCTTAGAAACAACGAAGGATGGATAATTGTTGGTTTGATGGGTATCATTTGTGTTTCCTAATTATTCTTTCTGTTGACTTGAAAGAAAAGGCTGTTGAATGGATTGTCTCAAAATGTAGTTACAACATCAGCAAATACAAACAATCAGTTCAAGTATTTAAATAAATCTTGACATGTTAATGACTCTTCTCAAAATTAAAGACAAAAACAAGCCAGAATTATTATTTTTTAATTTTTTTTTTTAAGCAAAGTTCCATCTTGTTTGTCAGCAAAAAAAGGAGAGATAATAAGAAAAGTTGAATTTGTAACCAAAGGATTATATATCTAAAGCAGTATGTGTGCATGCATTTGCACACATCTCTCATAAGAGGAATGGAAACTTAAAATATTTTAAAAGACCAAGAACAGAAGGAAAGTATTTCAGTAACTTTCTTTACAATCAGAAATGATATATTTTCAATGATATGAGGTCACTTTTGAAATTTTGTAATATGTGTGTATGTGCGGATGGTGTAATGGAGGGTGGCTTGATTGCCTGAGTTTGACTTCCAGTTGGGTTTGTTACATTCACTTATGCATAAATATCCTTGGAAAAAGTATTAATCTTTTTCCTCACTTAAGCTATAGGCTGAATATTAGGACTTGTATCGGGGAAAAATCATTGTTATTCTCCAAAATATTAAAAATTATTCTTAAAATCTAAATTATGTTTTGGCTTTAAATAACCCACAAAGGGTTGATAATCAGTGATAAAAAAATACATATATAAATGTATTGTTTACTGTTAGTGGGTGCTGAAAAGTTCTCAGCCTGACTAAGAGCCCTTTAAAAAAACATTCTGATATTTGACCATTTAGTCAAATTTTGGAAAGTGAGTTAGGAAAAAAAAATTTCATAAGCCCACATATAAATTTTTAAAGTAAAATTCAAGTCAGTGATTTTATCAAATGATCCCTGAAAATAAATCCAGTAGAAAATATGTGAAAAGCAAGACCTGAATGAAGAATGTCTGAAATAATTTCTTGTTTTAGAAAATGCAGCCATATTGTACCTTCTTAAGGCACTTTAATGAAATGGGTTAATTCTGCCAAATATGTTGACAATATTGAGTGTTTTATTGATAAAAATACTTTCTAGTCACCTTTTCATGTAAGAATGGCAATCAAAATGAATGATTTAATGTGATTCTTTTTTTTCTCTCCTTGCTTTGTAGATTGTCACCAGCCATACCCTTCTGCATCAGAAGGCACTTGATCTTCTCATTCGATTGTTTGAAGCTTCATATGAAGAACTGGATGTTTTAGTCAGGGTAAAAATACAAGTTTCTTGCTTGTTTTTACAGTATGACAATTTTAATCACTGGTGAAATTTGAATTTGCTTTCCCATAAACCAATATTAACTCTTCATATATGCTAAACATTTTTTGTTCATTATTGACCTAAATATTTATTTCCCAATGAAATAATTCTACTCTTGAACTTCCATTAAAATGAATTCTAAAATGGTCTTTGAATTTCTTGATTGAGAAATTTGTTAATTCATTCCCAGGAAATTAAAGTGTTTTCTTAGTTTGGTTTTTAATAGCCAAAAGAATAAAAAAAAAATTTGAACTTTGATATGGAAAGTTGTCTTGAATGTGATAAAAGCTATGGTGGTCATCTTGAGTCATGACATAAAATTTGAAATGCATTGAAATAAAGAATTAAATCTGAAAAATATATTAATAGTATTTTTAAAACTAAATATTTTATAAAATCAGAAAATTTTGAGCGACTGTAGAAACAATTTTAATTTTTAGATACAGTAGGTAAAATATGTATTGATGGTTCCAAAAATCAAATTGGCAGGTTGATAGCATTTCTGAAGTCAGTGGTGGTATTTTCTTATTTATCAACTATTGCCTGGTAATGATTATAATTTTATTTAAACTATAACAAATATTAAAAAAATACTTGAATAAAAATACCTATTACCTTTTTATTGATGTTGCCAATTCCTAAGAGAATGGAACTGAAATGCATTTTAATTATGAAATTCCTTTTATTGTTAAAAACATTTCCCAGCAGCATTTATTTCTCTTGAAATTAAAGTTTTATCTTAATAGCCTTTACACTTTCAGTACTTAATGACTTAAGAAGAAAATTTTATTTTCTTTAACCAAATTTTATTCTATTTTTATTTATTTTTTTGTAAACTGGCTGCTTTAGATTTGTTTTCAATTTAGTGAGAATATGTTTAGTTTCAAAGTGCTGCTTCAAATCATATTCTTTTGGAATGGATACCATTTCATGGCACATTGGGGCTCCTAATGTAATGAAATTATGGTATCCCTCCCTTAGACGGAACTGCCCTCAAACTTGCCCTCGCTCATCTTTTATATCTTTTACTTCTGATATATTTGAGCGACATTTACATGACTTGAAGTAAACTTATTTCAAATTACTTAAATAAGCTAGAATAGCAATCTTTTGTTTGTCAAAAATATTCTTTAAGAAATACCACTATTTTATTATTTATTGCAAACCAAATTAGCATATATTTCAACACAACTATAATAAAAAAAATATTTTTTATAACCAGCATTATAACAACAAATCAATAAAAATAAATATGAGTTTGTCATATTGATATTATTTCAGTTTATGAAACTATTTAGAAGTTATAACATTGAGAAAATTAAAATTATTGCTTTATAAAATCTTTAGAGACCTTAAGCTGCAGCCTATACTTGCCTAAATGATAATCTGGTCCTCCACATATGACAAACTTTTTATTTATCACAACAGGCAATAGATACTTACTTGTCTGGTCTCGAAGTTAAAAGGACTGTTTTTGTTTTCACTCTTGGTAACTAAAGTAATTAGATCAAAGGCACGAGGATCCATCATATAACTGACAATTTCACAATAAAATATTGGATGAATGAAATTATGCTGCTGAGAAAGTAGGTTTTTTTTTGGGGGGGGGGGGTTGCATGTGATCTGTAACTTTCTTTTATTTAAAGTGAAATATACTGTTATCAAAGCAAAAAAATTGTCTGAAAAATGCAAAAAAGAAAAATAGTAGATGGCTACTAAAATTAACATTAAGTCTTTGTAAGGTGAGGATTTTTGCTTTTGAAAAACTGCTGCAGGTAGTATGTTGTTCAGGCCAGATTTACAGTGTTGCTCAGAATGGTGACAATTTTTTTTTTCTTTTTTTTTTTTTTCTCTCCAATGTCAGTTTGTGGTTCCAAAGCAAATTGCAACCCCCCCCTTTTTTCAAAAAACTAAATTTTTTTTTTTCTTCTTCTTCTCTTCTAAATGTAAACTTTTAGCTGGAGCTCAAAAAGACGGTACTTGATCGAATGGTGCATGTTTTTAGCCGAGGTTGTGTGATTCCAGTGGTCAGCTACATTCGTAAATGTCTCGAGAAACAGGATACAGATATTTCTTTGATCAGACATTTTGTCACCGAGGTAAGCAAACAGAAAAGAAGAAAGGTTATTTATAGAAAACTAATTGTTTATGTAGCACATGGTGTCACTGGTAATATTTATTAAATAATTATATCAAAGCTTTCATTCACTCTGTTAAGTACATTTGTACTGACACAGCACATGCAGAAATTAAGCCAGTGTCAAAATGTTCTTAATATATTTGGTGTATAAACAGAAATACTGAATATGAATTCAAAATGTTGACCATTTAATACTTACCTATTTTGTAAGAAAGTATATGCAAAATATTAATTTAAGAGGCATGCCATGGAAATATACATTTTGTCTCCTCTCACAGAAAAATTGTTAAAATCCCACTGTTTCTGAGTGTTGCTTTTAGTGCAAGAGCTGTTCTTTACAGAACTGTGAATGAATGTAAATCACCTGCTTTAGCACAAATGCTTAAAAATGAAATTAGATGGTTTAAATACCACGTCCAATTTTTTTCCTAAAACTTACTTCAGCCAGTTTCTACACTCAATTTGTAGATTATACATTGAAAATGAGGGAAAAAAATGAAATGTTGGTGGTCAGTCATTACTGACTATTAAAACTATCATGTTCGATTTTATGTTTGATAAATACTTAAGTTTGAAAATGCAACTAAAAGGATTCTTTGTTTTGTGCCTGACAAATGAAAAGCTTAGATAATATTTCCACTTAAAATAAAAAAAAACTCTTTTGTAATTAATTACCAGCTACTCTGCATTTTACTGTCCAGTTTGCATTCATGTTACAAAATGGCTGACTTATACTCATAACGATTATAAAAGATATTAAATAATGGATATCAGTCTTCTCGTATTATAAACAATATCTTTATAAAATCAACTGGGCTATATAATGTATTAAATACATGTGTACAAGATGTAATAGTCAAGGCAATTGCAACAATGATATCAGTAAGCAGATTATATAATGGGTGAGGTCTGTTTGATGGCTAAAACAGTTGCATAGATTTTACAGTCAGTTAAAAGCCAGAAATTCAAAGTGAGCTGTCTACCCCCTCTTCTTCCCAAATTCAAAGATTGCCACAATTTTTTTTCTGACAAACCTCTTCTATACAGTTGGCCTTCTTATACAGTTATACAAACTGAACTTAATATTGATAACAAAACATAATTTCATTAGATGCATATAAAAAAAGTATTGTTATAGATAAAAAAAAAGAAGGGTAGACTAGGCTCTCTAGATTTGGGTGGCAATCAGCAGTCTAAGAGGAAGATTGAATTTGAAACTGTTAAAGGTGTGACAATTTGCCAACAATAAAGGAATTTGTAGGGAAGCTTAATTGCATACTTCCTGAAAGGACATGGCATTAAAAAAATGAGTGTTGTAAGCCTGTATTCTATCTTGGATAATTCAGCAATCTTTCTCTTCTATTTCTTACAATCAGTTGATGTTTTAATGCCTTGTGTTAATCCATTTCATATAGAATATGCTCTGTTTAGGAGTATTAACACTATCCTATCTCTTAGAGTATCAAGTTCTTCAGCAAGTCACATACTCTTTGCACAGATTAATGTCATCCCAAATAAAATATTTTTCATTAACTCAAAATCAATATCAAAACTCATTCAGTAGAACATTAAAAGTTTCATCAAAGCCAAGAAAATATTTTTGATATGACAATCAATTTTTCTCCTTTAAAAACAGTCAATACATGCATATTGTCACAATTATTGCATAATGGAGAAAAAAAAATCGTCCAAATTTCTTACAAGGTATTTTCATTATTCTTTTTTTAACTAATTCTTCTTTTCATTTTCTTTTTTATAATTTTTATAGCAGTGATTGGTTCATTTTTTTATATTCATTGAGAGTAAATCACATGAATAAAAAAAATAAACAAGTTCCAATGACATTCAATTTTTCCTCAACTAATTCATTATCTTCCACTCTTCATAATCAGAGAATGTGTGTTAAAAACAAAAAAAAAAACACCTAACATTGCAATAAAAATCATCAATAATAATAACTAGTAAAACAATAATAAAAACAAAATACAAGATGGTCAAGATTTCTACAGTCTTGATTGTATCAATCAAAAAGTTAAGCAACATGGGTCACGCAGTTATTATTAATCTCTTGATAGTGTGTCTCAGAAAATTGATGAGATAATTAATTTTGGAGAAACCTTATTCATCAAAGGAAGGAAAGAAAAATATTCCTAATTCTGATGATATTCTTTACTTGCACAAATGCCAATGTTATCTTTCTTTACTGTAGGTGTTAGATATGATCACACCACCTTATACAGCCGAATTCATCCAATTGTTGCTGCCTCTTATTGAAAATGAAGATATCACTGGATCACTCAGAACCGAAGATGGATCTGATCCCGTTACAGAATTTATTAGTAAGTATAACATGATATTTTGTGTCTTGCATTTTTTAGAGTAATTGATAAAAGTAAATGTCATTCTTCCATTCCAATATTGTGTGTAAAATTCAGAATTATACTCATTTAATTGACTGTACTGCTAAAATCATTGCAGTTCGTAAAATGAGATAAAGCTTGTGAAGATTTGCTAGATGCAAAAATTCCCAGAATCAAGTTTCGCAATCAAATCTTAGATGTGTCTTTGAAGTCAGCACAGCTTTTTATTATTTGTGCATGTATACATTATAAGAATTGTCTGTTGAAAACCAAATAATTTTTTGTTACAAATTGCTGGAACCTGAACAAACTGTTCAAGCACAACATGGAAGAATCAGATAAATTAAATGATGCAGTTAAAGAAAAGTCTTGTTAAAAAAACATTCTGAAAATGGTTTTGTTATCGACCTAAGATCTTTTTGTAATGGAAAATTCTCTGCATTCATGCCTGATTCTGGATGGATACTGAACAATTGAAATAAGGAAAATGAAATAATCTTGGACTGAGTCAAAAAGTGACAGTGCTTGAGTTTGTAAATCTAGTTTCCTTTATTTCTTCATTTTTCTTCACTTTCTTTTTGTTTTGCTTCTCTCTATTTCTCTCTCTCTCTCTCTCTGTCTCTCTCTTTCTCTCTCTCTCTGTCTCTCTCTCTTTCTTTCTCACACACATACACACACACGTTATTGTGATGATGCAATTCCACACATCACTGCACAAACTGTTATGACATCCAAGGTCAGCTGTATGCAAATACACTGGGATCTCACTATGTCCCATGATCAACAAAGAATAATGACAAATGCTTTTCAAGACACTTGTTTGGTTGGGAAAAACTTATCTGAATCCTGGTTAATAGAGCTGGCAGCAGAATTAGACAAGAAATACAACAAGAACAGTGTGGGTTCATTAAAGACACTAGAACAAGGAATGCAATATTTATACTCAGAATGTAATCAGAAAGCACAATACAACTGCAAAAGCATGTGTACCTGTGTTTTATAGATTATGCAAAAGCATTTGATAAAGTACGTCACAACTGCTAGCTAACCTTAATATATTTGGGAAAGACATTAGAATAATCCAGAACCTATACTTGCAGCAAACCATTTGCATATGGATAGAAAGTGAATTCAATAAATATACAAATATAGAAAGGGGTGTAAGACAAGGGTATGTCTTCTCACCAGACTTATTTAACCAGACCAGTGAGGTGATTCTGAGAGAACTAGAAGTCCAACCAGGACTGATTACTGGCAGCCACAAACTTAACACTCTCCTCAAAGATAAAGAGGAGACAAAGCAACAGAAGATATGCAGAAGGCACCATGTTGATAGCAGATATGGAAAGGCAACTATAAGAACTCCTAGAGAAGGTAATGAAGGAAAGTGAGAAGAAAGGACTGAACATCAATTGCAAGAAGATAGAATGCATGGTTGTCAGCAGAAGGGACATCCCAATATGCAAAGTACAAATTGGAGATACCAAAATCAAACAAGTGAAACAATTTAAATATCTAGAAAGTGTTTTAAGAGTGGACGGAAAGTGCAAGACTGAAATCTGAATGCGCATTGAGATAGCAAAGGAGGTCATTCAAAAGCTAAGCAAAGTATTAAGAAACAGGAAAATTTTGTTCAAAACAGAAACTGAACTGTTATGTAATAATAGTCCTCCTATATGGCAGTGAATGCTGAACAATCTCTACAAAGATAGAGAATAGATGAAGCAACAGAAATGGGGTTCTACAGAAAGATGCTGAAAATACTATAGACTAAATATGTGAGCAATGACAAAGTTTTAGATAAAATGGAAACCAAAAGGTCACTTATACAGAAACGTGTTGAAATTTCTAGAGCACATAATGAGAAAAGTGGGCTTGGAAAATTTTGTAGTCATGTATTTCTTCCTTTTTTTTTTTTTTTTCTTTTTTTTTTTTTTTCTTTTTTTTTTTTTTCCATCCCCTTACTTTTGGCAAGTAGATGTTCCAGCTGAAATATCAAAAGAGCAAAGGTCAGGAGAATAATTTGACATTGAAGAAATAAACAGTTTCACCTGTGAACTTTACAAAATGCTACAAAAAATCTTCTCGGCTGAAATATTGTGATCAAAACAAAGATTAGGTGAGAAGTGCAGATATTTCAAGAAATGGTAAAAGTTTGAGGGGGTGTGTGTGAAAAATGAATAAATTTTTGAAAATTGTTCTCATTTGCAATTAACTGTTTGAGTAATGATTGTTTGTTTTTTTTGTTTTTTTTTTTCTTTTTTAAATAAAAATCCTTTCTAAATTAAATGTCTGCTTTTGAATCTTTTTAATTGATTGCGTTAAAATAAATGTACATTGTTGATAAAATGTGCTTCTGTTTATTTCAGCTCATTGTCGTTCCAACTACATCATGGTGACGTGAAGAATTCTTCTTTTTTTCTTTTTTTTTTTTTTCTTTTTTTTTTTAACAAGTTCTTTGCTCAGTGGATTATTTCATTTATTCCTGTAAATGGACAATGGAATTTATGCCAAATCAACTTGTCAACATGAAATGCTAAAACTGGTGCCTATATCTTAAATCTAGTTGCGTTGGCTACCACTTGCATTTAAAAGAACACAAACTGTGACTCCCTCCCAGACTTTTAGGAGAATCAGTGATACTCAACTTAATGGTGAGCAAAACGTGTCTGGTCTTTTCCTTTCTCTTTTGTAAAGAGCTATTTTTTTTTTATTATCTGCTGCAGCCTTTTGTTCATTTCTCTGGTTGCCAATCTGTACATCTTCTGGCAAATTCTCTCAAGTTGGAAAAAGGCTGCATAACGACTGACAAGCAAACTGGGATCTGATTGGATTAATAAGCTACTAACAAATTTTAACTTGGCTTGTTGCCTAACAGGCTAGTTATTCTCCAAAAACTGCATTAGAATTTTTTTGCTTTCCCACTTCATGATATTAGGGTAAGAAAAACAAAAAATCAGTTTGGATAAAAAAAAAATTTTTTTTTTTTTTTTTTTTTTTCCCCAAGGCTCTGACATGATTCATTTGTGCGTGGGACATTGGGTGTAGGGGGGGAAAAATCATGATAATTTTAAAATCTTTATTTATGCAAATAATATCTTAGTTTTATGTATTAATGCAGAGTCTAACCAAGATAGGGAAATCAAAAGTAACACACACACACACACACACACACACACACACACACACACAATCATTTTATATTAAAAATGGTGGTCATACACATTTACTTTGAGCTAGCATCAGCAGTAAGTATCTCAGGAAAGAGCTGAATAGCCAAAAAAAACACAAGCAGGATATTGTGTAATTATTCTTTGATGGTTTCTTCATTAAAGCAGAATTAATTCACTTAACCTTATTTACTTTATGGTTTAGTGAAGCTAGTGTTACTTTTTAGCAATATTTTTTCAACAATAGGCATAACTCATATAAAATATCTGTAAGAAAAAAAATAAATGAAAATCCTTACTTGTACACATCAATATTTGATATATTGGGTACCAACCCTGGTATGATGATTAACAAGCTCATCTTTTTAACCAAATTCACTAGTTTTGTGATTTTGGTTCTTACTGGGTGCCCCACAACAGTGGTTTTATATCAGCTTAAACTTAGTAAATAATTCTATATACACATGGTCGAGGTGGTTACAATAGGGGCTGGGTTTCAAGTCAGAGGCTTGGGTTTGAATATCAATTTTCAAGGTAGACAGATTGTTTTCACCACTTGGGTATTGGTACAATCTTCTTCCTTTACCAACCCCTTTTGCCAGACAATAAAGCTAAGTTTAATATCACTCAAGAGAGGCACACAACACACACACACACACTCATTGCATATAGATAATATTTGAAATGCTGTTAAGATTGGTTATTTTTACAATGTACCTTTTGTATAATTCTTGTTTCAAGTCTAACTGCCACTGTCTACTCGATTGAGTTTGTTGATATTCAGCACTTCTACAGCATCCACTGAAATACACAACTTTGTTTATATTTGTTAGTCAGTTTCAAATCTACTCCCACCCACTCATTTCATCAATGCCAGTCAAAGTTTTAGACTGACCTTGTCCGATGCATTGAAAGTCTTCAAACATCCAGAGAAATCCAGGTAACAACTATTTCATAAAGAGAAGATTTTTGTCCTGGACAAAGCCTGAAATAGATTTTTGCTTTTATGCTTTTGACAAGAGTTTACATTACTAAAATATTCTATGAAAAACAAGTTAACTTTGACAGGACTTGGCTCAGGTTTTTGTCTCTCTTGAATGTGAATCAATCACCAGTGTGTGTGTGTGTATTCATCTGTTGAATTCAACAATTATTGGCCAGTTTTGGTTTTGCTGTTTCTAATTCCAAAATGGCAAATGATTTTGCCCAAATTTTCAGAGAAAGGTTAATGGTTCAAATCTATTTAATTTCTTTAAAAAAAAAAAAAATAGGAAAAAGAAGCCCTTACACAATATTTTTTTAACCTCAACTTCTAAGAGCAATTTTGATCATGTAAGATGTAACAAATTATGCATCCAGTTAGATTTTCTTTTCAACATATTGCATTATCAAAACCATTTATTGGTATCAATTGGGTATAAATTTATTTCTGACATTGTCAATAAAAGAATTTATAAATGTTAAACATATTCAGTAAATATTTCTCTCTTCAGCAAGAAACAGCTTTCATTTAACTATAAATTAAAAAAATAAAACCTAGATAATATGTAAATTTTAATCTCAAAAAATATATTCAGATTTTTGATTTCTTCGATTTAACTTTTCTTTGTTAGCCTTAAACAATGGTCCAGATTATTCTCTGAAATATAATCCCTCCTTTCATTTGCCTAACCTTCTCTCTGTCCAACATTGGCTGCTGCTGTTGATAGCCATCATCATCTTTATCATCATCATCATCATCTGCTTCAGTGTCTCTTCCAAATGTTGTTCAAGGTGCAACTTTCCTGCAACAAGTTTGAAAGTTGCTATTGTCAATAAAATATAAACAACATCTCTTTGTCTTTATTTGTCGATCATTTTAACTTTTATTTGAAACATACCTTGGAGAAAAATCCTTCACTAACAATGGAACTGAACATTCTCTTCCAGAGTGAATATTTGGGAAAAGGGAAAAATTTGCAACTATCTTCTTTTGTGATGACTGGAACATTTTTCTCTGCTAAAAAAGGTAATTAATTATGAGAGAAAAATAAAGATGGAATTTATTTCTAAACTCTTAACTGCTAATTGACTCTATTCAATTCAATTTTTATATCAGCTGCTTGACGTGTATTTGTTTGGGGGCATGCATTAGTTAAGTTTACACATGTCACACTTTTTGGCGCAGAGGTTGGGGGTCTTCTATCATCATGGTTGATGTTAACCTTACAGAGAGTGAGTGACTCATTGTGCCTTCTCAGGCTAACATTTCTCTGCAGACATGAAGTGGAAAAATTATATAGAATCAATTACTAGGAGAATTTGTTCAATGTGTCATACTAGGCAATTTTTCTTGCCAGAATCTACCTTACACATAAGTTTACCATTTGTCCATGTGTTGAATATTGATGCAACATCTCATCTGGAGATGGCAATGTCTTATAAGCCATTAAACATGGTAATAAGAATTTTTTTCTTCCTCTTTTTTTTTCTTTAGCTTACCATAGCACAATGATTTAACAAAATTTACCTTTCAAACCAAATTGATAGTTCAATCTTTACTCAGTGCTTCATTATTGTAGCTTTGTACCAGACTAATGTTACTGTACTTATAAAATACCTACTTTATTTGTAGAAAATGTTTAGAATTATAAAAAAAAACCCATTTCAAATGCTGATTATTTTTTTTTTCTCTATAGGTAGACGCTTCCCACTTGACAACAATATCTTTCTACCCATATCCCCCTTGGCTTTGTGTCATACTAAGTTAAGCTTCCTTGATAATGATAACTGCTCTTATATAGTCTCATTCTTGTGAAAAAAAACCTTAGTTTTTTGTGTTTATTCAATTATTGTGTAGATTGACTCAGACCAGTGTGCAAACAGGAGCCTTATTTCTTTTTTTTTATCAGTTCACCACAGGAAAAGTGGCAATGCTATTAAGACACAAGAGACTACTGGAAGTGAAAGAATGAAAAGGCTTTAGGAGAAACCAAAAACCCAGTCCTAAACAGGAAACCAGGGATAAACCTCTACTCTTGCACAAAAGACTGGGGAGGAGTGTGAACCAGACAATAGGTGAACCTATCTACTCCTATTGAGAAAAAATAAATATTTTTAAATAGTAAATAAATTTTCAGAGTTTAGATGAAGATGTTAGAGTTGAAGTAGACTTTAGAAGAAACCAGAAAACCAATCCTAAACAGGAAACCAGAGATAGATCTCTAGTCCTGATCAAAAGACTGGGGAGAAGTGCAAAGAAAGAATTATTAGGGTTTTGTTTTGTTTTGTTTTTTTTGTCATAAAAGAATGGATTAGAAAATAATTAGCCTCTGATAGAATTTGAATCTTTTTTTGTTAACAGTGCCATACAGAATTGGTTACAGAATCCAAACTTGAAAAGAATTCAAATTTCATCTAATTCTTCCTTTTTTGATTTTTTACCCTACACCATATTGCTTTTTGTTTTTACACCTCATCTCACAGTAGTAATAGAAAATAGACAAGTTGTCTGAATTAACAATGCATTATCAAAGAAATTTGAAATTAAGAATTATCCTTTTTATTTAATAATTTATTACACCTCATCTAACAGTAGTAATAATTTATTATAATTTATAATAATAATTTATTTAATTTATTACACCTCATATATAATATATTATATAATTTATATAATAATATATAATTTATTACACCTCATCTCACAGTAGTAATAGAAAATAGGCAAGTTGTCTGAATTAACAATGCATTATCAAAGAAATTTGAAATTAAGAAATATCTTTTTTATTTAATAATTTTAGGATTAAGATCACTCAGTTTCTCTCGTTCCATCCAAATAAAAGAACAAAATTGTTAATCCTCTTTTTTTTTCTTTTTTAAAACTAAGTTTTATTTCTGTTGCTTTCATTTTATAATTTTACAATTGGTAAAATTTTAAAAAAAAATGGGGCCTGGAAGTTGTGATAAAATCATCAAGAATTGAGATGAAAAAAATATCAGTCAAAAATGAATTGACAATATTTCATCTGAGAAATAAAATCTGATTACAGTGTTAAAAAAAAAAATTAGGACAAGTGAAATAGCAACATACAGGATTTGGAGAAGTACTGAAAAGAGCTACATGATTACATTGTATGATTAGTTTTTGTAGCCTGATTGGGAAAGTGCTGTCATGGAAACAGGACATTTCAGTTGTCAATGAAGAATTCATTTTTTTAATGAATTTATGCTTTTTCCATTCAAAATTAGATTATATGGACATAATTATATATAGATGACTTTTCCTGTTCCTTTCTTATAATGATTCTTGATTTGTGAAGGTAATGTCTTTATATGTCCCCAAGTATGTCATCTGAGATAATTGATTTAATAATTGATGACATCTGTATGCAGATTCTTCCATATTTCCATGAACGTGCCTGAAATATTGCACCCAACTTGTCAATTCTTGAGAATCAATGACATGGCTGTTTTAAGAGCTTTTTAATCAAAATTTAAAATTTACTTATTATTGTATGACAAATGTTTTATTTAGATTTGCAAATAAATTTACGGTTTTCTTTTGGTTGTAGTTTGAGTTTGAAAAATACTTTATTGACCCTATCTGTACAAAGATTTCTAACAAAAACCAAATACGTATTTTTCTACATCTCATTTTGAGAATTAAAAGAAAACAAAAAAAAAATTATGAGAATTATAACAAAAGCAGTTTATATAAGGGAGACTACTTTCTATTCATCAAAATTACTTCCCTTGATTTTAACCATTTCCGTCTATATTTTTTTATTTTCGTTATCTTTGCCATTGGCAAAAAATATTGACACTCAAAAGAATATTATTTATCAGGACAGGACAGCAAAGGAAAATTTACCAAAACACAATCAAACTGATATTTTTTTTTTTCTTTTTTTTAAGTATTTGCTTAACTGATCAAGCACACAAAAAGCACAATTTTTTACTGAGGCAATTGGTGTTTACTTCATATTAATACTGTTGGGAACAGGCATGAGTCCACTCTTCTCTCAATACTTAGTGGAATTAGAGGGACCGGGAAAATGGTCAAGTCCAGGATTGCCAAATTGGCTTACAGCTAGTGAATTGGGCAACGTGATAATCCAGAAGTATAAAATTCTGAATTGACTTTCTTAGTAGTCTCTAAAAGCTGCAATTGGTGTAATTCAAAACTTAGTAGTATGGGACTTTCAAAAGAAGCTCAACCTGACCCACAGGTCATGTTAAGAATTAAACCTTGTTGCTGGTAATATTTAACCCAGTGTAATCTGTCATTACTTGGAAAGGAGATGGTTATTACCAAGTAACTCCTATTAACTTAGAAAATGACATGAAAGGGAATTAATTATAATGGCACCCGACAATGCAATTGGTCATGGAACAAATACATACATCATAATGCTGATCAAGTGTGTGTGTGTGTGTGTGTAAATATATATATATATATATATATATATATATATATTTTTGTCATCCACAGACAGACTGTTTCACAGCTCATCAGTGTGGCTAGACGTCCGGTTGCCTCTAGCTAGAATCGAAACCCGACTGAATTTGCGTCAGTCGGAACTTCTACCCAGTAAGCCGTCAGCGCACAGCAAGGATGAAGGTGAATTTTAGCGTGTTTACTTTTAGATTTAGATAAACACACAGTGACTCAATTCTGCTGAAGAGTCGTGCAATATTAGCTTAAATAGTCACTGTTTACAAATTCACACCTCAAACCAGAGAGCTCAACCGAAATTAATTTTTCAGGAGCCAATATGGACAAAGTCCAACAATTATTTTAAGATATTTTTATGTTTGTACATTCTTTTTATAGATACAAATATTTAAGTAAATGCTCTGTTTTATAATGAACAGTATTAATAACATTTACCGGCCTGAATGTCCGAGAAATTTTCATAGAACATATTTGTCCTCCCACAGGAATCAAACCTGTATCCTATACGGAACCATCATTTAGCCTGACGTGCGTTAACCGATCAAGCCACGGAGGATCATTCAATTAGCAAGGCCGATTTTACAGCTTTCAATCTTCCATGAATCTCTCGTGCATTCATATCTGCTCAAAGCATATCCAAATGTAAACAAATGACGTCAACCATTATGAAATGGACAAAGTTCGACAATTATTTTAAGACATTTTTATGTTTATGCATTCTTTTTATAGATACAAATATTTAAGTAAATGCACTGTTTTATAATAAACAGTATTAATAACACATACCGGCCTGAAAGTCCGAGAAATTTTCATAGAAAATATTCGTCTTCCGACAGGAATCGAACCTAGATCCTATGTACATGCATTCAAGAGTACCAGATGTGTCCTTTTTAGGTCATTGTGTTGTTTTGTTTTTTATTTTAAATTTTAGGAATTGTATTCTTTTAAAAAAATTGATATAATGGCTGCTTTTTGCAGGCTACACTCAACCCCGCAGGCTAAGTTTTATAGCAGCAAAATGAAATCCTCTTCAAATTCAAATGCCAGTATGCATGAACATAACCATATATATATATGATCAATATTTATGTTGTTTTCCATATTTTTATGAGCTAATACATATCTCTTCAATAGCTTCAGACACTTTAAAACACACAAGATGCATCAACAAGGCAAATTCATTCTGTTACATGTGCGGGGAATTGATAACAGTTGAACTGAGAACTGCTTGCTTTTAATATTTTGGGGCACTACATATTCAGATCCGACCAAAGACCTTAGAACCCAGAAGGTGGTATATTATTGGTCCCATGACTGAAGGTGACAGAAGGTACCACATTGGTGACCATGACCAAGGATCAGCCCCAGAAAGTGTCACATTTTTACTGTAAAATTGGAGATCAAGACAAATCTTAGGCCCCCACACTTCTGTTATAAACCCCGTTAGAATGCGCTAACTGCATAGTTTCATGACAAGAATGCAGCCTTCAACTTTGCTCTCCTGATGGTCTGAAGAGAGTGATGCAGATCATTATTATTTTTGTCTAACAAATATAAATGGCTTCAATGTTTCTTCCAAAAAAAAAAAAAAATTGCAAGCTTCCTTCAGCTATGCGATCTGTTCTTCTTTCAGCTCTTTCCCCTTGTCACTACACACCCAGCACATAAAGATTTTATTCCTTCATCATATGAAAAATGGCCTTCAGAGGAAAATTCTGCCAAGTCGGTCTCTTCTGACGACAATGTCCCTGTTTATTCAGGAGCAAGTGGCAGTGAGCCCCACTGGATCACCCAGGAAAACCTGAATGACCATGCCTGTGATTTGTACCTATCTAAGCAGCAGTTTGGCATTCCAGTTTAAGCAGTGGAACCAGATCATGACAGATGTAAGGATCACCCGTTTCATGACATGA
Source organism: Acanthosepion esculentum (assembly GCA_964036315.1). Taxonomy (NCBI): domain Eukaryota; kingdom Metazoa; phylum Mollusca; class Cephalopoda; order Sepiida; family Sepiidae; genus Acanthosepion; species Acanthosepion esculentum. Next base: position 48,887,640 of record OZ038493.1, on the reverse strand, counting down.
AACAAGGACTTTGTTTCATTCTTTGACTTGGAAAACAGGTTATGCTACTGCAGAGCTTCTTAAATGGACTGAGAGCATTGGAAGCATTTAAGTCTGCCATGGTTTCCTTGGTCATACACAGGTACCAGATTACCAAGAGTTTATCAAGAAGTTGTTACAGGTTTATAATAATATGGGATGCTGAATGTTGTTTAAAATTTACTTTCTCCAGTCCCACATTTAACTTCTCTCTGAATCTCAAAACAGTGAGTGATGAGCATAGAGAAATGTTCCACCAAAATATTATTAAGATAGAAAAAATTACCAAGGCAAGTTGAACTCCCGCATAATGGGGAGCTTCTACTGAATGCTTCTACATGACATACCAGATGCAAAGTGCACAAGATCATCCAAAAAACACACTTCTGACTGCTGTACTATGACATGTATGTATAGTATTATGGGGGCATGGCCGAGTGGTTAGAAAGTTTGTTTTCTGACCATGAGACCTAGGTTCAAATCTCATCATGGTCGATTTGTCAGGAAGGAGACTTCCTGATGTTATCAGAATGGATCAAGGTCAGTCTCAACGTGAGGCACCTCTGGAAAGTGCCTGAAAACCATAACAGGGGTTGACCCAAGTCTTGTGAGTGAAATTGAATTGACGGAACTCTTGAGGGCAGTCAGTAGCTGTGCTAGCACAACACTGCAAGTCATCGTGACTGAGGGCTTGAGCATGCAGGCCTTGTTCAAATTGTTGATCACACTAGATAACACACTCTTTCCCAGAAACTGTAACTACGGTCTGCTCAGCATAGTTACAGTATAAACCACGGGTGGGCTCTGTGGGTGTTGAGCAAACACAAATGTGCCTGAGCGAGCATCTGCAATAGGGATTGGCTAGCCACCCTAGTAGACAGGTATCCTCAAATGCGAGTGGCCAGCTATTATTATGTATAGTATTATCCAAGTAATTAAGTTTTGTCAATGCCTAGTATCTATGCTGTTTTTTTTCTGTAATATGCCTTAGATAGAATAAGTACATGATATTTTGAATTTATATGCAGTATAATAAAAATGTGATATGTGAAAGCAAAAAAAAAACTAGAGGTGACAGAGCAAAACTGTTCAGAAGTTTGAATTCCACATCAAAATTAGAAAAAAAAACACCTATTCACATGCTTGCCTCATATAGGCTTTGATAGGCTAGTATTATTTGCATATTTTGTGTGAGTAGTTTCTCTGTTTCAGAAACCTTCTGTTATTACTATATATATTTTGTAGGTTTTCTTTGAATCTTACTGCAGTTTTTTATATTACTTTGTTTTGCTGTTACAGGTAGCTGTTTGTGGTGTACTGGTGATTTTCCTGTTGTGTTTTTATGATTTGTAGTATGTTTTCAGTACAGCTATAGCTAATTTTTAGAGTGTTTCTGTTGAATATTTTGTGCAAATTGCTTGATTTTGGGAAGTGTTTGTTGAGGAGTTTGATGAATGTTTTACCTATTTTACTTTTTTTTATTATTTATATGGTGGTTTTAGATTAAACCATGTGATGTTTCTATTTCTGTTGGACCTTTGTTCTGTTTGGTGTAAATGTAAGTTGAAGAACATTGTTTTTAGTGCTATTTTTTGTTCAATGAATTGTCAGATAACCTGTGGCAAATGGAGAATGGAATTTATTTATATTGGGTGCGTGTGTGGTTGGTGGAAGTGTGTAGGTAAAGTGTTTATTTGGTTTTCTGTAAATATATAATAATATATAATATATATATAATATATATATATATAAAAGTGAACATAGAAGTAAACACTTAGAAGCGACAGTCTGTTTCTTGCTAGATGCAATCGTCAGGTGGCCTGACGATTGCATCTAGCATGAAACAGACTGTCACTTCTAAGTGTTGACTTCTATGTTCACTTTTATATTTACACACGCTCTATCTCTGATATTGAGCACTTTATCCCATAAATATAGCACCTCTTAAAACTATATTTCTTCATATATATATATATATATATAGTGTAACCCGGATATAAGAGAGTTGTCGGGACCGGAGAAGAAGTCTCTTATATCCGAGTTTCTCTTATATCCGGGTTTGGTCTATTTTATATACATTAACACAGGCTCTAATTTGGGACCAGAGAAAATCTCTCTTATATCCGGGTTACACTGTATATATCTTTATGGAGGTTTAAAGTTATATCTAAGAAGTCTACCTCTTTTGGTTTGATTCAATATCAATTTCAAATCCTTTTTCTTTGAAAAATTTAATAATTTTTTTTTCGGATTTTATATTTTTCATGTTTTTAAGGATTATGAGTCCATTACCTCTGTGCAATCCTATGTCTTTTTTATTTATAATAGTAGTTACGTGCATATATTCTGACCATTTCACAGGTTTCTGCTTTGTCATATCTTCCCCTGGTTACATCAGTTTTTTTTGCTCCCTTTTTAACCATGCCGTTTCTTTGCTGAGTCAATCATCAACCATACTTTAAAATTTTTAGCTCAATCCTTGAGCTTGGGAGTACAGACATGGACGCAGTGAAAACAACTAGCAATAACTGAGTAGTAATGGAAAAAAATAAATAAATAAAATGAAGTATCCCCAGACAAGAACTATGGAATGAAAACAATCTACTCCCATAGATTAAATAAAGATTTCAATTTTAAATTCCCTTAAGGCTATTTGGATCATTAGACACCTGAAGAAGCGTGGAGGACAGAACAGACATAATGTTGTGATTATAATAGCAAAGATGAGGACATTAGTCCAACTGTAATGTGAATAAAAAGATGACAATGTTAATCCAAATAAACAAGGAAGAAATAGTAAATAAGAAATACAAAATATGAATTTATGATAATTGGAATTTAAATTATTTTATAATTTAAAAAGAAGTTAAAATGAATCATGTTTTCATAATATTGGGTTGGTGCATAATTATCAAGCGTTTTTGTAGGCTAGTTATTTGTTAAAAATTACTGTTTTGTTTACTTTTTAATAAAAATATAATTTTATTTTCAGGTTATAAAAATGTGTTTTGATAATCATATGCTCTGGAGTAATCATTTAAAAATGTTATGGTTGAATCGTTATGTTTTCTTTTTCATAATTATTATTTTAAAAACGCCTGATAATTCTGCACCAACCCAATAAATTTCTAGAACTATGACTATTTGTAATGGCGACAACATATGTTATCCATTTTTATTATTGCTGCTGTTGGAAGTTTTCAAGTGATGTGGATTTTGTTATTTGCCTTAACATTTGTGATTTTGTAGTACCAGTCTATAAGGTCTGAAGAAGGATTGTAAAGTATAACTCCAAACAAAGTCTTGAAATGCAGTTTCATGACAAATTCACTGACACACCCAGATGATCTAAAAGAATATGGCCTTGTGCCTGATTTGTTCAAATTATGTAAATATGGACAATAAGAAATCATTCTTCTTTATATTTTGATGTTACATCTGCAAAACTTTGAATATCATTTTCAATTTTTTCTTTATTCCATAATTTTAAAAGCACATTTGATAAAACGGAAATCACCAAAGATAAACAACAATAACATTGTGTTCTTTTTTCCCAAGCAACACCAAAGACTCTTGCTGGTTTATAAATAAACATTGAACAAAAACTACTGAAAATGTTTGAGAGAAATCTGTTTATGAATGCCAATAAAGACTTTGCAGAAAAACGACTGGACAGTAAAAAGATCCAGTTCAGTCTGGGAAGATTGTGAGATTATCAGAAGATAATTTCTTGATTGAGGTCACACTTATTTGAGTACAAGTTTATCTCACAAAAAAAAAAAGAAAAAAAGGAGATGAAAAGACTCACTTGAAAGAAAGAAAAAAAAGATGAGAAATCATTGAGAAAGAAAATTTGTGAGGAAAAAAAATGAGAACAAAAATATTGATTATATAATAATAAAGAAATAACAATAAAAATTGATTTATTTTTTTAGAGAGAGAGAGAGAGAGAGGTGTGTATGTGTTTATGCATTAGTGACAGATTCATATATATGAGTGAGGTCTCTGCATGTGCAATTCTTTCTAAAAGAAATCTTTCGGTTTGTTTTTTGTTTTACAGCATATCAACCTCAATGAGTTTTTTAATGCCAACAAGATTTTTAGGATAGGCTGATATGAACAGAATATGTATTCTTTGTAAGAAATCAGTTTGTAGATCAGGTTTCATTGACATATTTTTATAAAGGGGTTTTTGTCAAGAGTCAAATGTATTGCTGGTAATTTTTTTTTTTTTCAAAATATATTGCTGGTAATAATTTTCTTTTTTATCCAAAATGTATTGCAGGTATTTTTACTATCAAAACCCATTTCTACACTTTCATGATGTTTTTTACCCCTATTTTCATAATCCTAACCCTTGCAGCAGATTCATTCTCTGTTTTCATTTCTCAGTTTGTTTTCGCTAATGAAAATATAATTTCTGTTTGCTTCTCTAATGTTTTTCTAATTTCCCAAGAAAGAGACAAACCATTTCCCAATTTGCTTTACCTGCATGTCTGTAAACTCCTGGTGCATCGTTCCAATTTGTAGGGGTGAGGCAACCCAGATGGCCCTTTCTTCACTTCCACATTACCAGGGAAAATGTCTTCCATTCTCTCTTTCTATCTCTCTATCTTCCAGTTTATATTTCATTTTGGGCTTAACCCTTTTTCTGCTTAGAATTAATGTTTAACAATCTCACAGCCTCAGTGTCACATATCATCATACCCAGGATACCTTATTGGTGTGGTGGGAGTCTTACCCTCTGCAAAGGGGCAGTTAGCATATTCTGAAGCCTCAGCCAACAGAGCACAGGAATCTTTCACAAGACTGTTTACCGTCAAGTGCCTACCATAGAACAATGGTAAAGCAATAATCTCAGACATCATTGTTAGTGAAGTGAGTTCAATCAACAATGAATACTAGTGTAATATTTGTAAATATTCCCAAAATTGTAAGCTTCAACTCTGACTCGGGTAATAAAAGTCAAAGTATAAAGGATATAAAGTTTAATTCTCTTGAGTTGGCTGTTTTGTTTCTTAGGTTGAATTAATGAGGCCAATTATAAAACCATGAAGGAAACAGGTTTTCTTCAGTTCCACAATTCTACATACGACTTTACATGTGACACCAAAACCTGATAGCGAGATAGTTTTTGACATTTTATCAGTACTATGAAATTAAAAAATTACTATCACGCTAAAAAAAAGTCTGAAAGTTAAAAAGAATTTAAGATATAAATAAATTATGGTGTTTTTGTTTGTTAAGTTTAAAATAACAGAAAATTCTATTTCTACTATGTCATCAGAAGAGTTAATAACATAAAAGTGGAAAATTCACACATCTCTATGTAGTGGACTCTTCCGGTGACATGAGAGAGTATTACACATGCAAATATATATGGATACACATTGTTTTACATATGTGGATAATTCCGACAAAGAACTTCATCTTTGTTGTGTTTATCTCAACCTTTCAGCCAATACATTTTTCAGCCTTCCTTAGTTTTCACATTTTTACCTTAAAGCAAATACTAAAGGCCAGATTCAGCATTCACCTGGAGAATGTATCAGCCAATACATTTTTCAGCCTTCCTCAGTTTTCACATTTTTACCTTAAAGCAAATACTAAAGGCCAGATTCAGCATTCACCTGGAGAATGTATCAGCCAATACATTTTTCAGCCTTCCTCAGTTTTCACAATTTTACCTTAAAAGCAAATACTAAAGACCAGATTCAACATTCACCTGGAGAATGTATCAGCCAATACATTTTTCAGCCTTCCTCAGTTTTCACATTTTTACCTTAAAAGCAAATACTAAAGACCAGATTCAACATTCACCTGGAGAATGTATCAGCCAATACATTTTTCAGCCTTCCTCAGTTTTCACAATTTTACCTTAAAAGCAAATACTAAAGACCAGATTCAACATTCACCTGGAGAATGTATCAGCCAATACATTTTTCAGCCTTCCTCAGTTTTCACATTTTTACTTAAAAGCAAATACTAAAGACCAGATTCAACATTCACCTGGAAAATGTATCAGCCAATACATTTTTCAGCCTTCCTCAGTTTTCACATTTTTACCTTAAAGCAAATACTAAAGGCCAGATTCAGCATTCACCTGGAGGTATCAGCCAATACATTTTTCAGCCTTCCTCAGTTTTCACATTTTTACTTAAAAGCAAATACTAAAGACCAGATTCAACATTCACCTGGAGAATGTATCAGCCAATACATTTTTCAGCCTTCCTCAGTTTTCACATTTTGCCTTCAAATATTTTTGGAGTACAAAGCAAATTCTAATGACCAGATACAGCATTCACCTGAAGAAGGCTGAAGAATGTATCAGCCAATATATGCTGCAAATAACAAGGACTGTGAAGATGATAGTATGAATAATTTATGGAATAAAGAGTGATTTTCTTCTTAGCTTGAGCTGGTTATTCTGATTTAGTTCTTGCTATTATTATTATTATTATTATTGCAAACTTCATTGAATCAAAGTCAGTTCAAATCATATGTCTCTTTGCATCAAGTGGAAATAATAAAGATCTAGACATGCAGATGTGCATATTTTAGGATGGGCATGTGGTTTAATCAATAGCAGCAAAGTAACAAAGTAAATATTTGTCAATATGTCGGCATCAACCCATTATCTCACTCTTTTTATTTAATTATTTTATTTTATCAACATTTACATTCTTGTTGTTACTTTTGTATTTTTTATCCATATTATATAATTATAGTATAGTAAGAAAAGATTTACATAGGAGCAACTGAAACCACTTTTAAAGAAAGAATTAATAATCATGTCATTTAAAATAGATAAATATGCAAATAGCGCAACGTTATATGGTATCAAAAAGAAAATAATTTACCTACTATAGTTAAATGGGAAATTATAAAAAAGTATCCCATATATTAACAATAGGAATTGTAGACTATGTTAAGAAGAAAAATTATTAATATTAACTTTTAATAGTCAAATTATTAGATAAGAACAATGTTGATGCCAACATATTAAATGTTTACTGTTACTTTAGTAATAAAATAAAAATTCAATTTTGAAGAAAAAATTTACTGCTTATAAACTTTGTCCATTTCATAATGTGTGACGTCATTTGTTTACATTTGATACGCCATGAGCAGACATGAAAGATTCATGGAAGATTGAAGTTTATAAGCAGTAAATTCAACCTTGCCAACCGAACGATCATCTGTGGCCGAATCGGTTAAAACGCACGTCAGGCTATATGACAGTTCCGTATAGGATACAGGTTCGAATCCTGTCGAAGGACGAATATTTTCTATGAAAATTTCTCAGACATTCAGGCTGGTAAATGTTGTTAATACTGTTTATTATAAACATAGCATTTACTTAAATATTTGTATCTATAAAATGAATGTTAAACATGAAAATGTCTTAAAATAATTGTCGGACTTTGTCCATTTCATAATATATATATATATATATATATATATATAAAAACTATTAAAAGTCACAAAAATGAAAAATAGTTCAAATGGACATCTGTCAAAGAAAATAACTGAAATTTATGATAATAACCAAGATATGTCTCCCACACACTGCAGTGCTGTGGTATTAAAAGAACGCACCCTTGGTTTGTTCACAAGTTTCACATTGTTAATGATAAAACGGCCCTGAATACATCACGAGATGGTGTTTATTGTTTGGCCAAGATAAGAATCACTTAACTATATATACCATATTTTAAGTTACTTGAAATCAAAAAGGTCCTTCAACTGTGAGTAGTGTCCCAACATTAAAACCACTTTTGTTTCAATACAAGCAGATCTCAAAATGCCACCCCTATGAAAGTGTCACCCATGGCAGACCCACCCCATCAAGCTACACTACTGGGATAAATGTATATGGTATTTTCAGCTCAATTTACTCTCATGATTCATTTTCCTGAAACCAAGAAAAGAGAACCAAGTATCTATCAAATGTTGGTGATAAATGAACTGCTGTGGGCTTTTTGTTATTTTTTTTTATTAATCAAAGAAATCAAAAAGTTTGTATGAAGCCAAGAACAATGAAGAAGACTGCTGCTAAACCAATATTGGTTATTCTATCCTTGGTACTAACTGATACCAAAACAACCAATTAAGCTCTGAGTGTTCAAACTGCACTAATAATCAATGTTGATTGGTTATTCTCTTAATACTAAATTTATTCAGTGGAGAAAGAATCCAGACAGGAAATTATTGTTTCTCTAGGGGATAAAATAGGGTATGACTTAAATTAACTGATTACCTTATTTAAAAAAAAAATGGGAATTTTTGTACATTAGAATTCATTAGATTTTCCTCTATCCGTGACATTTATTTGAACTGAAAAATATTGATTTTCTTATCATTTTAGAAGGAGGGCCATGTTCATAATATAAATAATGTCAAATTGATCCATGGCTTCTTAAAGAGTTATCTATACTTTGTTTTTATTTACAAATGTCAACTTTAAAACTGTACTAGTCATTGATAACTGCATACTACTGATGTTGTCCTTTTCTTCCCAATAGAATAATTAATCATCATAATAAATGATTGTATCTCATGGGTATGATGATAAACTACATCCGACAGCAAGGCCTTTGATCAGGAGATTGGAGATTTCAAGGAGTGTGGCTCCACCTCTTAATCGCTGTTGTTTCCAGGTCCACCCTGACTCATGATGGTAGCACCTGTTAGGGTCTCAGCTATGGGCAAATAATAAATAATCCTAAACACAAATCAATAGTCTATTTTTATAGCAAAATCACCAACAATACATTTTATAGTAAAATTATCAGCAATACATTTTATAAACTACAAACTATGTATTTAAAAAAACATGTCTTTTACCCTAAAAGTATAAAATTATGTAAAAAATATTTAGATTTCGACATTAAATAACCTATAGAGGTTAATATGCCACTAAACAAAATCAACCCACCAACAAACATGTATATGCACAAAAGCTGAGTATCATCTACCATGTCTTCAATTGTTTGTGTCTTCAAAGCTCCCAAGAAAATTAAATTTCAGCATAAAATGACCCATAAAGAGTTGATATACAATTAAACAAACAAATCAACAAATCAGATGATTATATCCCTACCTTTGTTGTTTTTATTCCATAAATAAAAATAATCCAACTTTTGATCCACCAATAAAAATGATCCATACTTTGATATACAAGACCTTCAGCTTTATATGTTTGTCATACTGGTCATCTCCGAGCCATGTTTTTCTTTTCCTTATTTAATTCCAATTTAAAAAGCCTAGATAATGCTAAAATATTAATGAGGTTCCTGATGAAAGCTGCAAAACAGGTTGGTCAAAATACTGATATTAAGATAACAATAATAAAGATACTCTTCTTGTTAATCCATAGAATAACAGTGTCAACAGTTTTGATTAAAAATGGAATTTGAAAAACAGGGTTATTATTAAAGGCATTGCATTTTATTAATTGAAAACAGGACTTTATTATTAAAGGTGTTGTACTTTAGATATTGAAAAAAAAGGTTTTATTATTAAAGGTGATGCACTTTAGAAATTGAAAAAGAGGACTTTAATAATAAAATCTTGCTTTTCAATTAATAATGTGCATCATCTTAATTAAAAAACGTGACTTTATTATTAACTAGCTTAAAAGCCACCCTATTAGGCAGCATTTAAGCTAGCTCCTGTGGAGGGCTCTTGATTTGGCCATCATCACAATAGGTGGGGAGGAGTAGATGCGATAGGCAACAATAAACTACAGAAGAACTAAAAATTGATCACTGCATTCAAGTATTGCATTAATATTTAAGTTCACTTTTTAAAAGTTCAACAATAATTCTTATCCCCCCCACACTTAATTTAAAGACAATTTGATGTGCATAGGTCCTTACTTTCCATACAAGCAATTATTTTTATTTCATGGGTGACTTTTGCAATTAATTTTGATCATTCCCAAATTTATTTCCAAGTTATAAAAATTGTTATCATATCAAAAAATTTGTCAACAAAAAACATGTAAAAATATTGCTGGAAACAATCGCATAAATGAAAACTTGAGAATCCAAAATTTCAGGATTGTGAGTTCAAATCCAGCTCAGAATATTTTTAATTTGCTTATAGAGTTGGCCTGATTTCAGAATGGTATGATATGTTGTGTGACGACCTTTAGAAGTAAAGTTGAAAAAGTGTGACACAGTGAAACACTGACATTTGCATTTATCATATAGAAGGTAATGCCTTTTTTAGAAATTGAAAAGCAGGACTTTATTATTAAAGGTAATGCACTTTATTAATTGAAAAACAAATAAATTCAAGAATGTTTCCTTTTTTGACTACAGTAACGACAGATTTTAGCTGAAAATACTGTTCGTTTAATTCCATTTGAAAAATATAAATTGTACTTGTAAAAAAAAAAAATTCTTATTTTCTGTTACTCTTTACTGTTAAGATTTTGCTCATAAATAAATTGTCCTCTCTTAATTAAGATTGAAAAAGGATTTGAAATCATACAGACTGCTGAGGTCATCAAGGACATTTCAAAGAATGCTGAAAAGACTTACTTTCACTTAATCTCAACCACCTGACATCTTTGGGGTGAACAAGTGCATAAGTCAAGAAATACCAAGAATAAAATTTTCATAAATCAGCCTAGTTGATAAAAAAATATGTTTGCTGATTTTCATTCCTCTATAGATATAAGTATATAAGTATAGCTTAGTCTGGCATAAGGCTACAAATGCCGAGAACTCTGTGAGGATTAAAAGAACTACAGCAGTAAGGATTCGTGATATTAGCTTGTTGTTAACCATAACACCTTGGCTTGGATTCAAGTAAAAACATTTTGAAATTTAGAGATTAACTTTTAAGCTGAAAATATCAGCAACTCTTTTCAAGGGGGTCGTCATCAAATCCCCTGGGAGGAGGGACATTACTCCACCCCACATAACATCCAGTAATTATATGTTGGGAGTGTGACACCTGTCATGTGGTAACAATAGGGTGACAAGAACATGCACATTCAGATGAATAAACAAATTTAAAAACATTTACACAAACCCATTGGGGCTTTGGAACGTTATAATTAGTTGTTTCCTTATAAGGAAACATTTGACATTTGTTTAAAATTTATAAAATCTTTCTATTAAAACAGTTTTTGAGGAAAATAAGTTTCTTAAGTAATTATTGTTGCTCTTTCCAGTTTACTTCCTATCCTGTTAGAAGCAGTGTTTTTTTTTCTTTTCTTCCATATATTTATCTAAATCCATGAGTTCAATTAACTGGTCAATAGATAAGGGAAATGGATTTTCAAAGAGACAAAAGTTTTTATTTATTTTATCTTATTTTTCTTTAGAAAGTTTGAAATTTTCTATTTTATTCTAAGAGTGTTGGTCTTTAATTGTATGAGTGATTTTATTTGTTGATCTTGTATGCTGTTGTATCCTTTTTTAGCCTGAACAGTGAATACTGTCACCAGTTGGAAATATATAATGTTTAAACCACAAGACAGGCTTTTAAGTTTTGTCCACTGATGAAATACAAAATATACCATGTGTGTGTAAAAATTCAGATATAAATAAAATATATCTGCAAAGACCAAGTAAAAAAACAAGAGGAAACCTTTTCTATACCAACACTTTTCATCTCTTGAGGAACTTTATCAAGGTAAATGTGGAAATTTTCAAAATTTGTATTTATACACAGATGTTACGTGAAGGAAAAATATTAGGTTTTCAAATTTTTAATTTGAGAATGTTCTAAAATATTCTTAAAAGTTTCCTGTGTAAGGAAAAGTAAACTATGGAGGACACTAAGAGATATAATTTAATGCTTAATAAATGAAAGTAAATGTTGAATTTATATTTTATTTATTTTTTTAATGTAATTATTATTTATTTCTATGCATTTTATTTTCATGCATTTATTTAAATTTTTAAATGTCTTGAGTTAACTGTTTTCTTTTAATTTTTAAAGTTTTTATGGCTACATATGGCAGAACAAAAGACAAAATTTATTAAGAGCTACAAAGTTCAAGAAATTGTGGAGAGCCATGATCACCAACGTCCTGAAGAGACACAGCACATAGAAGAATATGTCGGCTTGAAAGGGGAGTATTTCTTTCAGAAAGGGTTAAAAATTCCACTGCATAAGTTAACCTTTTGGTAAAATCAATAATTGCATTCTCAAGTGCTCTTTATCTAAATAAGTTATTTTCTGTTTTAATAAATATAGCATTTTTGAGATCGAAATTGTGGTTGAAATTATTTCTGTTTAGAACTGATGCATATGTATGTTATGTATGAGATCTTTCTTATTTTCATAAATACTATTTTTTAATTTCATCAAGTTTCACCAATATATTGTAAGGAACAGTCAGTGACAGCCCTAGGTTTGCTGGAACCCCCGGCAAGAAAAACGTCAGTGTACATGCAAGTATATATTTTTTTAATTTTCACAAGGAGAATAATTTTAAACATAGAATAATGAGTTTATTACAATATACAACTTAATACAAGCTAAATAAAACATTCATTATTCTACCTAAAACATTTTTTGCAAATCTTTTCATGGCACTTTCTACACCTATCTTCTTTACAAGATCATTATCTATTGACAAAATAACCAAAGAATTTAATCTGTCTTGAGTCATGGATGACTGCAAGTATAATTTTATAAGCTTTAATTTTGGAATATTGCAAACAAATTACTTAGTGGTGTGATGGCGTACTCATCCTTGATGGTGCCTGGGCGACTGCCCGAGTTGCCAGTACCTTGAGATGGCTCTGGAAACAGTTGTGACAGTTTATTTTATATCTGCCTGCTTCAGAATTATTGTTATTATGGATATCTTTGGTTCTGAATATATTTATAATAGTTTTGGATGGAGTTGTGGAATCTTCCACGTCAGTCAGTTTGCCCTCCGTTAGGAAATGCACTCTTCCTGTTACGATTTTACCAACATCATACTTACAAATAATCAACAGGCATTCATTGGTTAATCACCTTCAATCTAGCTTGCTGATTGGTCAGTATCAACCAATCAGATCGCTCCCACGCACAAGATCAATTTAGGCGCCAACTCGGTTTCGAGCCAGTCACGTGATACAACGAAGATATAAAAACCCAACACATGTGATTCTTGCCCTCTCTGTTTGGACACGGACTCTCAAACCTAACTTCTTCTTCGTCACTCGTACATCTCAACACCACTGCCAAAATGTGACTCTTAAAGAACTCCCGTCTTGACTAATCCAGTCAGACATTAAAGAACTGTACATAATTCATGCAAGTATAATTCCAGCATCTTTTATCCAACTTGTACAATACACAATTCCAAACATGCAACTTATTCTTCTACAGTTTAATAATCAACTTATTCGTTATGAGTCTAGGTACAAATATTACCTAATCAAAGAGACGTAACTCCGTCTGACTTTTCAGTTCGCATCGCATGCATGTATATTCATTACTTAATAAATTCAATTGTTATGTTTTCAACTCTACGTTATGTTTTGTATTTTACCATTGCTATTTCACGTCAAATATAATTTGCATTGTTCCACCACATTGGATAGCGACCTCCAGCATAATGGCATAATCCTTTCCATACCTTTCCTAAACAAAATAAAATAATTGTGGTGAACAGCCCTTCACACACGCACAACAAATATAGATAAATCATCATACACAGGGCCTATCCGCTACAGAGTCATAATTATTTTGATATTATTAAGATTGGCTATATTGTCTCAAATAGTAGATGTTAAGGAGTTGGAAGGTAATATTATATGTCTGTTTTTATCTAGTTTATTCTTGTTGATTTTATATGCCTTTCTCTTATCATTGTGGATGAAATAGTAAAGAATATGGGAGGCTTGTAAAGGTGGTTTCAAGACTTCAATGTGATTAGTATTATACAGGAATAAAGTGTCGCTGCCGACACTTAAATTTGAACATAGATCACCAGTGAGCAGACACAGGCGATCCTATTATTGAATTAAGTAGACCACGTGACCATAGAAGAAACGCATAAGTAGGAATTTGCTTGGCATCTAACTGATCGCTATTTCTACTCTATCCTCTATGGACCACTATTCTCTACTCTATTCACTATACTATTTCTCTATACTGATCACTATACGAATTACTATTCATGCAAGTATTATCAAGTAAGTACTATTAGTGTGAGTGCTATTTGAAGGCATCTGACACCAGCATTGTTCAATGGCATACTATAGTTGTATCGGCAATTACAATGTCTCTACTACAACGAGCATTACGAAAGTGACAAGTATTCATTGACATCACAAAAGTGGCAACGAGTGTTCGTTGACATCACAAAAATTAGTTTATTCACATAATTTTGCTCAACTTTGTAAGTAAAGTTAACCTATTAACTGCCAAATTTTTTTAATGTGCATTTTTGGCCCAGACAGGTGTCTTAGGAGTTTATTTATTCCTTATGTTTAATTTCAGTAGTCACCAACATCATTTTTATAGAAACTAGAACATCAAATGCATATGTATATAAAACATCAAAAAATAATATTGATTAGAAATAATAAAAAATACTTTTCAAAATAGTCATTATTTTTCTACTCATGAAATGTAAAATTACGACAGAAAGTGTCTTCTTGTGGCTAATAATAAAAACGTTAAAGGCTAAGTGTTGTAAAATATACCTCTGCAAATGCAATGTATATAAGCAATTCAATGTAAATACAAGTAAATAACATGTAGTGAGTTTAATTTTAGCAGATCCCCAAATGGGGCTCATGGCAGGTTAATAGCATTGAACCTATAATAGATTTACTCCTATACTGTGCAGTTGACAAAACCAACAATCTCCATTGTGAAATTAAAAATATAAAATGGCGACAATTTATCCATCGCATCCTTTATGTAAGATAGATTCTGGGGAGAAAAATTGTCTAGCATGAATCAACTTTAACAACTGGCCTAGTAATGGATTCAATATGTTCTTTCCACTTCATGTCAGCTGAGAACATTAATCACTCGCATTGAGATTAGCATCAGCCATGCTGATGAAAGGCAGAAAGGAGTCTCTCAAATGATTAATAGAGAGCATTTTTGTTTTGGAGGTATAAAAATTAACAAGCCATCCTTGCCCCAGTTAACAACAGACTCATGGTCATTTTTTTCACATCAGTTGCCAATTTGATCTGTTGTGGGATATATACATTTTTGATGAGATTTTATGAGTTCCTGGTACATTAGACTTGCTAACAATTTTGGTGAACTCGTATAAATCCAAAGGAATAATAAGACATAGAATTTGAACAAAGAAATATTAACAATTATAATGATAGGACATTTTACAAAAGAAAAGATGAGAAATGAAATGAAATGCGAAAAGTTCAAAACAACCTTAAATTTATACAGCCTGATTTTAAATTATTTTCCCTTGTTGGAGGGATAATGCTAATTTCAGCACCTGTGTCAACTAAAAATTCATATCCATGAAAAGTTCAAAACAACCTTAAGTGTCTGTAGTTGAATATGTCTTTTCGCTATGAAATGTCACCGAGAAAGAGATTGAGTCTTTCAAATCTCACGCTGCCTGTAATTACCATCAACAGGCAATAATTCCAAAATCTCACCACCTGTGATTATCATCGGAGGTGGTAATCCAGCAATACTCCCCTAGATTGAAGAAGATACTCTTATAAAATCTAATTTGTTATGTATGTTTCTAAATATTGTAGCCAATGTTGTGACCACTTTTTGTTGTGGCTGGAGGTATTGAAATTTTAGGTGAGGGCATATTGTCTGTAAGTTTGCTTTGATTTGTGTCAAGTGTTTGTGTGATTTTTTTCAATGTAAGCCTGTTTTAAACAATCACTTGATACGGTGTCTTTCTTTTTCTTTTCTTTTTTTGAATGGTAAAATATTTTTGTGTTGTTCCAACACTTTATGTGGACCTGAATAATTTGGGAATAATGGTTTCTTAACCATGTCATTCCTGTGAAATATATACTTGCAGTTATATAGATCTGCAGGTATAAAAGATTGTTTAGTCACACATCTAGTTGGTGTAAAAGATAACCTATTCATTTTGTTTATTAGTTTATTGACAAAGTCCAAAGATGGGGATCAATATTTTGTCTACCTCATATCAGTGAGGTTCCCAAAACAATGTCTGCTGGTGCCGTGTAGGTCTTATTTTAAAGTATTTCATATTGATTAGGAGGTTAATAAGCTATCTACCTATTTGTAATGTTCAATCTTTGTGGCTGGTGCAGTTTTTAGCTGTCTGTAGAATCTTTCCATAATTCCATTAGCACAAGAATGATATGCAGTATTTTGGATATGTTTGACACAGAGTAGGCTGACAAATTCCTTGAAAACTATGGATTGAAACTGTGATCTTCTGTCAGTAGTAATCACAGATGGCACTCCAAATGTACTGATTCAGTTGTCCAGTACAACTTTTGCAATAGTCTCTGCAGAGGTATTTAGAATAGTAAAAGCAATAGGTCATCAACGAAATCAATCCGCTATGGTGAGCATATAAGTAAAACCATGTGCATTTGAGAGGAGCTCCACAATGTCTCTGTGCAAATGAGTGAAACGACTGTTGGGTCTCTGGAATTTACCAATGGCCAATCTTGCATGTTTCCCAATTTTGTGTTTTTGACATTGAAAGTCAAAGCTTTTATGTCAATGGACATGTTCAGCCCTGCAAATCAATCTCTGGTGGTTGTGTTGTTGAGAGAGGCATACACACACACACCCACATGAATGCACACACACAAATATAACTTTTATTGACTGGAAGTGGAAATAGTGTGTATATATCAAAGTACAATTTGAATTTAGATGTTTGTTTACCAATAAGAAACATGATCTCAGGGCAGGAGGCGATGTTTTAAACCTGGGTCACTAGTAAACAATAGGGATGGGGGAGATACTTGGTTTTGTTTAACAGTATTTGTTTTGATTAAAAGGTTGAATCAATGTTGAGATATCCCAAGTATAATTTTGGTGAAGCGAGAACTCGTGATTGAGATAAGGTAAATAATTGGAGAATAGGTTTACATGTCAAGGGATAGTTTTTGGCACTTTGGAAATCACATGATTAGTTGAGGCTTGTGGTAGCTGCGTGCCGGGCCGAGGGTCAATTGTGATCAGCTGATCCTTTTTCTATATTAACTCGAGATTTTGCTAATAAGGAAGAGTCAGGGGAAAGAGACTGTCGTCGAGAGAGTTGTGAGACTGTCGTCGCAGTGAGTCGAGACATTTGCGGGAGAATTTTGGAGGAGAGAAAGAAGACTGCCCCCTGTTCTGAGAAGTCTGTATGAGACTGGACTATTAGTCATAAACCTACCCCAGGCGATTCAATACGCGTTTATCACACACAAACCCTCTCTCTGTTGGGAATTCGCTGGATGCATCTTGTCTTTTTCATTTTTTTTTTCATTTATGTTAAATGTTTTTATTCTCCCTGTAACCTCTGTTCTGATGTTATTTTCTTATATAAATGATGTCAATATTTCCCCCATTGTTGTCTGGCTTCTGCAGATATTATTTCTTGTTTTATTTTGCCACAATATAATCTTCCTAGCGCCAACTCTCACAGCTGTGTCTACATCCCCAGTCGACAGCGAATGTATGGGCAACACCCTACTTGCTCGCATCCTGTTCCCACCCCTTCACCGTTGAAACTGTTAGATGTAGACATCTCTTCTACTCCAATAGCTTCATGTCTCGCACATCTCGCCTGTGGAACTCCCTTCCTTATTCCTGTTTCCCTGACAAATACAATCTCCAACTATTTAAGTGTAACGTCAATCGACATCTCCAGTTGCCTTGATCTATCCACTTCCCTTCTCCACATCCTTTCACCTTTTATTCCTATCTGCTCTTGCTCCAAATCTTCTGTAACCCCCCTGCCTTGATCGATCCACTATCTTTCTCCACATCCTCTCCTTTACCACTCCTATCTGCTCTTCCTCCAAACCTTCTGTAACCCCTTGTGTGCTAGTGGCTTCCAGCCTTGCTTGGGGTGATAAGCTTAAAAAAAAAAAATAATAATCTAAAAACTAATGCAGCATGGGCAGCGAGCAGGACTTGACTGGTCGAAATAATCTTCGGGTACTCAGGGAGCGTACGGCCAGTTACCCCTAAGTTCGGTTCGGACTGAGTGGACACCTCAACCCAAAGAGGAAGACGCCGGAGGTTGAGGGGCTGGGGACGAAGTGTTAGAGTTGTCATCTACCAGGATGTGATAAACCATGAGGATGGTTGAAAATTTTTATGTAATGCTGGAAGTATATAAGGTCTAGGGTAAACTTTTTCATGTCACATAAGAAAGTCAAATGTCTGAAAGGGATAGTTAAACTTTCAAGTTGCAGTGAAGTATCTTCTTTGACTTGCAAATGTATAGAGTCTTTTTTTTGTTCATCAGCAATATTCTTGTAGCTTAAACTTTACATATTTATTGAGGATATGGAAGAAGGGGAAAGTGTGTCTGCAACAATATCTACTTCACCTTTTATATATTGTAGGTCTGAATTAAATTAGGAAATGTAGTTGAGATGTCTTGTTTCATGTGGTGAATATTTGTCAGATTTGTACAGCAGATTTGTACAGGGCATAAGTGAGTGGCTTATTGTCAGTAAATACCGTGAATTTGCATCCCACTAAAATGTAACAGAAATGTCAAATAGTTAAATAGATAGCAAGAAGTTCTCTCAAAAATGTGCTGTATTTTATCTGCAAGGAATTCAGCTTGTGAGAAAAGAAGGATATAGGTTTGTTTTCTCCATTAATATTTTGCTGTAAAATGGCACCAACAGCATTCAATAAGGCATCTGTTGTTAAAGTTTCACCATGTTTTAATTATCATTTAGGTAATTTAGTTTTTTGAAGCTCACCAAGGCTTTCTTTGCTTCATGTAAAGCATCTAAAGCATAGTGGATAAAGGCGTTGGTTAGATCCAGTGACAAGACCCAAAGAGTGTGATTTCAATACCCGGTTAGGGCAGTGGAGAACTGGGAGAGGGGAATTAACAGGAGATAACTGATAACTGATATCCAATAAACATGGCACGTGGAACTAGAACAGTCTACACCAGTGAGTGAAATAAAGGGTTCAGTTCGACATTCCAACTACCTCAAGAAGGCCGGAGCGTACAACAGCCAAAATGTTGTAATAAATATGGCGACAAAGATGAGGACAATAGTCCGAATAATGTAAATAGTGTACATAATACCTCATCTCAGAAATATAGACAGATACTTGAAGTAAAACTTTTGCATTCTATTTCTGAGTGCTTTTTAATATGACAGTCAATAGGGCTAGCTTTTATGAACAGTGTGACAAAAATCTTCAATAGTAATCTATCATGCCAATAAACCTTCGAAGTTGACAGGTTGAGACTAGTAGGAAATTTTTTTATAACAGCTTTCTTCTCAGGTAGATGTGATATTCCTGTTTTGTCAGTTGTGTGTCCTAAAAATGAAAGATTTTTTTTACAGCAAACATGTATTTATTGATGTTAATTTTCAGTCCAAAATGCTGATGGCGTTCAAAATGCTGATGGCGTTTTTCAGTCCAAAATGCTGATGGCGTTCAAAAACAAGTTGGAGATGTTCTATGTGTTCATCCATATTTCTGCTTGCTGTTAATACATTGTCAATGTATGTGAAAGTGAATGATCAACCTCTTAATACTTAAACCAAATGGCACATTCTGGTGAATTTGAATAAACTGAAAGGAGTAGTGATAACGGTCTTTGGTATATTGCTTTCTTTGATGGGGATTTGGTAGCACACCTTGACTAAGTCAAGTCTCGTGCAAATTTTCATACTCTGTAATCCCACCACAAAATTATGTATAAGTGGGATAGGATAGCAATCTCAGACTGTTGACATGTTTAGTCATCAGAAATTGCCACACGGATGCCAGACAGAAGAATCTGCTTTTGGTACCATGTGCAATGGGGATGACAACTGGCTCTTGGAAGGTCGAATTATTCCTAGCTGCAGCATATGCTGAAATTCTTCCTTTGCCATCTTGTATTTTACTGGGCTGAGTCTCCACAGGGTAGAATGAGTTAATTGTCCTGTAGTTTGAATTTGGTGTTTAGCACTGTTAGTACTATGTCAGTATGTTTGAATGGGGTTGTAATCCCTGGGATTTTATGAAGAATTTCATGAAAAATCTTGTCATATGGTAGTGCTGAGTTGATACCTGTTGAAAGATATCAGGAAGGTGTTACATGGATTTTTAGTTAAATACATCAAATAAATAAATATAAATAAATGTATATGCAAGTGTTCACATAAAAATATATATATATATATACGCACAATTCAAATTTTTAAAAAGAAATTCAACCTCAGCGTTGCGACCGCACACTCCAAAAGATTTTTCACTGTTAACAATAACACATTTCCAAAAAAACATATTTCGGAGTACATCTTAACTTTCGTTGTCCTGTTATTACCTGGATGTAAAAAAGACATATCTATTTCTATACCTGAGGATGATTGTATGAACAATCGAAAGCTTGTAGTAAAAAAAAGACCTTATACAACTGGAATTTATAAACAGGGATCATAACATTCATCAACGGGTTTGAGGTTAATGTATTTTATTAAAAATTGTTTGTGGGAGTGATTCTTGCCATTTATATCATTAACTTCTCTATCTGCTTTTTGTATGAACGATTCATGTAATATATATATATATGTGTGTGTGTATATATGAATTGCATAAGAATGAAACTCAATTGTACCACATTTTTATAGCAATTTCGCTCTTGGAAAAAATAAGAAAGTTAGGTACATGTAATTCTCTTATTTTCCTCTATTTTTCCTTTTGTTTTATTTCTAGCTATATCTTGTCAAATTTCTTTTATATCATAGTTTTCTCAATTTAGACCTCTCCTTCTTCTGTGTTTATTCTATTTTTATGTTATATGATTTACTGATCTATAACTGATATGGTACTTGTTTAGTTTATTTAATAATATAGATTTTATATTATTCCCCCACCATTTGATAAGGTTTATTTAAAAAGTTATTTTTCTATATTTCCCCTTTTTTAATTAATTAAATTTGTTTTTAAAGAGTTTTTTCTATATCTCATACACTTTTAAAGTTATTTTTCTATATTTCTAATCCTATAAGAATTTTAAAAAAGTTTTTTCATATCCTATAAGAATTCCTATATTTCATATCCTATAAGAATTTAAAAAAAATATTTTTATATTTTTCTTTATATATTTTTTCTTCTCTTTTTTAAAAATCTAATATGTTATATGCTTTCAAGTATACTGATGAGTTAATTTTACTTTTATTTACCTGTTTAATGGCTAGCGTTTTTGGGGGGTTGTCCTTAGTTTTTACTTATTGAAGTTTCCCTCTGCAAAAGGACTCTTTATGCTTTTATCTATTTTAATTTTTAAGGTTAATCTATATTTAATTTTAATCTGTTTTATCTATTAAAATTTAATCTATAATTATTTTTTTAACATATGTGATTCCATCTAATCCTTTATATTTTAATCTATAATTAATCAATATACTCTTTAAATTCAATCTTAAGTTTAATCTAGTTTTTACCTTTTGTCAATCTATTTAAAAAACATTTTTCCCATATATTGTAAATTTTTCTTTTGGGCTATTACTTATCCATTTATTTTATTTCTTCCTTTATCTTATTTTTAATATTCAGGTTTTTTTGTTTATATACTAATAATGTCTTAATTTTTTTATTATAATATTAAATTACTTTCTAATTAAAATTAAATAATAGTTTTAATATTAAATTCTAATTATTCTTTTATCTACAGTCTTAAAAACTCTTTCTTTTCTTAACTTTAATGATTGTATTTTCTAATATAATTCTTTCCAATATTAATTTTTCCTATTTGAACAAGAGTTAACATTGTTAATCTTCAACTGTTTTTAACTTCTGTCCGGACTTGTCTTCCTGTTTCGCCCTCTCTACTTGGGTGTTTCTTTTTTTTTCTATCTCCCTCTTAAATGCCCTTTCCCTTATTTGTTGTTTGTTCCTCTGTTTTTCTATCCTTTTTTAATTTTAAATTTAAAAATAAACACGTTATGATTCATTTTTTTTATCAAACGTTTTAGTGTTGACAAGCTCCCAGGAATTTATCCCGAGGAGCAAAATGGCCATGAAAATGGGGTACAATTGAGTTTCATTTTTATGTAATTTGTTTCTATGCTCTATAATAAATATATTGAGGTCTCTTTTGTGGATCAGTTTTAATATTTTATATTAATAGGATTCACTTGAATTACTTACCTATGAATTTTACCTATATATAAATATATATATATATATATATATATATATATATATATATATATATATATATATATATATATATGTCCTTAGGTGTAAGTAAAACAGTGTTCAATGCAGAATAACAGAACTATTAAGTATATATTAATAAATGTACATAATACCACATCCTGACAGTACAACTCAGGTACTGAGAACTGATTACCAGCTCCCAGTGCCTGATGATTGCACAGTACATGAAATTCCGAGTAGTACTTTTGGTGTGGGGTATTATATATATTTATTAATATATTAAATATATCATATATATACACTTCAAGATACCATCATCTATGGTGAATGATATGACACCAAAGTTTAACCTTCATGCTTGCAAAAGAATGGTATGTCAAAAGGACTTGTTTTTACCCTGACACTGCTATTATTTTAACTACCTTCACTTTCTTGATAATGTTTGTTGTTTTAAAAATCATTGATTAGAATTTTAATAAAATCCAAACACATGAAAGTGAATTTATACATTTTCTTTGTTCTTTGAGAATTTACAACAAAAATATTAAACACTATTTAATTATTAAATTGTTTATTTACAAGAATAATATACAACATTCTAAAAATGTGAACCAACTAATACAATGCAATGTTTATCACTTATCAATTTATAAATAAAAACATTAACTCTCTTGGCAATGTTTGTTGCTTTAATAACTTGTTTTCATAGTTATTTATAAAATGGAAAATAATAAATATTGAATTATAGAAGGTTTACAAATTTTGATAATTATATAATTTTTTGAATAAAAAGATTTTAAAACATTTTTCTCTTTATAAAATAGCAAATAATAAAACTTTATAAAAGGTAAATAATAAATATCACATTGTACTTGATTCATGTTTTTATAATTTTGTAAATCAGCGTTACCTAGAGAGTGAAGGTAGTACAAAATAATAACAGTGTCAAAGGAAAATCTGTCCTTTTGCTAATATAACTATCCTTATGATTAAATGAAATTGCAAGAAATCTGAACAAGGATATAGTTTCAGATAAGGCATCTTTTACCATGGATGCTTGTTAGATCGTTTAGCAGTAGCTTGATTAGTAAACTAAAATTACTAATATCCAAACTGAATTCTTATACTTAATCATCTTCCAACTGCCTTTTTACCATGTTCTTACACTTTTGTTGATGGCACAAAAAATCTTTTATCTTTTTCAAGATTAAGAATTTTCATTATTTGACTAGAATCTTTATTTTGTTTTTATTTTGGAGTCCCCACCCACAAATATCAGCCATAATCATTCCACTTTGGAAAATATGCCATAAATATAATATAAAGGTTGCTCTGAAAATAAGGTTTTATTATGTTGACCCATGATGTCAGAATTGGATGTTGGTGGTATAGTCGTATGGCAGTAGAGGTCGAACCTTTCCTCTAATGACACATAATTTCACTGTCTCTGTACAGAGAACAGCTTTTGAAATGACAAGAACATGCTTCCTGGATATGTGAGAAAGACACAACTTCTTTCAACATGACATGCTAGATTTGTGTGCAAGGATAGACTTTTGTAATATTCACTAGCTTTCCTTTTCAGTATTGGAGAGAAGGCATGTAACACATTTCAACACTTACGCTCTTTCAACGTAGCCATTTATATCTTTTTTGTTTTTAATGTTTGGGTAAATATCTGTACCTATGGCAGGTACTACTAATGCCACCCATATTTATTTTGTATATCTAACAGTGTTATTGTATTTTCTGTATCTGTTGTAGTTTCCATACAAACAAATAAAAAGCATTACTTTCTGTTATGGTAATTTATCCACACATGCATGGACTCTCCCAGCTATAAATAGGAGCAGGTACTGCCTTTTGGAGAGGGAATTTTCCAGCAGTCAGCTCTGACAGTCGGACTGAACATTCTTGTAACACTCTAGTTTGTATATGTTTGTATTACTGTTTCTGTTAATATATATATATATATATTTTTTTTTTTTAAGCGTATCACCCCAAGCAAGGCTGGTGGCCACTATCACGCATGGGGTTACAGAAGGGTTGGAGGAAGAGCAGATAGGAGTGGTAAAGGAAGGGATGTGGAGAGAGAGAAGGACGGAGGGTCGATCAAGGCAAGGGGGTTACAGAAGATTTAGAGCGAGAGCAGATAGGAATGAAAGATGAAAGGAAGTGGAGAAGGGAAGTGGATAGATCAAGGCAACTGGAGATGATGATTGACGCTACACTTAAACCGTTGGAGATTGTATTTGTCACGGAAACAGTAATAGGGAAGGGAGTTCCATAGGCGAGATGTGCGAGACATGAAGCTATTGGAGTAGAAGAGAACTCAATTCCTCTCTTGTATCTTTATTTCTGGCCCTAAAATGACCACAACACTTTCAGAGCATCTGTTGTAATAATGACTGATTAATAAGATCATTTTGGCATTTTTCTATTCAAACTCTTTGTCTTGTTGATTATACTATACAAATTTTTATTTTAAGAATGTCAACTTCAAGTTATTATCCTCATCACTGTTGCTTTCAACATAATTCAACCAACCAGCTTACCTGTCTTTACCAGTGAAATCTAGTTTAAGAATTATTTCAAACATTATTGGTAATACAAGCCATTTCCTTATAAGGAAACATTCTGCATTTATTAACTGAGTAGCCAATGCTCTTTTTGGTTAAAATTTATAAAATCTTTCTATTATAAATTTTTTCAGGAAAATAGGTTTCTCAAGTCAAGTAACTGTTATTACTCTTTTCAGTGATGGGAGTTTCCTTCCTATCCTTTTGTTTAAAGTAGTGTGGAACCCCTTCTGTCATTATTTTCTCTTTGAGTTAAATGTGCTACCCATTTTAGTTGTTGCTGTTGAAAGTCCTAATATGGTTTCTGTTATTTGGTATAGTTCTTTGTGATTTTATAGCACCAGTCCATGATGATCAAAGAAGGATGATCCTCGTTAAGACCTACAGGCTTTGTTAACATTGAAATATTCGATGAAGTGAAAGATGTCAGGCTTTTTTTTATCTTTAAGTCTACGATTCGTCCATGCTTAGAATATTACTGCCAAATATGGTCTGGTGACCCTGCTATTTATCTTGAGCTCTTTGATAAAATCCAAACAAGAATCAGCAATATTGCTGGTCCTGATCTGGCAGCTCAGCTTCAATTAATTTCCACTGCCGTAACAATGCCTCCCTGTGCCTTTTCTATAAATACTTTCATGGTAATTGTTCTGATGAACTTTCCTATATGGTACCTAGACTTTATAAATTTAAGCCCAGTACTAGACTGGCATCAAGATCTCATCGATTTACAGTTAATTTGGCTAGATGTAACCATAAATTCTATACCAACAGTTTCTTTTCTTGCACTTCTCACTTGTGAAACTCCCTTCTGGCTCCATGCTTTCCAGCCAACTTTAATGTCCAAAAATTTAAATGCAAAGTCAATTGTTATCTACTGTCTTCCTGATTACTCTTTCTTCTTTCTGTTCATTATTAATGTTTCTGTTCCTAATTCTTCCATGCCCTGTAACTCCTTGTTTCTTAGTGGCTTTACTGCCTTGCATGGGGTGATACTGATTAAAATAAAATCTCTTCAAGATATCATATCCCAACCTTATCAGTTCTATATCAATGAGTTAACAAAAGGAAAAATTAACAAAATTACTTATCCAAAAATCAAAGATGGCATCTCATCATGATTTGATGTTTATTCAGACTGACATTCAAGTTTTTGTTGAAATTTTCAAGATGAGAAATTATCATGTTTTGGTATTCAACCAGCATGCTCATCTTGGTTGTTATACTCACAATGTTTCAGTATTTATACACTCTGGCCTTCTTCAGGTTTCTGGCCTTGTACTGGTAACCTTCTCAGAATTTTGAACTGAACACTTTAATCAATCCAAAGGAGTAGATTGTTCTCATTTTGTGCAGGGGAGATAACTCACATCAGTTAATACTCACCAGTTTTATTCACATTTATTCAGTTCTTCCATTAACATTTCTTCACTACCAAATCCAGGGACTGAACCCATACTGTCAAAGAACCTAATATGTTTGGCAATGGATTGAATAAAGAGTTCAGTTTGAAATTTCAAGCTCATTACTGTGTATAAAGACAGATACTTGAAGAAGACTGAAGTTTATACATGTCGAAACATTGTGAGTATAGCAAACAAGATAAGTATGTGAGTCTTAATAGCAAAGTATATAATAATAACATTCCAGTTTTTATTGCTTTCAGTCTAATGTTTTGTTTAATTGGTTCTCCTTACATCATCAGGTGAATGTTCCATTTGGAAGCATTTCATGTTTACTTCTCAAGAAGGAAACACTCTTTTCACTATATACACAGCATCATCTTTTGGTAGGAATTTGCTTTGGCAAGGTTAATGCCTCACAATCTCATGCATTCTTTATTTTGGTAAAGTGTCAGGTTTTCATTACCTGTCACAGTATATTTCTTTCTGCAGATCAGGTTTTTTTTTTGCTTAACTCATGTGGAAACCACACATCAAAGTGACTAACATAATCAAACTGGTTCAAATGATTTTTAATGCTTGATTTTCATATTTTGAGTCTGTTAATTGGCCTTGCTAGTTTCATATAATGTTGGTTATTTAGATGTAATGTCTGGATTTCATTTCAATGAACATCAACTGGTCAATCTGACAGTGAAGCATTGTTCAGAAAAATGTTTTTCAGCATAAAACATTACAAACCACTTTTAATATGTTTCCTTACATTGCCTTCTCTGTAAACTGCAGAAATCTTTCTTAAAAGAAAACTTTGTACTTTTATCTTTCTTAAATTAAAAAAAAAGCATACAATAATCTGCTTACTTTCTTCCATTTTCAATGTTGAAATCAGTTTGAAAAAATATGCAGATACAATGAAAAGTGATCTTTCTGAATAAAGTTGTTTTTAAACTAAACACTCCTAATGCCATCTGAGGACAAAAACAGAACAAAAGTTATACATGAATAAACTCAGAAATTGTAAATTATATTTTAATTGATAAAACACAAACTGAAAAGTTAAGAATCAAATTTATTTCATGCTTTATTTTTCGATATCAAATTCTGTCATCATTTTTTTTAAATTTAAAAAATGCAAGAAAAATTCTCCAATATTTCAAGAGTTAAAATTATGAGTTGGTTATCATCTTAAATTCTCATATTGATTTCCATTTATAGAATATTTTGTGCATCAGTGCATGCGATGACTGCTATTGAATTCTATCTTAATGATTTTTTTTTAAAATCATTGTCATATCGAAGCCCATAAGGACAAAATCACTCTTCAAAGCTATTGTTGCACTGTCAGATTCAGTGAATTGAACTTCCAGAACTTGCTTTCTTTGGAATTGTGTTTCTTATATATTTTTTATTGGCATCTTTTGTAAAGAATCAACCATACTTTTTCACGCAGACTTGGTTTTTGGAAAAGAAATAGTTTTTGGTAAGGAAGAGACTTTATGAAATGTGCTTGAGTTCTGAATTTTCATAAATTTCATTGTTTATATAATTTGCTAAGTTTTTACAAAGAGAAATTGGTCGATTCAAAACTTTTAGAATAAATTGAATGACATGATCTGTCTTGAAATTTTTCTCTGCTAAAATAATTCAATAGATTGCAAAATATGTTGAACCAATCATGTAATTCTACTAATCATAGAAAAAAAAGAAGAGAGATTTGACATAAAGCAGTTATGTGAGATTTAAAATAACTTTACCTAAAATCATGGCTTTTGTGGCAACAATAATAAGATGTTCCTACATGAAGTAGAAAGCTCCAGGAGAAACTTGAAATGAGTTTGAATGTAATTGGTTTAAGGAACAGGGTTGCCAAATTTGTCAAATTCTTTATGTGCTTTGTCAAAGCACATAAAGAAAAAACTATATATGGTAATTTTTAATTTATTCCTGTAGATATGCAATATAATTGAAATTTACATTGTTTTTTACCTTCCAAATTCAACAAAGAACAAGGACAGAAAGAGCTAAATAAAGCACTGTTCTTACCAATAGAAGATGTTTGGCAACCCTCCTTCTTTATGTGCTGTGCCCCCTCAGGACATAGGGGATCATGGCTCTCCACAGTTTCCTGTCCTTTGTAGCTCTTAATAAATTTTGTTTTTCATTATTTATCCAAAATCCCATTCCACCATCCATTAAGTTCATCAAGTATATTATGCAGTTTTCCCCTGTCCTTCTTGATCTCAATCTGTCCTGTGAGTATCAGATTTTCCAAGCTCTCCTTCTTCATCATGTCGCCCAGAAATTTCAACTGTCTCCTGATGTTAAATATAAGTTTTCTTTTTGTTACCATTTTCTCTAAACCATCATCATTACTCACATGTTCGGTTCATGGCATCCTCAGCATTCTTCTGTAGAACCACATTTCTGTTGCTTCAAGTCTCTTCTTCATCTTTGAGATTGTCCAGCATTCAGTGCCATGCAGGAGGACACATATCACGTAGCAGTTTAGTACTCTTGTTGTTGTTTCCAACAAAATTTTTATGTCTCTCAATACTCTGTTTAGATTTTGGAATGCATCTTTGATTATGCCAGTGTGTCTTTGGATTTCAGTGTTGCATTTTCTGTCCTCAGTTAGAACACCCCCTGGAGTTAAGAGTAATAGAAAGAGACTTAAAATAACTTTGCCTAACATGTTGTCTTTTGTTGCCTGCAAAATAATGTATTCCTACATGAAGTAGGAAGCTCCTTTAGAAAAATGATGTAAGTTTGAATGTAATTAGAAGCTACTTATTTTAATTATGTGATTACAAGTTTCGCTCTATCTTCTTATTGTTGCCTTTTATTACAACATTCCATTTTGATACACTCTTCAGCCACTGGAACAAACTAATGAAGTGGTATATATGTATAGCCAGCCACTTGTATTCGAGGATACCTGTCTACTAGGGCGGCTAGCTAATCCCTATTACAGACGCTTGCTCAGGCACATTTGTGTTTACTGAACACCCACAGAACCCACCTGTGGTTTTTACTTGCAGGTATGCTGAGCAGACCTTAGTTACAGTTTCTGAGAAAGACCATGTTATCTAGCGTGATCAACAATTTAAAGAAGGCCAGCACACTCAAACCCTCAGCCATGATGACTTGTGACATTGTGCTAGCACAGCTATTAATGACCCCCAAGGATTCTGTCTACCCAATTTCACTCACAATGTGTGAAGTGGTATATATATATATATATATATATATATATATATATATATATATATATATATATAATAATTGGCCACTCGATATCGAGGACACCCGTTGCAATGCACAGCTAGCTAGCGCATATTGCAACATTTGCACAGACATTTTGCAATTTCCCACCTGGGAAATGCCCACAGAGCCCACCTGCAGTTTATACTGTTATTGGCGTGTGCAGAGCCAATTAACAGTTTTAGAGCGTTGGTGCGAACCCAGCGTGATCATAAATGAACAAGGCTGGCCACCTCAACTCGCAATCACAGTGTTTTGTGATATCGTGCTAGCTTTGGCCAACAAGGTCTTCCACACAGTTTCCTCTCCCAAATTCCCTCACATGGTTTTGGTAGTACTGTCAAATCATGCTGAAAACACCAGTTCTCGTTCGATCACCAAAGTTAAGCATCGTAGAGCCAGGTCAGTACTTAGATGGGGGACCGCTTTGGAACACCTGGTACTGTACGCAATTGTGGCTGTGTGGCTGAGTGGTCTAAGGTGTTGCTTTAGAATCATGAGGCACTGAGTTCGAATCTTGGCTGGAATTAATTTCAGCAGCTATTGGACTCCAAGCGCCGGGCACCTTTGGCAAGTGTCTGTTCCATAGCCACGGGTCCACCAAAACCATATATATATATATATATATACACACACACACACACACACACACACATACATATATCTACCAAGGAGGTATCTATACCAACCAATGTTTTTAATAAAATACATAATGAATGCAAAATACAAGACAGTCTGTTTGCACGTAAACAAATAAAGAAGAAGCATATGCCTTTTCGATTTCTACTACAAACCGTTTATTCCTTTTTTATGGTCACCTTAGGGTAACAAAGTTCTCAGTGTCTCTTGGATATGACCATTTTCTTTTTTGAAGTAAGTAATTATAAGCATTTTTATAATGGTCAAGCTTAAGTCAGCCTTGCACTGAGTTGGTACAACCAAAGAAAAGGTTGATTTACTTCACATGTGGAGGTTTTGGAAGACACATGTGAATGGCATGCACTGAACTAGTAAAGAGAGTTTCTTTTTCTTGTCCTTTTAGACGTGGTGTTTTCTTTTGGTCCAGAATTTAGGGTAAGTAAAGATAAGGATGGTTGCATTGGTTGAGCTCATCAGCTTTGTGCTGAATTGAAGTGACCAAAGTACAGGTTGTATTTACTTCATCCTTCAGTCAAGTGGGGAAAGGAAACGATCCCAGTAGGGAACAACCTTTTTCCATTTCCTGCTAAATCTTGGGGCAAGAAGCAGAAAGAGTATGAGGAAGGAAATGTCTATCTTTTTATAGAACTTAAACAGCACTGCCTAACACATGTTTGACAAAGCCAACTAGAGTAACAAAATTTCCAGTTCCTTTATTGCTAGCATCATGATAAAATGTATTCCTTTTTGTTAAGTATTCATTATTATTATTTCATTTATTGATTTTTATTTAATTTTCCCACACCACCAATATATTTGCAATATTGATAGACTCCTGTTATCTGTAAAAAATATTCATAAACTATTCTAAAATGACTTATTCATATATAAAACATTTTAAAGAAAATTTTTTCTTGTCATTTCCTGTTCTTCAAGAAAAACACAATGGAACTTTATTTTCAGTCTAAAACAGTAAATTGTTTTGTTAAAATATTTTCTAAAATTATCAGCTTCTGTTTTACTTGTGAAAAATCTAAAAGATATTTGACTAACCATTTAATTTATTTTACTTTTCTCAAAATTGATTCAAAGAGCAGCAATCTTTGGATAATTAAAGTGAAAAAAAACAACATTTTTTTTCGAAGTATATATTCAAGTCATTTGAGAATTTTTAAAGATATTTTTCTTTTTTAATTATTACACAGTATTTCTTTAAAAATTGTCTAATTCAGCATTTTGACAGCTGTCCTTGAGAATGAAGCGTGAAATTATTTTACATTTATTAAAAAAGTGCTTAAGTAAAGTTTAGTTGGATGTTAATGTCAAAAATGTGAGACACGCTTTCATCTGTCAGACTTAAGTTAAAAAGAAAAAATTACATTTATTTTGTTGGACGTAGGTCTATCACAGATTCATTGGGAGGAATGGGCTATTACCCTACTTTACAGATTTTAAGTTATTAATTGCATCTTTATGCCAGGAGTATGTGAGGGTCAAGTGGAAGTAATTCATCAGTATGTGGGGATCATGTGGGAGAAAGTCATAATTTTTTTTCTAAAGGATTGTCTGTTATAATTATATATTCCATAATAATATCATATATTTAAAATATGTGGGGCCTTTGGAAAGTGCCTGAAAATTATATCATAGGTTGACCAAAGCCTTGTGAATGAAGATGAATAGACTGAATTGTTCCTCAATGGTTGTGCT
Organism: Acanthosepion esculentum; assembly: GCA_964036315.1. Classification (NCBI taxonomy): domain Eukaryota; kingdom Metazoa; phylum Mollusca; class Cephalopoda; order Sepiida; family Sepiidae; genus Acanthosepion; species Acanthosepion esculentum. Next base: position 48,855,734 of record OZ038493.1, on the reverse strand, counting down.
AGCCCACAGTCACAAGTCATCATGACCAAGTTTGGACAAGGCCTTTTTTTAACTATATACACACATGTAATTTTTTTCTTTCTCTTCAGAAAGTTATATTATTCTTTACATAGAAAATATATGTATAGAAATATATAGAAAATATATATATAGAAAATATATGTATAGAAATAAATAGAGAAAATATATAGAAAATATATATATATAGAAAGATATAGAAAATATATATATATATATATATATATATATATATATATATATATGTTTCTACACTACCTCTCCCCACCCCTCGTGGGTTTAAATTACTCGGATGGGTTTTTTGGATAGATTTCTGAAAATAATAAAGCTGTTTTACTTCAAATGAGCCCTATACTCTTTTTTTATGGTTTATTCACAGAAGAAAACAAACTTTCTAAATTTTGATAAGATCATGCATCATCTCTTGGTATGTTTATCAGGCTATCTCTTAACTCTTCCAGCATCTTATAGTGTCACACTATGCTAACAGTTTATTTTATTGCACTTCTCGCCTGTGGAACTGTCTTCTGGCTTCTTGCTTTCCACTCAACTTTGATCTTCAAAAATTTAAATGCAATGGCAATTGTTATTTTCTGTCTTCTTAATTTCTGTTATTTATTGTTTCCCTGCCTTAATAACATTTTTCTTTTTCTCAAATTCTTTCCCACTCAGTAACCTCTTGTGTCTTAGTGGCTTTATTGCCTTGCTTTGCTTGGGGTGAAATGATTAAAAAAAAACCAGATAACTCATTGTAAATTACATAGCATTTGATATCTGACCATTTTAATATCTTTGAGCTCATTGAAATGATGGGGTATTTGAGAGGACATGACCCTTTTTTGTGATAGACTGGTGAAAGGCATAATAAAAATTTTAACATCATTTCTTGAAATAATGAGCTCTTCAGGTATTAAAAATTCAGGCAACCTGGTTATCAAAACTAAATGGAATGAATATGACAGATAAACTTATGGCTGGTTTAGATATCAAATCACTTTGTACGAACATTCAACCATTATCCTACATGTCCTCATAATATGTACCGCATCCTGGGTATGATGATAAACTACATCCAGCAGCAAGCGCGCTGATCAGGAGGTTTTGAGGAGTGTGGAACCACCTCTTAATTGCTGGTGTTCCCAGGTACACCCTGATCCGGGGTGGTAGCACCTGTTAGGGTCCCAGCTATGGGCAAATAGTTAACCCCGAAACTGGGGTAAAAACACTACGAAAGTGTAAAAACAGGTTTTAATACTAGAAATACTTTGTAAAAAAATTATTTCCAGCAATAAATTTTTGAAAAAAAATATTACAAGCAATATGTTTTTAAAAAATAATTATTACTAGCAATAAATTTTTTTTAAATATTACCAGCAATACATTTTTGAAGGAAAAATATTACCAACAATAAAAATTTCCCAGGATTAATTAACCCATTATGGTTGATATGGCGTAAAACAAACCAAACTAATATGTACCTCTTGCTACCTCCTTGTACACCCTTACAACAATTTAATTTAGTAACTCACTACCTTGAGTATCTATTGGGTGAGCAATAGTACAAAGAAATTCCTTTCAACAAATGCTTGAATTTTTTTAAAGAAAACATCTAATAAAATAAATAAATAATAGATAAAATTATATAATAAAAATGGATAATGTTAACTATTGCTTATTGTATCTGGTATAACCAATTATCTCCCCCTCCCCAACTTAATGGACTGTTCCTATCAGCAGAAGCATAGACTTGTATCCCCCTCCTGCACAGGGTGGATTGGGCCATTAGATATTTAAACTGCTATGATTTCCCTCTTAGCACTTGGATTTATTTGCCTAGGAGCTGCTCAGCCTGGAGGCCTGGATCAAAGTGTAGTATCTGTTCGCAGATCGCTCGTTTGGTTGGCCTTCTGGCTGAGAGCTTCACTCGATACTTGCCTGGTGTTGGGATTCGTCCCTGTGCTGGTAGTATCATGGCTACGACTAGCTTGGACTGGCTCCAGCCTAGACAAGCAAAGTCCAGCGGCCCGGATGGAAACACTCGGGTCTCCCCCTCCCTCCCCACGTTAAAAACCGACCTTGTGTCACAACCTGACTCTGTGTGTGTGTGTGGGGGGGGGGAGGTTGGTCAAGTAAATACCTGGATTTATTTGCCTAGAAGAACTACTGACATTTGAAACCAGATCTGGACTCTTACCAGATAAAATTATTAAAGTTTTGCTAACTCATTACAAAACAATATTATTTCACTTTTTTTAACAATGATTTTTATAAATAAAAATTTGGATAACAGGTGGAGTTGCCTCTTAATGGAGTTTTAGCTTGTTTTGTTCTGAGAATTTCTTGAATCTTGTCCTTTTCAAAGTATTTGACCTAAACAATCAACATATTCCCAATACAGTAATAACATTATATTAATATATCCCCACAAAAATACTTTACCTGACCTTGTAGATAAACTAAACAAATTTGAACATACAATAGAATTTACTTATGAAACAGAAACAAACTATAGGTATATTGAAATATGTTTTACCTCATTTACATATGTGTACACTGACTGTATGTATATATATATGTGTGTGTGTGTGTGTGTGTGTGAATTTCATATAGAGTGCATCTGTAAATGAATAAAATGAGTAAAAAGACAAGAGGAAAAACTATACTTAGCCGATGCATTTGTCCTCTGAGGGACTTTTATCATTGGCTTGATAAAGTCTTTCTGAGGACAAAATGCATCGGCTAAGAATAGTTTTTCCTCTTGTTTTTTTTACTCATATATATATATATATATATATATATATATATATATATACTAATTAGGAAAAACCTTAAAAATCCATTGTTAGTAATAAATTTATTTTGATGTATATAAGCGTATTCATCTCATCAGACCAAATACATTTTATGAAATGTAGCAATAAGTGATAATATGCAATAGGTAGTTGCAAAGAATGGTGAATATACAACTGAATAAAATATAATTGTATTTTATATTTTGGAGAATAAATTTGATAAACAACAATGGATATTATTTATGACCCATTGTATATCATGATTGGCACTTCTTGGCTGAAAAAAGCTCTCTTGTTTTATATTGAGAAGCAGTGAGCATGTAAATGAATCAAAAGGATGCTTCACTTCTGCAAGATTCTCTACAGATATAGCAGAACACACACACACACACATAGAATTAATATAAGTAAAAGGTTTGTCACTTAATTGATTGATGTTACCTTCAGCATCCCAGTTCCTCTCTCTCTCTCTCTCTCTCTCTCTCTCTCTCTCTCTATATATATATATATATATATATATATATATATATATATATATATTTTTCCATTTTAAATCTTGGCTGGATGATCTATCTTCCCCACTGTGCAAGTTTGGTTTGCTTGTCAAATTGCACTCGTCCGGTAGCATATAAGGTAATCATCTTATTACTGCAAGTTACTGACTACCTGAAGATTGTGTACAAAAGCATGAAACTTTAAGTAGTGGCCAGTCATTGCCTACCTTGTTATTGAATTAATATTCAAATGCTCTGTTATTTTGATGGCATAGAGCACTTTTATGCCAGAAGGCTAATTTTGAGCAGACTCTATTTAGAGATGCTTATATTCAAACCTTGGATTTATACATGCACATATATATATATATATATATATATATATATATATATATATATATATATATATATATATATATATATAAACAAAAACTGTCCAACATTTGTATATATTTTTTATTATGCTGTTTCAGCTCACATGAGCCATCATCAGAGTGGTTGTATAGACATTACAACAGAGATGTTCACCATGTAAATTTTCTTGGTAAGTGACTTTCTCTTTCACCACATGTCATCTTTGTAGGTGAACATTGCTGTTGTTATGTCCATAAACTGTATTTGATGGCATATAAGATGCACGGGTGTATAAAATGCACCCCAATTTCAGCAGGGCAAATCAAGAAGAAATTAGTAATTAGTAAAATTAGTAAACCTACATATAGATAAAATGCAGGAGAATTTTAAAAGATATTTTTAGTAAAAAAAAATGAAACTTATATGCCATCAAATATGGTAACCACTCTGATGATAGCTCATATGTGGCGAAAGCTTAAATTGAGCAACTGTGTAACAAAAAAAATGTCCAAATGTTGTAAAGTTTTTGTCTATATATATATATATATATATATATATATATATATATATATATATATATATATATATATATATATTCCATTGATAAGAAGGAATTTCCAGTAAAAGAACTTCTTCCTAAGAGCTCCTGCTTTGTGAAAACAGATTCCCAGGAGGATACTTCCCTGACCACTTAAGCTCTTCAACTATTATCTGTCATAAAATCTTTATAATCTATAATTTTTATATTCATAAAATAATCCTATTCTGTAATCCTCTACCTTGAGTGGCTCTTGTATTAGGGGAACAATAGTGTAAAAAACAAAAAACACTTGTATATACAAAATCAAGGCTCTATCTGACCCTACCAGCTTGCAATATAAATCCTGTTATGTAGCAAAAAAGCTTTCAACTTCGTTTCTTTCTTTGCAAACAGTATGTTCAAATAATTGATATGGCAGCCCAATTTCACAACAAACTAAACAAATTGCAAGTCCAAACTCGTGGATCCAGGGGCAGAAAGAAATGTCAAACTCACAAATTGCTGGTCCAATGTCACAAATCCCAATACACAGAAATGGACAGAAATCAATATACAAGCCAACAAGGCAGAAAAGATCAAAATGACTTCCCCCCCCGCCACAATTCAATTTATCAACAGCCCAATCTTTTCATTGGTCAACAGATGGGAGAGGAGACACAATATTAGCATATCTGAGATGCATTTACAACACCTGCAACTGACTTGATTCTCTTTTGCTTGTCTTCAGCATATCGTACAGAAAATATGTGCCCTTTTTCTTGGTAAGTGACTTTCTCTTTCGCCACATGTTAAAAAGTACCAACCTGTTAAAGTTAGAAGTTAAAAGAAATATTAGGTTTAGGTTTATTTTGGTTTATGGCATATCAACCTCAATGGGTTATTTGATGCCAACAAGATTTTTACAATAGATTCATATCAATAGAATATATATTCTTTGGAAGAAATCAGTTTATAGAAAATCAGGTTTCATTGACGAATTCTTGTAAAGAGGGTTCGTAGAAAGTCTGGTTTTATTGATATATTCTTTTAAGATATACATTTTGTAGACAAATTGGTTTTATTGACATTCTTATTTGGTTTATATTTTTTCGTATAGGCTCACTGTTTTAAGAAATAATATTATTTCATTCATTTTTGCTTTTTCAAAGAGGTCATACATGTTGTTTATAATATAAACAACATGTATTATCATATAAACTTTAAAAGTTTATATTATAGTATTTTTGTCTTGAGAGAGCAAGGTCTGAACACTCAGTTAATATATGTTTAATAGTGTATGTAGTTTCATATGTTTGGCATACTGGCTGATCTTCCTTGTTTAGCAAGTACAAGTGGGTTATTCTCATGTGATCAATGCATAAGCAAGCGAGTACTACTTCCTTTCAAGATTTTCTGAAAGCTGGTTTCCATTCTCTTAGTTTGGACTAAATTGCAAAGAGTTTATTATGTGGGTTATCCTTCTCCCCCCAAGTACAGCTGCTATTCTTTTGAATAGACTTGTTAATGACTTCCTTAAATTTGGTGTATGAAATTTTGGTTCTTGTGTTTAGATCCATATCTAAAGCAGATTTAGCTGCTAAGTCTGCTTTATTGTTACTTTCAAGTCCGATGTGGCTAGCAATCCAATGTAGGATGATTTCTTTATGTTTGCAAGTAGCAAGTAAATATTGGTTAATAATTAAAGTGTTACTATATATTTTGTCTAGTTTATTACATTTAGTTAAACTAATCAAATGCACTTTAGCAGAAATGATAGAATGCTAAAACTGCAAAAAGCCAAATTTATGCAAACAAATTTTAAGTATCAGGTGTTATGGCAAAAAAACTAGAAAATTTACCACAAAAGTTGGCATTGGGATGAGTTAATGTCTGAAATTCTGACAATAAATAAAGAAAGAAGCAGAAAAAGAAAAACTAAGGTAAAAAAAAAGTTAGGAAAGCTAAAGAGAGAGAATAATAAATTCTATATTTTAAATGTAAAAAAGTAAATTTTTCTTCATTGCAATGCTTTTTATAGATTTTGGTAATGGTAATATTAGCTGTTTCTCTACAAGGAAATATTTGGTATTCATTGACTGAGCAGGTAGTACAGTTTTTATTTTAAACTTATAAAGTCTTCCTCTTAAAACCCTTTTTTTAAGAAAACAGGCTTCTCAAATCCAGTAACTGTTATCGCTCATCACGGGATTCTTCTGAACAATTCTATTTGATGTAGAATGTTAATATCTTCATTATGCCATTATCTTTTCTTTGAGTTGCATACAATATCCATTTTAGTTGTTGCTGCTATTGGTAGTCTTCAAGTGATGCAGTTTCTGTTATTTGGTACAGTTCTTTGTGATTCTGTTGCAACAGTCTACAATGTTCAAAGAAGGATGATCTCCACCAAGGCTCTCTGGGTTTACTCCCACAAAGCCTTTTTTTCACCATTGATCTTAGTAAGCAGTTTTATACAGCTGACAGTTTAGATATTTCTGAACAGGTTAGGAATCATGCATGGCATCTATGTGAATGTCTCAATGTGACAAGGCTATTTAAGAACATTACTCAAGTTTTCAGGTTGATGTTTTGGTTTTGTAGCAATTTGCAGTATTGGGCAAAACTATCTCTGGCACAGCCTATTCTATGCTCAATTTCCTGCTGTTGGTAGACCTCAAGTGATGTGGTTTCTGTTATTTGGTACAGTTCTTTGTTTTTTGATTCTGTAGTGCAGGACCACAATGTTCAAAGAAGGGTGATCTCTGCCGAGACCCTCTGGGTTTACTCACACAAAGCTTTTTCTCACCATTGACCTTAGGAAGTGCTTGTATACAACTAACAGTTTACATATCTCTGAACAGGTTAGGTGCTATGCATGACATCCATATGAAAATCTCAATCTGACAATGCTATTTAAGAACATTACTCAAGTAGGCTCCTAACATTTCTATAGAAAAATGAAAAATATTTTGATGGGAAAGAAATTTAAATAAATTGAAGTTGCAATACATAATTTGAAATCAACAAAAGTAGAAATAAACTGAAATTAACATCAAAGCCATCGTGCTGATCAATTAAAAAAAACAAAAACGAACATTTATTTAATATTCTGTAGCAAAGAGTTCTACAGTTTGTATTAGAAAAGGTTGCTCTTGGTCACAAGTTTGTAGCGGTAAGAGTTATGACTTGCCATGTGTGTGTGATGTCCATGTGGTTTGTTTGAAATTAACTAATTGGTTTGCTGGAGGAAAATCTTCTGATGTTATCACTAAATTGTGGAGCAAAAAGGATGGTGAAGATATTTATATATCTTCTTCTTTAATATATTATGAAGTCCAGCAATTATTTTAATATATTTTTTGTTTACACGACACTTCTTCTGTAGCTAAATGGTATAGCATGTTAGGCTATATGGTAGTTCCATGTAGGATACAGGTTCAATACCTGTTGGAGAACACATTTTCTTTGAGATTTCTCGGACATTCAAGCCAGTAAGTGTTGTTAATACCGTTTATTATAAACAGAGCATTTACTTAAATATTTGTATCTATAAAAATAACATATAAACAAAAAATATATTAAAATATCTTCTTTAAGTTATATAGTTCTGAATATAATACCACCTAGCAGGGGCGCTGGCAGATAACTCCACAGAACATACTAGTTTTTGAACATATTTTTCTTGAAAATAGATCAGCATAATGACTCGACTAGGCTTCCATAGAAAACTACTCACGCGAAGCATCTCCCACCCTGAAATTTGATGTAATTTCCGGGTCAATCACTAAACTTATTGCCTACAAACAGCAACAACATTGGTTTCAGATTCTCTTCTAATGCCAACAGCATTTTTGTCAATGTTAATATGACATTTAAGATGACTCTCTAATAACTGTTGTTAGTGAAACATTAGGCTGATTCGCAACCCACTTAGTTGATATGTGTGACGGCAAAAGGCCAGCTACATATTCTGACGCTACCACCATTTATTGATAATATTATTCTTTGCAGGATGACTTTTCCCCTTTCACATCTCATTTTATGACAATTATTACTGCAATTGAATTACACTCTTCTCCTCCTTTCAAAATAGGCAAGAACAAAATTACACACACACTCTGCAACCTTTTTTAATATTTGTCGAATGAAATTTTCCACATTATAAGATTTCTTAGTCTTCTTACTCTTTAGAGTTTTTAATAAAAAAGAACAGTAGAACATTTCACAAATTCTTTGGGACCAATTAAGAAAACTTTTCAGCACATCAATTCTTTAATTCTTAGTTTACTCCCAAGGCCAGTACGTTAAAAATAATTTACCTTTAAATTATTAAAATTACTCAATCATACTTTCACGTTCGAGCCCCTATACCTATCCTGTGGAAAATGCCTGTGTGGGTGCTGTTGGTTTATGTGTTGAGGTTTATCAAATGCAATTGCCTGTTCTAAGAGCATTTAACTATTATACATTTAATGATTCAAGAAAAAAACGAGACTCCAATTGTGCATCAACAATAAAATATATATTGAAAAACATACAAAACAATCATGTAATGTTGTGTAGTAATTAAGGGAGAAAAAGTAGCTTCCCTTTAACTGTATTCTGAATAAGATTGAATGTTCGAAAGAATTTATCTTGGATAAGAATGTTCAGGATTCTATGTTGAATAGAATGTCTGGTGTAGAAGGGAATACAGTCAATTAAGAAATGTGTTGTTTGTGTAATTAACAGAGTGATGGTTTGTAAACTTGGCTTAGTCACAGAGAAGAAGAATAGTGTAATGTGATACAAAAATCTGTGTCTGTGTGTGCGCATTGTGAGTAAAGTCATGGATTTGTGTAGACAGGCGTAATATCTGGACTCTACTGAAAATTGTGGAACAAACCACTTGTTTATATCTGCTGTTGTTAGGCTCCAGGCGACAACGCGAGAAAGTTGTTTTAGCACAAAAATGTTTGATTGGTTAAAATTCGACCAATCACTGATTTTGTAACAAAGACACGTGAGCAAGTTCACGGCAGAAAAAAATTTAAAGTGATGACTGAGATTGCTAAATTGCCTTATGGAAAGACAGTATTTATTTACTAGCCAATCGCAGGCGAATAAATTGTGGGCGTGGAAAGCGTAGCAGTCGCTATACCTGCCCAAAATACGACACGTGCCAGGCATGACGCCCTCGAGACGTTTTTCTTTCAGAATAGTAAATTTATGTTAATCAGAATAAATTCTACGAAAAAAAATCACTTTAACCTTAGAAGCCTGACTTTATTCAACTAAATATTTCACTGATTTGAAAATAATAATCATTTATTTAATCCTTTTAAAAAAATCTCCGTAGAAAAAAGAAAAAGAAAGAATCCCTCTTCTTCTCTTTCTGTTTCTCTCTCATAACTAATTTACTCCAAAAATTTACTCTTACCGCCTAACTTTCTGCGATAAATGTATCCCTTTACATTTTTAACTGTGTAGACCTGCCCTGTACAAATAACCAAAAGTAAGGTTTATTTTTAAAATTATATTTTTATCTGTTCTGTCGACATCGTGGAGACAACAGTTCCGAGTTATTTCCCTTAGATTAATCAATTGCAAAAAAAAAAAAAAATTCTATAACAATTTTTATATCTATATATAGTTAGTAAACTAAACACCGACTGTAAATTAGGGTTAGAGTTCATAGTTAGGGTTATATTTATTTTGGAATTACTAAATGTTTAAAACAAAATTAGATGTTGAGGCAGGTGTCTAAAGAAAGGCTCTGAAACACTAACTCTATAATTTTAAGTAACCTGCATCAGCAAATTTATTTCACTATTTTGTATTATAAAAAATAAAACTTGGAACTTAATTTTTTTATTAATCCTATTTCAATAGAAACTGTCTCTCAGTTAATCTCATCTGAGTGACGTGTCAAATCTTTCACCTCTTCCCCACGTTTAATTCCAATCCGAAAGCTGAAAGTAACACTTTAAAAAAGCATTCACTTGAACAAAAAAACATATTTTCACATCTTTCTTTGAGGATAATTTGCTTTTTAAGCCCTGTGATAAATATGTAATAAAATTTGCTGAATAGTTATATTGGTAAATTTGCTTTTTAAGCCCCGCAAGGCTGGATTTATCTGCTATGTTCTTAGTGAGGACATATTCCACTGAAACATGAAATGGCTTGTCATGCGTTTTTGCCAACATGAGAACTGTGAGCTGGAGATAGTTTTTATATCTGGTGAAGATATATGTCTAAAAGAAAATGGTGCCAAAAGCTTGTAAGCTACACAACATAGCAGCTGGCTGGAGGAGGCAGATTTAGCTGAGGCATGGACTAAAAAAGCAACTGATCAGTTTGACTCTTGGAAGATGACTGATGGCCACTTTTGTCACAATATGAAGTGACGTTAATAAGCAGCCATCACATGACCCACATCACTTCATCTCAATCAAATGGAGATAATCATCTTTTCTATCCCTACATCATTTAAATCATCTGGTATGATTTTTTTAAAAAATGCAACCAATCAATGTGTAACAAAATTTTGACATTTACTGTGGTCAGTAAGTTTTATTTCGTAATTGCTTCTGTCTTGAAAGCAAAGCAAATTACTGTTATTCTCTTCAAACTTTGATGTTTTGAAACTAACCTATTTTCCATTGCCTTCCAGACAGATTCAGTGCTGAGTTGCTTAAGGAGAATTTTCAGGGGCTTCCTGGGGAATTATGTGGCTGGAAACTATGTAGAGCTTGTTGAGACTCTGGTGAAGAACTATGGTAAAATGGACTGCAGGATGTCTCTCAAAGTTCATATCCTTAATACTTATCTTGATAAATTCAAGAGAACATGCAGGCGTACTCAGAGGAGCAAGGCAAGTGCCTCCACCAGGATATACTGGGCTTTGAATGCCATTACCAAGGATCGTATAATGAAAACATGATGAGACTATATTTGGGGACTGATTCATGAAAGTAATTTACAGTATAAGCATAAATCACAAAAAACTACTCACTTCTAAATATTTTGTAGTCTCTCTTGTGTAATCCTAGAATAAATGCTACTTTTGAATTGTATGTGTTTTTACTGCTATTTTGCATGAACGAGAATGGTCACGTTTGCTGGTTTTCCCAATGGGAATAGTAAATATCATTATTTTGCTCACAAAAGCAAAGTTTAAAGTAAATATTGGCCATTTTTCATACTTTCTAGGTATAAGCAAATAGGAAATTACAGTTGCTACCCAAGGACATAAATCATGTTACACAATCTAAAAAAATTGATGAATTTAAGAACGGTCTCAGATAATGCTGGAAGGAAAAGAGGTGGATTCATTCCGTTTCCAAAAGTATTTGCACATAAGTGAATATAACAAACTGAACTGTTATTGGAAATTTAACAATTCTGAGCCATTATATCTGTTGGGGCGCACCCACCTTCACAGCCACAATAGACTGATCCTATTATTATAAATAGAACAGTAGTTCTAGAGACTGTGAGCAGTGTAGCAGTGTAGTGCAGTGCAGAGTGAGACTTCTGTAGTGATCAGTTACACTTCCGTTTCTCGACTGGAAGATACCGCTGGACTTTATTACTATTACTTATTGTTACTACTAACCTACGTTCGTTCTACTACTAATCTCTCTGATGTAAATACCTCTCTGAATATACCAGTATTTTTCCCTACGACTGTGTTTGTTCGTTATTGCCATATACTCACGTGGAAACACTCAACATCTCAACAATATCACATGCACATCCAAGCTTACAGCACCTGGTATTTCCAAGCGGTCACTCATCTTGGTACTGACAAGGCATGACATTGCTTAACTTTGGTGTTTGTACAGGAAACGGTGTTTCAATGTGATGTGACCATAGGCTGAATGGAAAGAGAGACAAAAAAGAAAGAAAGAAAGAAAGAAAGAGAGTGAGTGAAAGAATAAAAAAAGAAGATAAGGAATAAAATAAAAAAAGAGTCACAAGGAAGGAAAGTGAGGAAAATAGCAATGTAAAAAGGAAAGAGGCATGAAGAAAGAATGGGAATGTAAAAATCATAAAATGGGGAAAGAAAGGAAAAAGAGTCATAAAGAAGAAAAATATATAAAGTTGACAGGAAGGAATTTATAGAAGAGGAAAGTGATGAGATGAAGGAGAGACTGATAGTGAAGAACAAAAAGGAGACATTTTGAGAGAGAGAGAGAGAGAGAGAGAGAGGTAGGAGAAGATGTGAGAGAAAAAAGAATGAATATGAAAGAAAATAAAACAGGAAAAGGAAACAAAAGAAAAAAAATTCTTAATTTCCAATACTGGATTGTCCTAGGTATGATGATAAACTACATCTTGCAGCAAGGTCTCTGATTGGGAGATTGGAGGTTTTGATGAGCATAGAACCACCTCTTAACTGCTGTTGTTCCCAGGTTCACCCTGACCAGGAGTAGTATCACCTGTTAGGGCCCAGTAGAGTTTTATAACCAAATGAACAACAATACATTTTTATAGCAAAAAGACAATGCAACACTAAAAAATATATGTTTATAGCAAAATTTTCAACAATATATTTTATGATCTACAGATTATATATGTAAAAAAACATATCTTTATCCTGAAAGTATAAAATTATGTACAAAATATTTAGATTTCAGCATTAAATAACCCATACAAAGTGATATGCTGTGTGGTAATAAAATAAGCACATCCCATCTCCCCTCTCATTTGTAACCATCCACTATAATAAACATTTTCAGTGTTAAAGCTGAATTAGTCAAATAAAGCTTTATAATCTACTACTCAGAATTGTTGCTATATTATATACTGCTAAACTAAATCAACCAACCAGCAACCAATACAGGAAATTTGGTAATAGTACATTTTCAATTTCTCCAACTTTTTTCTGATTTTTCAATATTCAACTTTAATCAATAAATCAATAAATAGAACTAATTATAATTTATATGTTATTGATTAAGTAGAAATTTAATTCGCAGCAATAGCAACCCGGATATAAGAGAGTTGTTGGGACCGGTTTTGAAGAAGTCTCTTATATCCGGGTTTCTCTTATATCCGGGTTACACTGTATTTAATTAGAGACCAAAAAATATATTGATAAAAATACTAAGAACAATGTAAATTCATTAATAATTATAATACAAAGCATTGGAATATCTTTTTAGATTAGGTGGATTACCACCACTTGTTTGCAAAAATACTCACTAGGAGGCACTGTTTCAGGAATATATAAGGAAGAAAGTACAAATCCTTCCTTTCTCATTTTTGTTCCAGAATGTGGTAGGTATAGGATGCATCTCATCACCTCTGTTATACTCTATTGCAATTAGATCTCTTTCTGATTTGCTCTAAATGTTGGCCAGATGTGAGTGCTAAGAAAGCAAAACACAAAATAAAAACGTCACCTTTTGCACAGGGGCTCTGAGCATCACATCCAGTCCACAAAAAGCAAAAATACAATTGCTAATCATGAACATTGGCAACAAAAAAAAAGATGAACCTGGGAGACAGACACCACATTTGCTTAAAAGAAAGTTCCTTGTAAATGACTGACACAGCAGCAGGCCGTGAGGCCAGCTGTTGACAACAGCTTGCTGTTGTCGTTACCACCATGACCACTTCTCTCACCCTTCCCACTAAAGGCCTCTCTTGTAGTCACCATTGCGATCACATTTCATTGATTTCCCATTCGACCAGAATCCAATACCACAATCAAGCTTTGCTATCACACAACTCTGTATATATTCTTCGCGCTTGATCAATACATGTTGTCGAAATTTTAATCCTTGTTTGTTCTTTCCTTTGTAGCCATAGACTCCTTATAACACCTCCATGGAAATTTTTTTCATTGGGCAGCCAACAGCTAAATTTCAAACCTAGCCACATGGCACATCTCCCACTCACTCACTAACACAGAGCAAAGACTATAAATGTCTTTCTTCCTTTTTCAGCCATGTACACACAAGTATATTTTATATCTTCTTGAATTATGTTATTCTTTACATTAATATATTTATTGTTTATACATTATTTTTTATAGATACAAATATTTAAATAAATGCTCTGTTTATAATAAACAGTATTAACAACACTTACCGGCCTGAATGTCTGATAAATTTCAGAGAAAATATGTGGCTTCTGACAGAAATCGAACCTGTATCTTACATGTAACCGTCATATAGCCTGATGTGCTATACCATTTAGCAACAGAGGAAGTGTCTGGTTAGCAAGGTCAAATTACTGTTTTTAAACTACAAATTTCCCATGATTTCTCTCCAACACTCATATCTGCTCGAAGTGTATCTTAACATAAACAAATGACATCATGTATTATGAAATGGACTAAGTCTGACAATTATTTTAATATATTTATTGTTTATACATTATTTTTATAGATACAAATATTTAAGTAAATGCTCTGTTTATAATAAAGAGTATTTATCAGCCTGAATGTCTCAAAGAAATCATGAGAAATTTGTAGTTTAAAAGCAACAAGATTTGTGGAATACAAATTAAAATAAATAAATGTGGAAGGAAAGAGGAAGAAATATAGAAGGAATAGAGAGGGAGGTGGAGTGAAAATATAGATAAAACAATAGAAGTTTGGAAAGAGGTGGAAAGAAATAGAGAAAGTATAGAAAGAGGGGGGAGCAAGAAAGATGGATAGAAAGAGAAAAATGCAAAATATTGATTGATTGAGTAAGAAATATAGAAAGGGCAGAGGAAAGAAGAAGTTAAAATGGAGTGAGAGAAGGAGAGAAAGAAATACAGAGAGGGAAAATGTAGAAAGGTGAGGAGGAGAGAAATATGGACAACTAGTGAGAGGGAGAGGAAGAAATACAGAAAGGATAGAGATGAGAAAGGGAGACATAAATACAGAAAGGACAGAGAGAAGGAAAGAAAGAAATACAGAGAGGGAAAATGTTGAAAGGTGAGGAGAGAAATATAGATAGCTAGTGAGAGGAAGAAATGCAGAAGGATATAGAGAGAAGAAAGGGAGACAAAGCTGGAGTGAGAGAGAGAAGGAAATATAGAGATGAGGAAAATGTTGAAAGGTAAGATGGATAGAATATGGATAGCTAGATAGAGGGAGAGGAAGAAATGCAGAAAGGACAGAGAGAGGAGAAAGGGAGAGGAAGAAATTAAGATAGTGAAAGAAGGAGAAAAAGAAATACAGAGGAGAGGTAAATGTAAAATGGTAAGAAAGAAATATGGACAGCTGGTGAGAGGGAGAGGAAAAATGTAGAAAGGAAAGAGAGAGGGGAAGAAAGAGAATGAAATTAAGATGCATTGAAAGAGTGAGAAAATATATAAATGCAGAGAATTATTCTAAGTTCTTAAACAAGACATTTTTGACTGGCACAAGTCATAACCAAGAAGCTTTAAGCTATAAAGTATATTTATGAAAGACAATGCTCCTTCAAATTCTGTAAAGTTGTCTGTTGCCCACCTTGGTATAAAAGGCTTCAAAGATACCAAATTAATGCTAAAAAGCTCCAAATCTCTTCAGATAATAATCCAAGAGAAAACTTGTGGTTTATCATTAAAATAGATATTCAGAGATTTCTGGGAAAAATTTAAAAAAGCCAAAACAGCTGTATAGTGAATGAAATCAATGGTTGAATGACTGATGAAGATTATAGAATATCAATGTGCTTATTTTAACATGTCAAATGATAATTTATTCAGTTATATGTATAGGGATACAGAAGGCAATTAACTCCCTTTGGTGGAGATAAGTCAGATGGGTCACGTGATGGTTGCTTAATGACGTCACTCTATACTGTGATGAAAATGGCAGTCAATTTCAGTTCGTTAACAGCAGCCAAACTGAGTGGTTGCTTTTTTTTTATCCTGGGTCAAAGGGCCTGAGCTGAAGCTAAATCTGCCTCCTCCAGTAAATACTACAGTTTACAAGTTCATGGTGCCATTTTCTTTTGGGAATATATCATCCCCAGATATAGACAGAAACTCTGGCTCACAGTCCTCAATTTGGAGAAACCCAAGACTCACCGTTTTTCCCTTCCTGGAATATATCCTGGACAATAATAGATGAATCCAGCCTGTTTGAATCTGTAGTCCTGAACATGGCTTCTCCAGAAACACAGAAAAATCTTCATATTATATGTAAGACCCTTCCTTTTTGTTTCTTCTTACACTCTGCTCACTGTGTAGATATATGTGATATATTTTTCTTTGCGTGTGACACATTCTTTGGCAGAATTGAGTCACTGTCAGTCACTGTGTGTTTATCTAAATCTAAAAATAAACACGCTAAAATTCACCTTCATTCCTGCCGTGCGCTGACGGCTTAGTGGTAGAAGTTCCGACGGATGCAAATTCAGTCGGGTTTCGATCCTAGCTAGAGGCAACCGGACGTCTAGCCACACTGATGAGCTATGAAACAGCGAAACTGTCTGTGGATGACAAAAATATATATATATATATATATATATATATATATATATATATATATATATATAGTTTTGTGCATGTCTTAGAGGTATAAAAGTCTCTCTGAGAACATAGCATGTTTGTCATTATTTTCCTTTCAGTGATTCTGTTCCATCTGTGAACTACAGTTTTATTATATCATGGATATAATAATGCTCATAATGGGGGAGGGGAGGGGAGAATAAATCTTTTTTCTGTAGCTCTCTCTCATTATATATGTGATGATGTGTCAATCAAATATCTGATATCTTTTACATTCATTTACAAATAATTATTTTTGTTGCACTTATTTCATTTGCATAATAAAACATTGCATTGTATTAGTTGGTTCACATTTTTAGAATGTTGTAAATATAAAATTATTCTTGCAAATAAGCAATCTAATAAATAAATAGTGTTTAATATTTTTAATGTAAATTCACAAAGAACAAAGAAAATGTATAAATTCATTTCCATATGTTTTGGTTTATTAAAATTCTAATTGCTTTTTAAAACATTGTGTGGGAGGAAGGTAGTTAAAATAATAGCAGTGTCAAGGGAAAAATGTTTTTTTTGACACATCATTTTATTGCAGGCATGTAGGTTAAAGAGTGCCTAATGTTGATGATTTCAGCATCTTTACAGGTGATTGTCATCTCATTAATTGTCCATAGTTGAATTAATTGTTAACTCATAAATAAGGATGGGCTTTATGGTGACTCTTTAGTATAACAAAGGTTTTGCATGACTTGAAGCATACATGACATATAAATGAGGTCACCTTGACAAGATTTATTGGATCAGTTTAAGTAATGTTATCCTCATGGGCTTTCATGTGTTTTTTTCAGATCTGGATTGGATTTACAGATTTTACCATACATTACACACATTTTCAGTTGGTTTTGGAAGAAAGCTATCAAGATTACATGTATGAGTATTGTCATGAGATTTAAGGTTGTTGATATAACCAGATTTTGATTTCAAGACACAATGGCAAATATTACACTCCAACAAATGAAATTCATGTAGAATAAGATATAGAACCCTTTCTAAGTCTATACTTGATCTTTTCATTTTTATATATATATATATATATATATATATATGAGAATTTTGAAAAAAAATTTTCCTTGACATGTTTTGCTGATTATCCAAAAAATGTTTTCAGAAAAAAAACATGTTTCATGTTAAGCAGTTTGTTTTACTTTAATTTTGAATCATTTTATAAATTAGATTTTAACACCTTACAACACTGTTCTTTTGTGTTTGTTTTCCTTTTGTTTAAACAGCTGATATTGTTTCAGTACTAATTAAGCAAAAAAAGTAATGTTATTCTCATGGGCTTTCATGTGTTTTTTCAGATCTGGATTGAATTTACAGATTTTACCATACATTACACACATTTCCCAATTTCCCAGGTTGTTGGAAATATACTGTATTACTGAAATATGATATTTGATAGGGTCATTTGATGATCACAAGTTCTGCAAAAACAAAAACAAAAAAGGAAAAAGAAGGATCTGGTAGTGTCTTCTCAAGAATGTAAGATTTCCTAGTAAAAAAAAAATTCTGCCTCCAAAATATTTCAGACAAAAATTTCACTTTGTAGTATATGGGTCTGCAACTGCTCACTCACTCACCTTACTCTCTCCATCACAGACAAGTAGTTGGCAAAATTTAACTACTGGTGAGAATAAAAGTAGCCAATACAGATTATATGTATTGTGCTATTTAATACTACAAAAATCTTTCTCGTGGTGAAAAGACAGCTGATTTCACTTTCAGTAAGAAACAGAGACTGTTCAAATTTAGTATTTTGGCTTGATGATGGCCATAGAGAATAATATAGCAAGACAACTGATAAGCCTACAATGAAGCAATGACTGTAGTTGCTAAGCATTAGTTTAAGCCAAAATCTTAACCACATATGATGTGATTATGTCACACATTTTCATGATCAAAATTGTCAACATGAAGGTTTTGATGGTACACAATTCTTTGAGTGTGTTGTTTAATTTTAATATGAACATAAAAAGTACTTAAAATTAAACTTTGTTTACACACACATGTATATGCACATACACATGAATTGAAAATCTGGATTAAATCCACCAAAGTTATTAAATAAGGGACAAGTAGGAAAATCTTTATAAATTTGACATGTTTCACTATTTAACTTCATCATAAATTTTCGAAGTGAAATGATTCAAAATTATATTTCACTACTTACATTATTCAGACTATTGTACTCATCTTTGTTGCCATATTTATCACAACGTTTTGGCCGTTGTATGCTCCGGCCTTCTTCAGGTGGTTGGAATGTCGAACTGAACCCTTTATTTTGCTTGCTGGGGTAGACTGTTCTAGTTCTACATGCCATGTCTAATGGATGTCAGTTATCAGTTATCTCCTGTTAATTCACCTCTTCAAGTTCTCCACTGCCTTAACCGGGTATTGAACTCACTTTGTGTCCTGTCACTGGATCTAACCAATGCCTTTATTCACCGTGCCATGTGTCCTTAAGGACACATGGCACAGTGGATAAAGTGAGTGAAATAAAGGGTTCTGTTCAACATTGCAACAACCTGAAGAAGGCTGGAGTGTACAATGTCCGAAACGTGATAAATATGGCAACAAAGATAAGGACAATAGTCGGAATAATGTAAATAGTGTACATAATACCTCATCTCAGAAATATAGACAATTATATTACAGTTTTTAATAACTGAAATATAGCTCCAAACCATTCCCCTCCCAAAATTTCTGATGAAGTTAAATAGTGAAACATGTCAAATTTATAAAGATTTTCCTACTCATCCCTTATTTAAGCACATGGACGCATATAAAACAGATAAATGAATAATATCACAGCACTCGTGATTCTAGACTTTTGTTTTTTAACATAAAATACCAGATTTAAAAAAGAATGCAACACTTATAACATTTGACAGTTACACAATTAGAGTGAATGCTTAACACTGACTCAACTTTCCAGTTGAGATCACATTCAATTCTCACTGTCCTGTTTTTGTCATCTGGTTGGTTAATTAAAAAAACATTCACATCATTAACATTTCCTTTTTAGGAAAAAACGGTGTGTTATGGAGTGATAGATTTTATATGCACATGAGAGTAAATGAAATTTGTTTGAAAATTAACGTAAATAAATTAAACATACAAGAAGTGGCCTATTCTGAATGCAATTCCCATTTCCCAGCTGCAAGAAAAAGAATAATGGATAATTTTCACTTTTGACCCAGAGGACATTGAACTTAAAGAGGAGATTTGGAAACACCTGCAAAGTTTAGCTAGCATTTTGAGATGTAGATTATATTATTATTATTATTATTAAGAAATATATAGATTTTAAGCTTTTAAGAATTGGTAGCAATAATTGTCATTTGATAAGGCCAAAAACAAAGATCACCAGGTTAAAGGTAATAGGATCAATTATTAAAATCAGACTAGAAACAGTTGAGAAATGTATAATTTGTTTGTCAATAAAAAAGATGATATCACATAGACTATCGGCCATTTCAATTTCTGGTGCCTTTAAGTGTCAGTATACAGATTCAGTACAAGTTTTCTGGCGTCAAAGCAGTAAAATGATTTGACACATAGAATGAGCAATTTTCAAATCGCAGCCGTTTTAGACTAAAGAGAGAAAAAAGTAAAAGACTTGGTGCTCATTTTCTTTGAAAAAGTGTCATCTCCCTCTGTTACAATGAATAAAGAACAGTGTTTCCTAACCATTTTTTAAACCAGCGCCCCCTTTGGGCACAAACTTTTTCTACCCCCCCCCCAACATGAAATTAAATTTCAAATATTATACTGAATTCATCTTTCATAGCAAGATAACTCTTAGGTATTAGTTCAAAAATAATTTTAATATTGTTTTCATTTCTATTATAAATGCTAATGATTAAAATGCTAAAAAAAAGATTTATTTGATAGCTTATCCCAATGTTTTTAATGCAATGATTGACTTTGGTGCTTAATGGCTCAGGTTCAGGTTCCATTGTGTTTAAAAGTAATTGTAGACCACCTCGTTTTGTAATTTGCAGGCGGCTTCTTTATTCAGTAAGAATCTCTATAACTGCGTTGAAACCACATTCAGCCATATAGGAAGTTGGAAAAGCAATGAAGAAAAGTTTGATAGCTTCCCACAGCTTTAGATGCCTTTCAGAAATTTCCTTTTATAGCCAATATTGAATAATTTTTTGAAAATTTGAAATGAATATATACTCCCCCCACCCTCAAATATATTCACCATCTCCCAAATGAAATAAAAACTCCCAGTGTCCCCTTTCAACATAACAGAGCCTACAAGAGGGTGCTAGCACTCACATTGGGAAACAGTGAATAAAGAAGAAGAAAATAAGAAGAGGAAAAGAAAGAAAAAGAAAGTATTTTAATGTCATATATTGATAGAATAAAATAGAATGAAAACAGAAAGAGAGGTAAAAAAGATTTGTTAGCTATTTTTTGGGGGGAGGCTCATTGGTGTAGAAAACCAGAAAGAAAAGTTCTGATAATATATATATATATTTTTAATCATTTCACCCTAAGCATGGCAATAAAGCCACTAAGACACAAGAAGTTACAGAGTGTTAGAGAATATAAGGAAAAAAATACTATCAAGGAGAGAAAACAATAAAAAAAAAAAACAAGAATTAAGCAGACAGAAGATAAGGATTGACATTACATTTAAATTTTTGAAGATCAAAAAGAAGGAAGCAAGAAGCCAGAAGAGAGTTCCACAAGCGAGAAGTGTGAGAGAGGAAACTGTTAACATAGAACTTACAGTTACATCTACCCATTTCAATTGTAAAGTGATGTGACCTGCCACTTAAATTCATGAAGTCTAAGTACCAAAGTGGGAAGTTCATCAGAACAAATACCATGAAAGTATTTATAGAAAAGACACAGGGAAGCTACGTTATGGCAGTGGGAAAATGACTGAAGCCAAGATGCCAGGTCAGGACTAATAACATTGCAAATTCTTTGTGTTTTATCAAGAATCTCTAAATACATAACAGAAGCACCATGCCAAATATGGCAGCAATATTCTAAGTATGGATGAATGGTCTATGATAGTCTGTTTAAATCTATAAAAAGACAAAACATTTTCATGCCTCACTCTCTTTCTCCCCCTTGCTCCATGATTTAGTACCACATGATATGCTCCATGATGTAGTACTACATGATAATTACCATCCAATTGGGAAATGTTAGTTTCCCCAATCCACTAATGACTGAACTCTCTTCCCACTTTTCAATGATAAGGTAAGTAAAGGGTGTTTCATTAAAACGGATCAAAGTGTTATTGGTGAAAATTTATTTATTTCTCTATTGGATCATGTTATTTAAGTCATGGCAATTATGCATGAAAAATAATATCGCCCAAATGTCCACCAAGGCTTCGGCGGCACACCTCCACTTGATGGTCAAAATTTTTGATGACGTCTCTGCATAGTTGCTCCTTTATCTCACCAATATGCCTTATTATCTCATCCTTCAGCTGTTGAATTGTTGTTGGCTTGTTGGCATAGAACTTACTTTTGAGATGACCCCAGAGGAAGAAATCTAAAGACATCAAGTTGCATGATCATGATGGCTAATTGATTTCACTGTTTCGAGAGATGATGCGACCTGGGAACTTCTCATTGCATTTCTGTTTGAACGTTCATTTTTGCAATAGGCTTCGATAACTTTAACACGTTGTTTGATTGTTAATCTTTCCATGGTTGAAATAGCCAAAAAGAAAAAATCATTAGATGCTTAAACTTAATTCATATTTAAAATCAGTCCAAGTTATTGGAACACACTTTACAAACTTTTCTCTGGTCATTGCAACTCTGTACATGGCTGACTTGAGTTTGACTATTAATATAATACTTATACTTACTTATTCTAACTTTTGAACAAGAAAGAAAACAGACACACCCAAGAGTCTTTGTTTACTACAGTCACCAAAAAAAAGAATAAATGGTCTCTGTGGTAAAAAGATTTTGTATAGTTCTTCTTTGTTTATCTTACGTGAACAAGCACACACCTAAAATACACACCAACACGCAACCTTCTAAATTCTATAGACTCAACCAAACTTGGTTTAAAAATTTTAATATTAATTTTATTTCATTTTTTCAGTTTTTCTGGGGAATAACATTCATGTTTTATTAATCATTTCACTCCAAGCAAGGCAGTAATGCTGCAAGGGGTTACTGATAGTGTAAGAAATAAAGAAGACGATAAAAAGACCAGGATTCAAGAAAGCAGAAGATGACAACTGACAGTGCATTTAAATTTTTGAAGATTGTAATTCTCAGAAAAGCTAGAAGAGAACTCTACAAGCAAGAAGTCAAGAAAAGATACTATATTAGCACAGAATCTGGTTATATCTTGCAATTTCAACAATGAAATTATAAGACCTAGCTGCCAATTTAGTACTGTGCTTAAATTTGTGAAATTGAGATATCAAAGAGGGAAACTCATTAGTTACCATGAAAATATTTATAGAAAAGAGACAGAGTAGCTATGTTATAAAGGTGAAACTATGTTACTTTCGGGACTAAAGCTGAGATGCCAGGTCAGGATTGATAATGTTGCATATCATTTTTTGGATTTTGTCAAAATTCTCTAAATATAGTCTTAAAGGAGTTCTATATTTGTAAACATAAATTTAGTTTGTCTTGACCTGAAGAAAACCATTTAGGAGCAGTTACAATGTCTGAGTGAAAGCTTATTGAATTTTAATTCTTAAAACTGGCAGATAGGCTGTCTCCCTGGAAGCATAATCTACTCTGCCCCATTGACACTGTGTTAGACGAAACCCAGTTTTATAAATATCTCTAGTAATATCCAATGATAATAACTAAAAAAAAAAATTCTGAACAGCTTCTTTTCAGAGGCAGTAAGGCTTGATTTCCAGGTCACAATAAACCTGATATTGGATGTTTATATATATATATATATATATATATATATATATATATATATATATATATATATATATCATATGACTACTTATTTCACATCAGTCAGAATATATTCTCACTTTTCAAAAATAAAAAAAGATTTGTGTAGGTTTGAGTAGATATTTTCACACCTAGCTGAGAATTAAACCAAGGAAAAAACTATTTAATAAAAAGGGGAAGAAAATAAAAGCAATGCTGTTGGGTAAGGGGAGGGGTTTGTCAGGATTCCTTTGGTTGAAGTTTATGAGAAGAAAATTCTTGACAGGTAACTTTATTTCTGGCAAAAGTATTATGAAAGGATATTTTAAAATTATGTTTGTGTCTAACAGAAAAATCAGAAATATCTTTTCCTCAGTCTTTTTGTTGATATATATATATATATATATATATATATATATATTTAGGAAATGGATTTAAATGCAACAAATGTTATTTTTTGAAAATGGATACTCATATTTGAGTAGATGCTCTGTTTTTATTTATTTATTTATTAAACAGTATATTCATTTATTTACATCTACCGGCCTGAATATTCGAGAAATCTTGTTAGAAAAATATGCATCCTGCCAGAGGAAGCATACAGGATTTTTTCTCTAGCATGGGTAACTGACGAAAAAAATGATTCAACTCTCCTGAAAAAAGAATCCTGCCTACACATTTGTTCACTGAACCCACCAGAGAAAATGTCCGCCTCTTTTCAAAGTATTCTGGAAACTGTAACCACCTTTTTTTTTCATAATGTTCATTTGTTATTTTTATTTTCTTTTTCTCTTTTTCTTTCACCTTCTTTTTGTATATTTAAGTAAATTGTTTCCTTTAAAGTTTGTTAATATTTGGCATATATATATATATATATATATATATATATATATATATATATATACGTGCATGCTAACATCTGCATAAATTACCTTCAAGTTAATTTTAACTGATAATGATGTCTATCCACTTTCCCAAAAAGTAGATACTGGGATTTATACTAACTTAAAACTTTAAAATCTTAAATCTTTATAGCCGTTTCACACCCCTTGTTCATAATCCCTCTCCCTCCTGATCTATAATGCTTCTCCTTTTTAACCATGAATCTTCCCTTGTTTTTTTTTTCTCCTTTTACTCTTTAATAGATAACTTGTCCTTTGCAGGCCCCTACCTCTGTAACCACCTTCTATACTAATCCAAATGGGGGTAGAGATGCATATGCATCCTCAAGCAACCCTTGTTACCCTCCTCCCCTTATTCTATTGGGTTCCTTAGTCTTCAAGTATATGATCAAGCTTGTCTCAGTGCCTTTAGGTCTCTGATCATTACGATTTTTCTGACCCAAGGAGGACTTCTGAGCAGGTATGACATGTCTACTTAGAGCATCATGCATGTATTTTCTTTCCTGGTTTGATTGCCCCTTCGTTAACAGTGCTGGAGGTAGATGTTTTCTGGTATTTGGCACCATCTGCCTGATAGTCAGTGATCCACAAGGGCTATATCTCTGGATGACTCTCTCCAAGTTATCTATATATGCAACTCCTGTGGGTGTGTCTGTCTCTCTGCCTACCAGTCTTTCACCAACCAATGCACACATGAAACCAATCAAAATACAAATGAACAAAACTATCAAACCCAACCCTACGTAAACAAAGTAGACCCCCTTGTATATCATCTTCTACACTAATGTGAGGGGTCTATGTTCCAACTTTCCAGAAATGGAACACCATCTTCTCCAATCTAAACCAGACCTCCTGCTACTTTCTGAAACCAGTATCAATGTCTTGTGCACTAGGAAAGTTCTCTGTCCTGGCCTTCTCTCATCTCATAGCCAAACATGACCACTTAAATCGTCATGTCCACAGACCCAGAGCCTACATCAAGGACAAATTCCTTGTGGCAGGGATGCAGAAAATGAGGAATCCAACCTCCCATATATGTGCTTCCTCATGGCACTTATCCGTAATATCATATTTGTCTTTGCTCTTTACTATCCTTAGGACAAAGGGACAGTCATCTTCGACCAAATATCTGAGAAGATTAACAATATCCTTACTCTCAGCCAGCTTTCATATCTGCAGTGATATCAATATCCACTCCAACAAAACTAATGTTGAAGGCAGATATTGCAGAGACTTCTCCATCACCTTTATATATTGGGGTGATTCATTAACATAGGAAGTCACAAAGATTATAATTCACTATGACTATTACCCATGGGAGCTTGAGTGCATACTACTTCCTGTGAGTCAAGAGGACCACTTGGGGGGTCTTCTTTGCACATTATGGACAAGTTGTTGAGGTTAATATGGCAAAAAGCAAAGCAGGCATTGCCATCAAGGAGGTCTTTTTACAGGTGACATCCCACAAGCATTTTATGGACATCCCTGACATTTTGACGGGATGTGACCAGAATATTCTGATAATGGTGGAAGGCCATCAACTTTACTGTTGGTCCTGTGGCCCCACAGGGAACTTGTCAAAAGCATGCCATGGCAAGAACCCAGCACCACCAATCCAACAACCTACAACATTGAAGAAAGCAGTGGGGCCACACCCCAAAGGTCTCAGTGAATGGCAGCAGGTGGCAAAGAAGGGACAAAAGGCTGTGAGCCCTCCTCCTCAGCAGGATGTCTCACAGGGGCAGAAACAACACCAGCAGCAACAACAACAGAAGCAGGGCTTGAAACAGCAGCAACAATGGCAGCAACATCAACAGCAAGAACAGCAATGGCAACAATAACAGCAACTGAAACAACAACAACAACAGTGGGCAGCAACATCAAGAACAGCAACAGCAAGTTCAAATGCAGCAGCCACAGCAGTAACAACAATAGTGTGATATGAAGGTAGGAGACATGCCTCTACTGCATTCTTCTTCTTTGAAAAGGGGAGGGAGGAGGAGGGAGAGGAAGAAAAAATGTCAAAAAAGAGAAAAGGTCTGGCTAACGCAGGGCGGAGAGGGCCATAGAATATTTCAAGTCCCACTCTGACTATCAGGCAGATGATGCCACCAAGCAGAAAAGAAGGCACCTATGCCAACAAGGCTAAAAGCCTCCCCAGTTCCCTCATAAAGGATTCACCATCTCCCATGCCATTATCCAAACCAGCCCTGATCAAAAACAAAAGACGAACTCCTTTCCCATGGAGGTGGCCATTTGCCAGATAGTTGACTATAGCTGGGAAAGGTTGGCTTTCCTATGCCGTGCATTGATAGAGAACTCGTTTTGGAGGAGGGTGTTAGGGATGCATTCCCTAGACTTAACATCACTCCTCCCAATTCTAGGGCTGAGCACCATCAGAAAGTATCAGGTGACCTTGAAGGCAATTGCCTTGTCCAGTGACCTTTCACAGCCTAAGAGTATTGTATCCAGAATTAATGGAGAGGGTTGCGAAGGATCCTCTCTGAGGTTGGCTTGGCTTGTTGGCGAACGAGTTGCACTCTTTCTGCTCTTGGTTGACAGTAGTGAATTACCTGTGCAATCCCGAGTTTTCATTTAGTAATTCATATTTCTATTCAGATATTTTTTGATAAAACTGACTTTGTATTTGTGCTTGTTTAAAAATGTCATTTTCTGTTGAAGAATCTGGGTGAAGAATTTCACTTATTAAAAAATCAGAGTTATTGCAACTAGCTACATATTTTGATTTAAGCATTAATACAAATATGAAAAAAGGAGAATTAACATTAGACCTACTGTAGTACTATTAATAGCAATGACATGATTGCTGGATATATTTATACGTTGTATATGAACCCAGGTATATATGCATAGATTATTAGTGAATGAACCTGAGATTCAATCACAACATTGAACAGTTATACGGTAAGCATGTAGTGGTTATTTAAGATGCAGAATTAATTACCAGGTATTGATAGTTGGTGAATATATAAATGGATGAACTTTTTACTTGCGAAAGTTGAGAAAAGTGTTGAATGTAGCCTTGAAGACCTATACAGAGATGAGGCTAGTTCAGTGCCAGACATCCAGGCTATGCCACTCAGCAAGATCTAAGTCTTGTTTGGCAGTTTTGTGAATAAGCACACTGTAGAGAGTTTGTATTAATAAATACTGTTTGTACAATTAAAGGAAGGACATGTTCATTATGGAAGCAGAATTTTAAAATATTTATGTCTTGTTGATAATATAAACCTATATCCTGGTGTGGGACTAAATACTAAATATTTAAGATATATATTTCCATGTGAATAACCCTTTCAGCAGAAACAAAATGTAATGTTTTGAGTAGATCACAGATGAAGAGAGCTGCAGAGGAGAAAGAGAAAGTAGGAAAACTTCCAAAATTAGCATCATGGTTCAACACAGGTGCAAAAACAGCCACTCATACCATTCCTTCAGATATAGCATGCACATCAACATCCACTCTTGCAATGTCAGCCACTAGTACTGTTCCTTCAGATATAGCATCCATATCTACATCCGTTCCTGCTACCGATCATCCAGTTTCAGTGGACATACCATCATTGCCTGTTGCTGCTGCTGACATTTTACAAAAGGAAATACCCAAATCTTCAACAGTAAAGAAGTTTACAATCCAAGAGACAGATCTGGGGTGATGGAACATTAATGATGCTAACAGAATAGATTACTGGATTCATAGTGAGCCCTCATCATGTCAGAATCATGATAGCAACCTTTGAAACTCACGTAGAGTGTATAAAACAGCTGGAGTAGAGAATATAAAGGCAACATGTCTATCAAACAATGAGTTCAAATGTGAACTGCAAAATGGTGAGTGTGTTAAACATGAATGACCACTCTATTCACCATCCCAAGGTCGTTTGTACTGCATTGTATGTCGCCTGTTGTCCAAGAAAGAATCTCCCTTTGCTACATCGGGGTTCAATGACTGGAAGCACCGTAATGTTATTGTAGAACATGAAAATGGAGAACATCGAAAGTTTTATGACCCTGGTATTTTTGGACAGTATTTTACATGAGCCAGACGAAATTAAGGTCTGTTTTTATAATACGAGCTATGGATGTTGGAACACTCTTCCATTTGAGTTAGTGAATCAGAGTTTTGACAGGATATGACACAGTAATCATATTTTCAGGAAGTTTGTTCATAATTTCATGGTTTAATTGATCAACCATGTCATTTTTGGTTGTGAGAAAACTTTTGAAGACATCCTTTTTTCATTTTTGTTGTTTGTTGCTAGTTTGTTGGTTCCAATCTTGATGGGAATGACTACAAAACAATCCCCTCTCCAAATTAACAGACAAAACAAAGAGGTGCATGCTGGGATTTATTCCTCGGCAATAATAGGCCACTTCTCAGTCTCATCTGCCATATTTCTGTTCTTGTCTTGTACTCAGGACACTGAGATCATTTGTCTGTATCTTTTTTGTGTGTTAATAGTCTGTGAACTTTTTACTGTATTACTGTTGCTATGCCAACTTTTGTCTTGCATATATTGCTCACTTCCTATTATTTTTAACCTGTTCTTTTCTTTTTCTTGTTATTGTTTATTGCAAACTTTGTCAATTCTGCTTCTTAGGCATTTCTGCAAATTATGTCCCTTTGAAGCCATTTATATGATTCCTTCTCTGTAGGTAGAAGCTGTTCAGACTGAGTCGGCAGGGAATGTATTATTCCAATGTCTTATTCCAAACACAGTGAAATGGTGTAGACATATGTGTATGTGTGTGTTTGTGTGATAGTGTTAACATTACAAATACATGTAAATCACTTATGCATAACACAGATATAGGCATATACATGACATACGTGCATGCAGTCACATTCGTGACAGGCAGAATTAACTCTTCTTTTATAATAAAAATTATTCTAAAAATTGTGTGAAGACAAATTCTACTATTTACTAAGATTTATTCTGCTATTAAATAAGTAAGACAAATTCTATTATTAATCAAGTAAGACTAATTCTACTATTATCTAAGTAAAACTAATTCTATTATTAACTAAGACTAATTCTATTATTAACTAAGTAAGACTAATTCTATTATTAACTAAGTAAGACTAATTCTATTATTAACTAAGACAAATTCTACTGTTAACCAAGTAAGACAAATTCTATTAACTCAGTAAAACAAATTCTACTATTAAATAAGATTCTACTGTTAACTCAGTAAAACAAATTCTACTATTAACTAAGTATGATTAATTCTATTATTAACTAAGTAAGACAAATTCTATTATTAAACTCAGTGAGACAAATTCTCCTATTATTTAAGTAAGACAAATTTATTTCCAGCAAGAAAACAATCTTTTTCTTAACCTTTGGGTACCTGTTTCAACATTTATTGACAAAATCAAGTCTGATATTTAAATATATAATGTTTTTTTAATAACACCCAAAGGACTGCAGTGCCTTTCCCATTGTTCACTGGTGCTGGAGTTACATATAGAAGCAGGGGCCTTCTCTGCTTACATTACGATATTAATGTCACTTATTCACAGTTTATCCTAAAAAATGACGGAATGGTAAATTAAAAAATATTATCATGAGTGCAAAGAATATAGTAAACATTATCAATAATTAATTTTTTATTAAACAAAAATTATTTATTGTGGAAAAAATCTAAGGCATACAGTGTATGTGTTCCATACATGGACCCTTCATTGTTGATGATGTAATGGAATAACCTGCCACCCCCATGAGTGGTGGCACTACAGGTGGTAACCACCTATAAGTATCCGTTAGGACAGTGGACAGGAGAGTCAAGCTGGGATCTGTGAGACTAGCGGCCTTCCGATAGCAGCACACACTTAACTGTAGTGACTTACGACGGCCGTGCACATAACTATTATTTCCTTGCTTACAATAAAGCTGTTACTATTTATCCACCATGTTTGTCCATTCCATATTCCTATTAGCACGGAATATAATAGTTGATTTCATCCTATAGGGCAAATAAGGATTTATATATTTCTTCCTTGGGAGGCAAATAAATGACAAAAGACGAAAATAAAATTCTGTGCAACATATTCATCCTTTAGGACTTCATTGGAATTAGGATTTCATCAGACTTTTGTTAATGCAATTATATACATGTAGGAAGGGGTGGAATAAAAATACAAACATCGGCTATAATTATGTGCTGACAAGAAACACAGAAGATGTTGGAATGCTGAAATTTTAAAATTTTTCAGGGGTGTCTGAACATGTAGTCTAGCTGATTTCATTCAGTTTCTTTATTCTTTTATTTTTGTTTTTATCACTTTTGTCTTTAAGTAATATCTCAGATTGTGGTAGTAAAATGACTGCCAAGAAAGGTAAAATGTTGTAAGAACCTGGACGTAAATTTATCATGGATGATCTGCTTTCTATACATTTTTATGTTAGTAAATTGCTTTCTTTTTTAATTAAAACAGCATTTTTTAAATCAAAATTATGCTCAGGTATCAATTTCCGTCAATGAAAAAACAAGGCTTTGATTTTGAAAAAGTTAACTTTTGTCAGACTTCCAAGAAATGAGTCATAGAAGAATGAGTTCACTCAGAATACTGGGAAATGAAATGATGGGAAAAGTTGAAAATTTGTCCAATTATAAATATATAAAGTGAATAGTCCCAAAAACTTGTTTTGGACACAAAACTAAAATCATTACTCATACCAAGATTGAGTTTTGTACAACCCATGTTTATACAAAGAAGAAATGTTTTTAGTTGATAATGATTTCACATCCTGGCCTGCTGTGTTGGTGAAGCTGAGTTTCATTGCTTGGTATTTACACAAGTACCACTTATCTGTTTAGCTCTTTTGAAAGAATAAGAATTGGCCCCAATGGAGTAACTCAAGGCATACTGCCAAGTTTATATCCCCCGCAAAGGTGATACTTGATTCCGGTAATAAAGCAGGTACCAGGTGATGCTGTCTTGCAGCAAACTGCACTTAGAAACACACATGCAAACACATACACACATAAGCACTCTCTTTATATACAAATATTTATTTATATATATTTTTATACACACTTATATATATATATATATATATATATATATATATATATATATATATATATATGTGTGTGTGTGTGTGTGTGGAGGTACTTACATATTTGCCAGTTAATATCCGTGAAAAAAATCATGTATATATTTTAATTTCTATCTGAGATTTTTCTTTTTAGAAAAGAACTCAGTAACATTTCCATATATTTACTGGGGTTCTTTAATTACTACACCTTTCTAAGTCTGTATCATTTAATACATGGCCTTGAGTTTCATTTAATTCTGTTTTCAATATCAATTTTCTTTCAGCCTGCATCCTGCTGAGTGCAGCATGTGAATAAATAAAAAGAAAGTTACACTGTTCAAGTGTCTATTTTATAGATATATTTTTTAAAATCTCGTTATTTTTTCATGGGTACCATGCTAGTCATAATGAATTACCAGGTGATATTTAGATGGTCAAAGACTGATAGCTGGTTCCACATAAATAAATTTCTACTGGATGGAAAAATTAGGAAAGAAATAAGTCACATGAGCACATGATCTGCAACATGCATAACATTTTTTTGGAAGTTTGCAGTGTAGGTTTCTTTTGTAGTTTTTTTTTAATCAATTGACCTCAAGCAAAGCGATAATGTCTCAAAGATGAAAGTGGCTACTGGGAGTGAAAGAGAAAGACTTTAGAAGGAATGAAAACCCAATCCTAAACAGGAAACAAGAGACAAACTTCAACTCACATTTAAAAACCAGAGATTAGTGTGAATAATGAGGAAAAATAAATAGTAAATAAAGAAGAATTTTCTCACTGATGTTGGTTGGGTTAAATAAAAATGACATTTTCTTTAAGTGGTGACAGATTTTAAACTTTAAATTGACAGCTGTCCTGTCAAATGTTAATAAAAATTTAAAGAAAATGTTAAAATTAAATTTTGTTGCTTTCACTGAGTTTAAAATACCTGTATCATTTGGTTGAATAACCCAAAAAGAAATATGTGACTTATTCAAGTAATTACAAAATAAATATAATAAATTTCTTAACTCATGATAATATCCAAATTTAAATTAAATTGTAATTTAAGAACAATTGTCACAGATTGTTGTGTCGGAAACCTACCACCCCTCTTGAAGATGAACTTGTCTGCGTCTAAAGACTTTAAATAGCGGCACGTCGAGAGACAGAGGGCGAGCGATAGGAAGTTCTTGGCTGAGCTAGTTATAGACTACTCAGGCGATTTCTGTACCTTTTACCAACCTAATAAAACCCTTTTTATTGTTACGTGTTATTTGTTGTTTGTCTCTACAAACCCCAAACCAACATCATAACACAGATAATTGATGTAGCTGTAGTGTGAAAAAGGTTCAACTGCAAAGTAAAAGCAAAAACTTTGGAGATAGAGATATTCCCATAATATACTTTACCCAATAAGAAGACTTTGCACCAAAAACAAAACTGTCTCTGAAACCACCCTACATCCATAAAAGAAGCTTAATCAACCCTTTAACTCAAGAAGAGAAATCATTCTACTGCTGAACATATCATTTCCTTGTTCTCTCCTATGTCTGATACCATATGTGTCCAAATGTTGCCACTTTCGCCTCCAATAGTATTTATGTATATTGTTACTTTTCTGTGAACTCTAAAAATATGAACATTATTTTCTTTCAATGGATTCTAGAGATTTTTTTTCTATTTACAGTGAACTCTCAAAGAATAAGTATATTTATTCACCTGTGTGAAATAAGTTAATAACATGTTTTATTGCATTAAATATATATTATTCTACAATTTATTTGTATCCATTTGCATTTATCATATTATGTTTGAAAATTATAAAAATGAAAAATGTAGATCTTGTGCAATTGTGGCTTTGTTTGAATAAGCTGTGCTTATGAATCAGCAGCAGGAATTTCTGATGCATAAAGAATTTATAGCTGGTTGTCTCTCAGTGTCCCTTTGGATAGTAATTTTGATCATTAAGTGGCAGCCGCTGAAAGAAGCAACCAACTATAACCTTCAGGTTGGGAGTTCAAATCACAGTAGTGCCTTATTTAATTTTATATATGTTTGCTTTAACTTCTCCTTTGTGTGCTATGTCTCTTCAGGATGTAGGCGATCATGGCTCTCCACATATTCCTGTTCCTCAATAAGTTTTGTCTTTTTGCTATTTCTCCCAAATCCTGTTCTACCATTCATTTGCTCAAGGCCATCAAGTGTGTTACGCACTGTTTTACTCTATCCCACTTGCTCTTAATCTGTCTTGTGAGTATCAGATTTTCCAAGACCTCTTTCCTCATTACATGCCCCATAAATTTCAGTTGTCTCTTCCTCATATTAAGTATAAGTTAACTTTTTGTTTTCATTTTCTCTAAAACTTTGTTATTGCCCTCATGTTCAGTCCATAGTATCCTCAGCATCCTTCTGTAAAACCACATTTCTGTTGCTTCAAGTCTCTTCTTCATCTTTGAGGAGATTGTCCAGCATTCACTGCCATATAGGAGGACAGATATCATGTAACAGTTCAGTACTTTTGTTTTTGGTTCTAACAAAGTTTTTCTGTCTCTTAATACTCTGCTTAGCTTTGGAATGCATCTTTGGCCATCCCAATGTGTCTTCAGATTTTTGTGTCACACTTTCTGTCTTCTGTTAAAACACTTCCTGGATATTTAAATTTTTGTATTTGCTTGATTTGAATATTCCTGATTTGTTATTTTCATTTTGGCCTCATCCTTTTGCTGATAACCATGCATTCTGTCTTCTTGTAGTTTATACTTAGTCCTTTCTTCTCGCTTTGCTTCACTACCTTCTGTTAAAGAAAATAAAATGTGACATTACCTTTAATATAATAAGATTTATACACACATTAACTAAGCTTAGGTTAGTCTGGTACAAAATTATGGTAATTAGTTACCGAGTAAGGATAAAACTTTCTACATTAGTAAATTGTGTTCACTTTATACTTAAGAACAAACAAAACGGTTGATAGGTCAAGTTAAGAATTCTTTTTTGATGGTTGTACCATGTAACTCGATATTATCACTTAAATGATTCTATATATATATATATATATATATATATATATATATATATATATATATAGATAGATAGATAGATAAGATTAAATGAATTTTAAGAAAGCGATAAATATAAATTATGTCCTTTTTTCAAAATGTCAGGAAAATGTTTGGCGTCATTGTTTGGAGATTCCATCCCTGAGTCTTGTAGTGCCACGCAGCTCTGTCCTATTGGTAACTCCGATCATGCTGTAGTGTCCATTAGCATCTCCTTCAGCCCCACCCCCTGCAAAGAGCCTCCTACCACCAGAACCACATTCTACTACCAACGGGCTGACTGGGACGCGTTTCGTGACTTCCTCCATGATGTCCCCTGGGATGCTGTATTTAAGCTCCCCACTCATGATTGTGCTTCTGAGTTCTCTTCCTGGATTAAAGCCGGTATCGAAGCTTTCATCCCCTCCAGGAAATTCAAGGTCAAACCTTGCTCCTCACCCTAGTTCACAGCTGCTTGCTCAGCCGCCATTGCCCATAGGAACCACTTCTTCCACCGTTTTCGAAGTGATATGTCCAACTCCAATAGACGTCTATTTACCTCTGCCCGCAACGAGTGTAAGCGTATCCTCGACGATGCCAAGTCACTATTTGCTGCTCGGATGAAGGAACGTATTGCATCCCGCAAATTTGGCTCCAGAGATTATTGGCGCCTCTGCAAGGGCGTCCTGAACAATAACAAACCCTCCATTCCTCCCCTGTTCAATCAGTTTGATGTCCTGACCTCCTCTGCTGACAAGGCCGAATGCTTCGCTCGGAAGTTTTCTTCCAATTCTATGCTAGATTCTTCCGGGGTGCCCTTGCCTGATTTCCCTCCCAGAACTGAGGCCCTCCTGGATGGATGGCACATAACCCCGTCGTCGGTATTGGGCTCCAGCCACTTTTCCACTGCTGTAATGTAGCTTCTCTGTGTCTTTTCTATAAATATTTTCATGGTAATTTTTCTTATGAGATTTCCTCTTTGGTAATTTAAGCACAGTACTTTACAAATTTAAACACAGTACTAGATTAACATTTTATAGTGGAAATTGCTAGATGTAACCATAATCTCTATGCTAAGAGTTTCTTCTCTTGAACTTCTCACTTGTGGAACTCTCATTTGGCCTCTTGCTTCCCAGTGAAATTTTGATCTTCAAAAATTTCAATGCAATGTCAATCATTATCTTCTGTTTTTTTAATTTTTTTATTCTTTTTCTCAGATTCTTTTGCACTCATTACACCCCCCACCACGTTTTGGTGGCTTTATTGTCTTGTGTGGGTGAAATAATTAAAAAAAAAAGATGACGTCAGGGATTACTCCCTGCTGCTGGTACTATGTAACTTGGCACAACATGTCATATGTTATTTGGAGAGGAGTGGGGCACTGCCAAATAAGACCCCCTTTCTCTGAGAACTACCAAAAAGTGGAATTACTCAGCACCTCGATAATCTAATAGCTCATCTCATGATTTGAACTGAAACAGGAATTCTGTATTTTTTTTTGTCTTTTAAAAGTTTTCTGTTCTGGTGTTTCCAGCATTATATTCATCCGAACAAAGTTTAGCTTATTTGTCTGACTTGTGTCATTTAAATGAATCCTGAGTGATTTTTGTGATGTCAACGAATACTCATTGTCACTTTCATAATGCTCATTGTAGTAGAGACTTTGTAATCGCAGATACAACTATAGTAACGCCGTTGAAAAAATATTGGTGTCAGATGCCATCAAATAAAATTTGCACTAATAGTACTTGCTCGATAATACTCACTTGAAAAATAACCACTGAATAGTGATCCATATAGTGATCACTTAGATGCCACACTAATTCCCATATATACATTTCCTTTACCATCACATGATCTACTTATTCAAAATGGGATTGCCTGTGTTTGTTCTCTGGTGATCTGTGTTCAAACTCTAGTCTTGGCAGTGATATTTTATTCCTATATAACAGTGATTTCAGACATTTAAGTGACTTCAAACAAGATATTTCATGATAAAATGACACAGAAATTGTCATGAATTTTGGTAATAAAAATGTCATGAAAACAATTATCAAATTTTGATATTAATGTAAACTGCCCCTTTATTCTGAAAGGAGACATGTTCCAAAACACCCCAACAGATGCAATGAACCATATATAAACTATGTCTTTTCCAATATATACCTACCCATGATAAAGTTTAATGCATGAATAAGAGATTAACAATAATAACAAATAATAAAATAGAACAATTATAACAATATACAATAATGAAAATTATATAACAGATAGAAGATTGGTTCTTCCCGTAGATCCCATTTGGCACAATATGAGATTAACATCAATAACTGATAACAAATTAAAATAATTATAGCAATCTACTGTAATAAAGGATGTGCGTTGTGATGTAATGGATATTGGCTCAGTGTGAGAACTCGGAGAGCCGAGTTCGATTTCCAGTCAAGTTTGTTAGATTCATGTGCGCACAAATACCCTTGGGAAAGGTATGAATCCATCTCTTCTCCTCCAGATATGGGTTGAATAGCAGTACAGACTGTGTTCTTTAGTCTTGGTTGGCAACCAGTTTACCGTAGAAAGACATGGCAACCTACTGTGGGAAAAACTCTGCTTCCTCAGTAATGTATCAAAAGATACATGATCGTGTATCACGTATGGCACTTGACTGTCTGACTGTAATAAACATTATGTGATGAATACAAGGTTTGTTTTTATTATAGTTTACCATTTTCTTCTTTTCTTAAACATTTTAAGGACATTCTCATTTCCATGTTGGAATTTCTCTTTGTCATATTTGAATTTCCAACGTCATCTGTTTTGTCCTTTAGGACAAATTATTAAGTAAACCTTATAAGTTTTTTATTTCTGAGTTAACCTCAAATAACTGAAACAGTGGGTAAGGTGGGGGTGCTGTAATTTATATTTTTAAATGATACAAGTCAAATTTGTTGAACTTTTGAAACTGATCTTCATACTAATAATGCTTGGCTTGAATACCAACTGCAGGTGCCAATAAGAAAGAAGCCCAGTCTATGAAATGTAATTAAAAAGATTTTGTTCATTCTTTTCAGCATAATTCTGCTTCCTATTTTGACAATGGCAATTCTAAGCAATTTACTGTGTAAACAGTTAAAAGTGAAACAAAGAAAATCTATTTAGTTTCTCTGTTAAATGACAAAAGCCCCCCCCCCCAAAAAAAAACAATTGAAGGTAGAAAATTGAAGAAAAACAGGAAGAAGAGTTTCGGATTACATTTTTCATTAAGAAAATATATTGGAAAGCTTAATTGTCAAGGGAAATAATCAGTTCTTACTAATACTGTCCCCGTTGAGATGCTGATCAAATTTGATAGGTTGTCATTGTCATCTTTGTACAGTCAACTCATAAATCAGTTTGCCACATATTCTTTCTTTTTCTGTATATAAATATATAATAAGGCAGAAACTCAAGTCATTTGTCATAAAATTTTCTATGTGATCTACAGAGAGCATTTGATTTGAAATCCTAATTTAGCTTCTTTTTTTTCTTTTTTTTTTTTTATAGAAGGAGGCTTTGTAAAATTTTGAGGTCTGGTCATTTGTCAGATTTTTAGAACGGGATATTTGTGCCAAATAATTATTTTTTATCATTAGGCTATAGACTTATTCATGTACTTATATATATATATATATTGTCATCCACAGACAGACTGTTTCGCTGTATCACAGCTCATCAGTGTGGCTAGACGTCCGTTTGCCTCTAGCTAGGATCGAAACCCAACTGAATTAGTGTCAATCGGGGATTCTACCACTAAGCTGTTGATGCACGGCGTGGATGAAGGAGAATTTAAGCGTATTTATTTTTAGATAAACACACAGTGACAGAGAGAACTCGATTCGATTTACCGAAGAGTCTTGCATTATGAGCCGTAATAGTCACTGTATACAAACCCACACTTCCTCCCCAGAGAGCTCAACCGAAATAAATTTTTCAGGGGCCTATATATTGTCATCCACAGACAGACTGTTTCACTGTATCACAGCTCATCAGTGTGGCTAGGCGTCCGTTTGCCTCTAGCTATGTATATATATTTATTACTTCAAACGTTATTTTTAGTAGATACATCTATTTGAGTAGATGCTCCATTTATTTTAAACAGTATTTATTACATCTACCGATCGGCATATACAAGAAAATTTAATAAAGACAGTGTGCTCTTTGGCAGGATCCAAATCAGCATCCCCCTTTGCAGGAGGAACCATCATCTGATTTGTCATGCTTACTATAAAGAGCTTCATAATAAAACAAATTTTTATTTTGCCTTTTGAAGCATACACACTTGTTCATATTTGCTCAGTTTCATATCCAAAACTTAAAGCAATTTCTAATGAATTAATGAATTTCATTTTTTTTTTAATTCATTATATTTTTATAACTTCAAATGTTAGTAATAAAAATATGTCAGATGAAAAAAATAAAATCAATTAATTCTTCATATATATATATATATATATATATATATGGTATAAAATGACAATTGGAAAAATCTTAGATCTTGCCGACGCGTTTCGTCTTCCGACTTTTTCAAGGCAAAAATGAAATCGAAATATCTCTGTTGTTATAGTTACATTAAAATCCAAATTTAAAAACATAGACGCCTCTGTCCAAGCCTTTTTTTCTGGTTAATGTAAATTACATTTATAGTAAGAGTTGATCTGGGAATTTAACTACATATATATATATATATATATATATATATATATATATATATATATATATATATATATTATACAGGAATAAAGTGTTGCTGTCGACACTGGAGTTTGAACACAGATCACCAGAGAGCAAACACAGGTGATCCCATTTTGAATAAGTAAATCATGTGATGTCAAAGGTAATGTATATATGGGAATTAGTGTGGCGTCTAAAGGATCACTATTTCTACACTATCCTCTATTACTATACGGATCACTATTCTCTATACTATTTCTATACTATCTCTCTATACTGATCACTATACTGATCACTATACGGATCACTATCCGGATCACTGTTCGGTGGTTACTTTCAAGTGAGTATTATTGAGCAAGTACTATTAGTGGAAGTGATATTTGAAGGCATCTGACACCAGTATTGTTCAACACCATTACTATAGTTGTATCTGTGATTACAAAGTCTCTACTACAGTGAACATTACAAAAGTGATAAAGAGTATTCGTTGACATTACAAAAGTGGCAACGAGTGTTCGTTAATATCACAAAAATATATAGAATGAAGATTTTAAATAAACACTAAAATAGTTGTTTAAAATCATATGTGTTAAAAAGTGCTAAATATTAAATTATAAAAATCAAACCTGTAGAGCAATTTAATATCCTAAAATAATAAGATGCTGAATGGAACACTACTGCAGTTTCGACTGCCAAGGTCTCATCAGGTGGTTAACTCAATGAAATACTAACAGATTTCTTAATGTAGCACCGGAAGTAATGAGGGGGGGGGGAGAAGTGGTAAAAAAAAAATACCCAAAGAAATTTAAGTTCTTATTTAAGTGTGTGTTGTGCTGTCCATTATTATTTTCCTGAGTGAACCACCTGATGAAACATTGGTGGTTGAAACCACAGCAGTGTTCCATGCAACATTTTATTATTTTAGCATATATATATATAAATTACATATAAATGAAATTCAATACCCCATATCCTATTGAATTTCATTTATATGTAATTTATTTATATATGCTCTGTAATAAATACATTGAGCTCTCTTTGTGGATCAGTTTTAATATTTATATTATTAGGATTCACTTGGATTATTTACCCATAGATTTTTTCCTGTATACGTGCGAACAATTGTATACAAATACATATAAATACTCTATAGTATAAGAAAAAACAGTGCTCATGTTGAGTAACAGAGCTAATTGATATATATATTAAGAAATATACATAATATGTTACATTAATTGCAATTAATGTAAGATATCATGTATATTTCTTAATATATGTGTCTGTCTGTCTGTGTGTGTGTGTGTGTGTGTGTGTATGTATGAAGAGTGACAAGAGAAAAAGCTATTCTTAGCTGGCGCATTTCATCCTCTGAGGGACTTTATTAACGCAATGTAGGATTTATTTTGTTGCTCATGTTTATATATGAAGGCAAAGATGCCATTGGCTTATCAAGGCTTTTAAATTTGAGAACATTCATGAATGTTTGTCAGGTGATTGAAAGGTCAGTGAAAGCATGTAAATATTACTTGCTTATTTCACTTTCTGCCATACTTTGAATTAGGACTCTTTGTGTCCTCAACATGCTAAATGTCCTCCTACATTTGCATTGACAAATTCCATCAGAGGATGAAATAGGTCGGCTAAGAATAGTTTTTCCTTTTGTCTCTTTTTATTCATTTTGTCTCCTCTACAGATACACTCTATCTGAGAATATTTACATATATATGTATTTATATGTGTGTGTGTGTGTGTGTGTGTGTGTGTTACACATATATATATGTATGTGTGTGTGTGTGTGATATATATGTGTGTGATATATATATATATGATATATGTGTATTTGTGTGTGATATATATGTATGTGATATATGTGTGTGTGTGTGATATATATGTATATGTGTGTGAGTGTGTGTTATATATACATATTTATTGTTTTGCTTAAATGTTATTTTAGATGGATACTCATATTCTGCTCTTTATTTAATTAAACGTTTTTTTATTTAATTACATTTTCTGGCCTGAATATTCTATCTAAAATAACGTTTAAGCAAATCAAATTAAAATATGTTGGATATAATCCATTTCATAAAATACATACATATATATATATATATATATATATATATATATAATGTGTGATATATATGTGTGCGTATTTGTGATATATATGTGTGCATGTGTGTGTGATATGTGTATGTGTGTGTATGTGCTATATATGTGTGTTTTATATATATATGTGTGTGTGTGTGTGTGTTATATATATATATATATATATATATATATATATATATATATATATATGTAGATGTGCATGTTTGTGGTATACAGTGTACGATGGATAAATTGTCTTTTAAATTATGCAAAAATAAAAATAATACTGACATCTCATTTTAACAGATATATTTATCAATATTACACAAAAATATCTTGAAATACTAAAGAATAAATTTATTCAATAAAATCACCATTGGCTTCAACCATGGCATCCAGACGACTTCAGAATGTCCTGCATCTTATCTGGATGGTCTCCTTGTTTAAGTTGGTGAATGCTGCCATAATTCTTGCCTTCAGTTCATCTTTACAAGGAGTTTTGTTGGTCTCTCACTCAACTGTGCCTCACACATAATATTCAAGGGAGTTGCAGACTGGTGAGTTAGGTGGTCAGGGGTAATGCGATCACAGAAATTGTCTGACAGCCATCACTGGGTTCTCCTGTTTGTGTGACCTGGTGCAGAGTTCTTTTGTTAGACATAGGGTCTTCCACCTTCTTGACCCAGAGAAGTACTACCTCCTCAAGGCACTTGATGTAGGCCTCCATGTTGAGTCTGATGCCCTGTGGGAAGATGAATGGAGGCATAACGTTGCCATCAAAAGTGATCACACCAAACATCATGATGTTGACTGGATATTTGGTCTTCATCACTCTCAGTACATCTTTTGGGGACACAACAAGCCAACAGTTGTTCTGTGTGTTCACCATCAAAAATTTCTTATCTGTGAAAAACCAAAGCATGTTCAGTTGGAGGGATGTTTGAGTTGAAAAGCTTTATAGTATAGTCTTTCCTCTTGTCCTTCATGGCTTGGGATAAAAATTGGCCCTTTTTCATCTTGTATGAGAAATACTGAATGTCTTCATGCACTGCCTGCTTGATAAGAAACTCAGACACTCCTGTGTCCCTGGCTATGGACCTAATTGACTTAGAGGGATCATTGTCACTCACTAGCGATCACGCCAAACACCTTCATAATCAACATTAGACTCATCTAACCCTTTCCAAATCCTTTGCACTGTCCTCAGATTGACACCCAAACACTCTGAAATATTTGT
This sequence comes from Acanthosepion esculentum, assembly GCA_964036315.1. Lineage (NCBI taxonomy): Eukaryota > Metazoa > Mollusca > Cephalopoda > Sepiida > Sepiidae > Acanthosepion > Acanthosepion esculentum. The sequence goes on along the minus strand of OZ038493.1, from coordinate 48,813,153 downwards.
ATTGGAGTTTCTGGTGCAAATGCCAAGCAGTACAGCATGCCGTTTTCAAATTTCTGGCAGAGTGAATTGCGTCATGGTACTTTTCTTCTCACGGATGGTTCCCAACTGACCCTACTATACTGTGCAGTCAAGAAAAATCAAAAACAAACAACATGCATGTGCAAAATTAAAAATATAAAATGGCAACAATTTACCCATTGCACCCTGTATATGTGGAGATAATCCATTCAAGAACCCTGTTTATTAACCAAACTTCTTTATTACAGAAATAATTGAAATGTATATAAATGGGTTAATCCATTCCAAGCTGTAATTGGAAGAATTTGCTCAAGACTGCAAATGGTCAAAAACAATGGTCAATACCAAATGATCACCAACATACAAACAGTCAATACAAAATGGTCACTAACACACCAGCAGTCAATACCAAATGGTCACTAACACACCACTGGTTGATACCAAATGGTCACCATCACACCAACAGTCAATACCAAATGGTCACTAACACACCACTGGTTGATACCAAATGGTCACCATCACACCAACAGTCAATACCAAATGGTCACTAACATACCACTGGTTGATACCAAATGGTCACCATCACACCAACAGTCAATACCAAATGGTCACTAACACACCACTGGTTGATACCAAATGGTCACCATCACACCAACAGTCAATACCAAATGGTCACTAACACACCACTGGTTGATACCAAATGGTCACCATCACACCAACAGTCAATACCAATGGTCACCAACACACCACTGATTGATAATACATCCCACACATAGTCTGAATTTTTTTCTGTCTGACACTCAAATCAGTGATTATTCATTTATCAATTCTGTAATTTGAAAATAATATCTTTAATGATCTTCATTTTTTTTTAACAATCTTTTTAGGACAGATGTGAAATATTGACAGTAGCCTTTTTCAGTTATGAAAGACCTATAGGGATACATATAGTTTTGAATTTTCTGTTAGTTTTATTTTTGTCAGGCTTATGTAAATCATTTATTTCACTTTCTGCATATATCAGTGAGGATTTTTTTATTATCTCTTACTTACTTCATTCTAAACAAGATGATATTATCCATTTTCTGAGACAAACACACTATCAAGCAAAATATTATAGAAATTTGTTTATTTTTCATGTACCCTGTTCATTACTCTGGCTGTATTGTATATGAATTTTGTTTAAAAAACTTTGATCAAACAGAGAAAAATATTTGTGAAATCATTCAAAAGGAAATAGAAATAACGTTTTCTCTAAAAATCATGGCAGTTTAACTGAGTTAATAAAAAAAAACATTTTTGGCCAATGCAAAATTTATAAAAAAAAATAGAAATGGGTGCAAGACAAGGATGTGTCTTTTCACCTAACTTATTCAACCTATACAGTGAGGTAATTCTGAGAGAATAAACGTCCTATCAGGATTCATTATTGCCAGTCACAATCTTAACAACAGAAGATATACAGATGACACAATGTTGATAGCAGACACAGAAGGGAAACTATACAAACTCCTACAGAATGTAGTGAAGGAAAATAAGAAGAAAGGCCTAAACATAATTGCAAGAAGATGGAATGCATGGTTGTTAGCAAAAGGAAGATCCCAACACCTTTATTACTATAAAAGTCTGTGAACGTTGCTTGTGTGTTTGCCAGAAGTCATATATCGAGAGTGGTGAAAAAAAGATATAAATTTATTATTGTGTAGGAAGTGGGGCAAGAGAGCAGGAAATGGAGAAAAAAGTGCACTCTCTTTTCACTCACCTCTCTCTCTTTCCACTCACTTCTTTCTCTTTCCACTCACCTCTCTCTCTCTTTCCACTCACCTCTCTCTCTCTTTCCACTCACCTCTCTCTCTTTCCACTCACCTCTCTCTCTCTTTCCACTCACCTCTCTCTCCTTCCACCTTCCTGTGATTGAGTGCATGCTTGTTTATATTTCAGCTTTCTTTAAACAAACAATATTTTAAATATTTTTATTTCAACTTTCTTCAAACAGACAATTTTCTTTTAATGTTGAAAAGCAACTTCAATAACTGCAAATAAATGTATTTTTAAAATATCTCTACATTCACAAACTCTTCATGAAACTGAATGTAAACTGAATATAACAAGTTTGACCCAACGGGTCACGGGTGGTCTAGAACAAATTACAAATTGGAGACAGCAAAATCAAACAAGTACAAAAATTTTATATATCTGGGAAGTGTTTTAACAGAGGATGGAAAGTGCAATACTGAAGTCTGAATGTGCATTGAGATAGTGAAAGATACCTTCCAAAAGCAATGCAAAGTATTAAGAAACAGGAAAATTTTGTTAGATACAAAGAAAAAGTATGAAACTATTGCATAATATCAGTCCTCCTATATTGCAGTGAATGCTAGACAGTCTCCTCCCAGATGAAGAAACTTGAAGCAATAGAAATGTGGTTCTACAGAAGGATGCTGAGGAAACCAAGAACCAAATATGCGAGCAATGATGAAGTTTTAGAGAAAGCAGAAACAAAAAGGGCACTTATACTTAACATCAGGAAGAGACATTTGAAATTTCTAAGAACTGCCATTATATAGTCACCACAAATCAATGTGAACACCTTTTAAGCCATGACATTTTGGAAATGCTCTGACTTTGTCTTTTATTTGGCTTTTATCAACGTAACTCAAATCTTCCTTTTTACCCATATTTGTGGTATTTAGTACATCAACATGAATTACTCAATTCCTACTTAGTTGCTTAACAGTAGAAGTCATAACATAATTTACCTATTAGAATGCACACTATGCCAGAAAAAAATATGTGCGAAAATCTGAATGGCCCTTTCACTACAGAATTAATAATTATCATAATTGGATCAAGTCAGCTCTCCATGAAAGATTATTACCCGTAGAAAAACATGATTTTAAAAGCTGTGAAAAATTCACTATAATTGAAAAAATAGAAATAGACAGAAAAGATAACCTTTTAACCTAGTAAAAATACTAGAGGAACATGAAGACAAATGGATTTTGTGCCTCAAAACACTTTGTCCAGATGGGCTTAACCACAAATTCAACAACATAGATAAAATTAATATATAACCCCATAAATCACAAGACACACACATAAATCACACAAGACAGATATGCTTACAGAGGTGTTGAGGCCTCATACTTATACACACATGCACACAAATATATACACATATACACATTATACACACTCCCAAAGAACTAAAAGATAACATACACTTAACACACACATCCCATTCCCAGCAACCAATAAAACTGTCAAAATGACCAAGGAGGGGATTCTTAAAGTCAGGAATCTCTGATCCTCTATCTTAAAAACAACTTGGAAGTGACCGTTTGACCAACACAAGGACTGACGAAAATTAATGAAAAAAAAAAACAAGACAAATGAAAACTACAGATAAAGTTCACTTTCTTCAGAAACAGTCATTCACTCCTGTAGTTCACAGGTACTAACAAGCAGGTATTTTTTTTCTCCTGAAGATGGCCATGGTAGTCAAAACTAGAACCTAACTGAAATAATAAAACAAAAAATATTAATATACAACACAGTGTGTCTGAAAATTTTCATTTTTTAATATTTCTTATTGTTCAAAATTATATATATATATATATGTGTGTGTGTGTGTCATCCACAGACAGACTGTTTCTCTCATCAGTGTGGCTAGATATCTGATTACTTTAAGCTGAGATTGAAACCCAACTGATTTGACATTAGTCAGAGACTCTTACACCTAGGCTATTGGTGCACGGCAGAGAAAGGGAATTATTAATGCATTATATATGTGATATATAAATGCCATACTTGCTGCCATAGCGCTCAATTCCTACAAAGAGTAATGCATTAAAGCAGCAGCAGCAGCCGTTAAAAATTCCCTTTTCCCCATAGTGCTCAATTTGTGAATGAGAGCATATATATATATATATATATATATATATATATATATATATATAGGCAGCATATCTTCATTCAAGCATGTAAAAATAAAAAACTTAATGAATTTAATATCAACATCAAGAATTCAAGAAGATTAAAATAAATAGAAATAATATGTCCAGATTATTGAACCAAACACACACACACACACACATATATATCATACTGTGTACTTGTTATAAGATAGTAATTATTATTCTTGTCACATCCTGCTTATCATAATGTGTTGTCTTCTACTGTATCATATTTCTGCTGAAGTGTAAAAGGTGTTGAATAGGTTATCAACATAGAAAATGAGATTAATGCACTTGATTCAAATTTTTCAGTAATCTGTATTAATTTCACCCTAATGCCTTAAAGTCATCCATTTAATTCAGCATTCTGTTCCATCACTAAATATCTTAATAGAAGTTCTCATCATTGGCATGTCACTTTGTCTCACAGTTAAAAATCTGTTTAAACCACTCTCCCATAACTAATTTACTTGCCCAAACAGTAATGTCTATTACCTTATTTGTCACCTTGTGATAGACCAGATATATGATAGATATTTTAAATAGAGTGTCTAATAATTCATTAGTATAGTAAGTTTTATTCTTGCTTGGTGTCTCACTATTGTAGCCTTGGGCATGCAAAACTAATCTGAGTTAATAATTATAAATGCATTTGTCTTCTTCTAAATACCATAATAAAAAAATAAAAATACATCAATATGATGAGTTTGTCAAGGAAAAGAGAAGGAATGATTCCTGCCTTTTCCAAAAATCTCAGAAATGATGAAAAGGAATGCAACTAAAATTTAACTTCTTGTTCTAGATTTCCTTGTTGTCCAAACAATTTCATCCCAGCAAATAAATAAGGAACCCAGAAAAATGAAGAAAGGTGCAATAAAAAATAATACTTAAAGACAAAGACAATTCTTTTTGGGATATTTTTAAATGATCTATTAGAAAATTCCCAAGCTGGGAAGTCATAAATGTTTGCTATTTTTCACTTGGCTAAGCCGGTTACTGTCTCTATTCTTTGATCATGTGAGCACTATCAACCAGCTGTTCTCAAAATTAATTTTCATACCATAACCATTTTCTTCTCAATTACAGCAAACATGGAAAAAGTTGTCTGGGTTAGTTTGCCATTTTGTTTCATTGTTTTTTTTTTGTTTTGTAACAAAGGCCCAGGTTAGCTTTGAATGAATAAATTGTCATGAAAATAATCATGAAAATAGTAACAAGTAAATAAAAGAAAAACATAACAAACGAGTTTATCTTTTGTGTTGAGTCATGTATTTAATTCCTTTGCCAATTTTTATAGCTATATAAAATATATCTGACTAACCCTTTCCAAGCCTTTCTGACTCCCTCTTTCCAAGCTTGTCTGACTCCCCCTTTACAAGCCTGTCTGACTGACCATTTTCAGGACTTTCTGACTCCCTCTTTCCAAGTCTTTCTGACTGACCCTTTCCAGGCCTGTCTGATTCCCGTTTTCTAAGCCTGTCTGACTGACCCTTTCCAAGCCTGTCTGACTGTCCATTTCCAAGCCTGTCTGACTCCTCCTTTCCAAGCATGTCTGACTGACCCTGTCTGAGCCAGTCAGATGCAAGCGGTTACTTGGAGCAAAAACAAATGAAAAAGATTTAAGGGAAAGAACTGGAAACCCAATTCTAAACAGAAAACAAGAGATAAACCACTACTCCTGTTCAAAAGACAGGGAAGGTGTGCAAACCAGGCAGTCTATCTACTATTGGTAATATCTCAAAATTGATAGAATTTCAATATTTGTATCTGTCATTTTACCACTAGAAAAATATGTACAGTTGAATAGTATTTATTATAATAATAATGATGATGAAGTCATAGAGTCCATGAAACATAAATAAAATTTGGGAAATGTTTAAAAAAAAATGAAAACAATGTTGAAACATAATAATAATAATAATAATAATAATAATAATAATAACAACAACATCACACAGACCTGGTTATAGAGATAGGATGTGTAACAATTTTATGGGACTTTATGATACACACAAACAGAACACTCAAAGCTAATTGCCGCAGGTATTGTGATCAAAGACCACAAGAACAGAATGTGCTTTCTTATTGACATGGCAGTCCCTGCAGATTGTAATGCGTCTTTGAAGATCTTCAAAAAACTATCAAAATACAAGGATCTTGAAGTGAAAAACTAAAAAATGTGGCACAAATAATTCCATTTGTAGTTGGAGCGATTGGATTGATTGGAAAAGATTCCAATAGATTCGTTGAAGGGATTCCTAGTAGTCCATGCCTTAAAGAAATGAAAAAATTGTACTCACAAGTACAGCACACACATTACAAAGAACTTTATCTATGTAAAATGTGTGTGATCTTAGTTTGTTGTTTTTTCTTTTATTTTACAAAGATGATCAGTGGAAAATGTCATGGCACCATTTCTGATCTTAGGTTTCTGGTTGGGACCTGGAAGGAAAATGTATATACAACAAAAATCAAAGGAAATAATATTAGTAGGAAGTATCATGGTTGGATGTTGAGAGGGTTGTTTTTTGAAAGATGAGACAGCCAAGGCAAAATGGGAGTCACATCAAGATACTTGAGAAGACCAATTAAGTGGATTTGGCTACCCAACCTGCAGACCAATTAAGTGGATTTGGCTACCCAATCTGGAAGTGTTTCTAACTGGGTCCCACCTGCAATATTATGAGCTGCTTTTATCAAAACCTATCACCATATCACTCACATTTGCATGAGATGCATGTTTGGTATTCAGATTGAATGTCAACTTGTGTATATTGGGCTTTGTATATTTGTACTCTCAGTATTACATTGCTAGCATGCTGCTCTCTCACCAATAATACTAATGTTGGTTGCAATTTCAAGATTGTTTACTAAAAGTACCCCCTCTCCAAATTTATAGACAAATCCTACAGATGCATGCTGGGATTTCTTCCTAACCAATAAAGATGGACAATTCTCAGTCTTGCCCATACATTTTTTCTTTGTTGCCTTGAAGTCAGAAAGGCTATAACCACTTGACTTGACCTTTTGCATGTGAACATTATTTCTATTTTGTGATGTTTTTACTTTGATACTGTCTTATAGTTGCTTTGCTTTGCTTTGCCTTGCCTTGTGTTGTGTACATAAAGAAATGCATAAATAAAAAAATAATTATACTCTCATGATGTTGTGTCCATAAAAATGAATAAAAAATAATTATAGTGTCAAAAATAATTATAATAAAATAATTATAATTATAATTAATTCACTCATTTTAAACCAATGAGAATTGATCCCACTTTTCTCCTCTACACACACAAACACATGACATTCTCACCATCGAACAAGCAGTTCGCACAGACAGGTCATTAACATGTGTCAACAAAAATTTCATCTCCTTTTCCTTTTTCAGGCCATAAGGGTAGCATTTATCATTTAGCACTCAACAAAAATCAAGGTAAGAAAACCTCACATACTTCTTGTAATTTTCCAACTAAATTATCTAGACACTCATTACATCCATCTATAAAAAAAACAGACAAGAAAGACTATACACTTTACTTATTCTTTATCTTATCATTCTATTGGATTCTGATCCATATTTCATCTACATTTGACCCCAAACTCACAATTTTACTCAGTATTACTGCCTCTCATGTCTCCAGCACCACATAGCAACCAGATAATAAATAATACTCATTTTCAAGAGTATTTTTGTATATATAAATGTTAGGGTTTTTCATAATTATTTACTCAGTTATAACCCCCTTAGATTTGTATAACCACTTGACTGTATCCCTTTTGCATGCTAACACTATTTCTATTTTGTGACATTTTTACTTTGTTATTGTCTTATAGTTGCTTTGCTTTACCTTGCATTACATTGTCTTTTCTCATATTATTTTGCAACGTTCTTCCTCTTCTTATTGTTAGTAAGAATTTTGTCAATTACACTTAATCATGCATGCTTCTTCTACAAATAATAATAATAATACAGGGAAGTGATAGATTGTCGTTTGAAATGTATCTAATCTGAAATAAGAATTAAAATAAAAATCTGTAAAAAATGAAAATACATCTGATACACTCTAATATTATTACAGAAATCTTTTTTTTTTATTTGTTTTCAAATTATTTTGATGTTCTTGTGAACTTTTTACTTGTTCTATGTTTCAAGTCACTCTCATGCAAACATTATGAAAAGGCCATTGAAGAACAGAGAAATTATTGCTGATGTCATAATAACAAAGATGGCTGGATGTCAGGAATGAGTGACAATCACTTTTGATATTTCACACAAATACTTTTGTAATGACATCACTGCGTTGGGTCGATTATGTCAAAAGTCTAAAGAATGGCCTTTGTTTATTGGAAAAATATAATAAAAATTCAATAAGGAATAAAAGCGAACTCAGCAAAAATAAAACTAAAAAAATTGGTAACAGATATAAAATTCAATAAAAGTTCATAATTGAAATGAAATAATGATTATTATATCTGAAAATATCTATGGTAACCCCCTCTCTACATACTCATACTTCAGATATAAATTGTCTTTGGGGATTTTGGTTATTAAATAAAGGGGAAGTGTTTTATTTTCAACAAGATTGAACATATCATATTTTTCATTTTAATGTCATCTCTTAACAAAAATATAGAGGTAGTGTTGAATACAAACCTCATTCATCTCGTTTCACATCATTTAATATAAGAGAAAATGATATATAAATTTTTATATACCAGAACAATGTCAGGAAAATTAATGACAAAGTGGAAAAAAATTTGGTCTAACACATTTCATTCTTTAGGACTTCATAAGACTAAAGTTGATTTAACTACACATGCACATGAAGGGAAGAGGACATGGAAATTTTACTGCTTGTTTTTTTTTACCTATATGTGCTATAGTTTCTCTGTGTCAGATAAATATTGACAGGTATATACATGAATGTGGCTGCTGACAAGATAGCCACCCAAAAAGGACTTTGACTGATCTAAATTGATCAATGTGGCTTGATCATTAATTGATATCAATTTCCCTGAATCGGAAGAAAATTCTGCTCAAAACAGTTTCCTTAAATGAGAAAACTGTGTATACGACCACACTGTTCCTTATCTGATCTTATTATTCACATGGAATATGCCCTCTTTTGTTCCGAGATCTTTCTGCTCAGTGCCAGACAACCTTCAGCAGTATGCAACATTATGTCACACACAGGAAAAATTGTACTGTTTATGTATTGTGAGACCTTCACACTCCCAAATTCAACATCAATTTTATTGCATAGTCTTTTGTAGACATTTGTGACAATCATAAAACAAATAAAATTTTTTCACAATGTCTCACACTTCAGGCAGATCAATTATCAACCCAACTTACTAAATTTGTGCAATGTTTGATGTGTTGCACAAATCCCATGACATGTATAATACATAGAGAAGTTATTCTTAAGAGAAGAGTCCCGGCCGTCAGTTAGTTTTCTCAGTTGCTGTTACTTTCGGTCATCCATATTATTTTACTTTTTTCATTCTCTTCTTTTTCAGTTTCCTTTTTTTTCATTTTCTTCTTCATTGTTTAAGTTTCTTCTTTTGTTTTCCTTTCTTTTTCCTTTATCATTATTTTTTCATTATTTTTTTTTTTTTAAACCCTTTTTTCAAGGCTCTAGAGTAGACAAAGTTTCTGAAGCCTTTCAAACCTCCATGTCAACCATAAGAGAAAGAAAGAAAGAAAGAAAGAAGAAAAAAAAGAAAAGAAAAAAACATACTATCTTGCTGTTGTAAAACAAAATGTCAGCCCAAATCGATCAAAATATTCACTCAGTCTAAAGAAAAAAATTCGAGCATAGTCTCATATAGAAATAAGTTTGTCCTCATAAGCAAAAGACAACAAAGACAAGCAAATCAACAAAACCGAATAATGTAAATAAGACTAATTCCAATATGGTTGTCTCTTTTATAGTCAACTGATGGCCTAATACTAGAACTATTCTACAGTCAAACAATATTAACAGTGAGATTATTCATGCAGAAATAAAAATCAATCCAACAGCAAGACTACTTAAATATTGCCAACATTTTTTTTTACATTGACAGTAAACAGGCAAATAAATGTAATTCAAATATCCAGTCAGATGTTATCTTCAATTCAATGTATTTCTTTTGAAGAAAACTATTGACAGTTTTAAGATATTCACTGATATGAAAGACAAGAGATAAGATTTGTTTTCAGATTTTTTATGTCTTGGTCAATAAATTATTCTGAAGAGGAGGATTGTCCTTTGAACTTGATAGTGATTAAACCTAATTTAGTTCAGTACAAGACTGTGCAGGGAGAATAAGAAGATTGTGTACTGCCAAGATTTTATACAGAGAGGGTTAGCTTGTCTTAAAAATATGCATTCTAAATCAAACTGAACTCAAAAATTATGACCTTATTTGCATTCTAAATTTAACTGAACTAAAAAATTAACAACTTATGATGATAAGAAATATACAACTAATTCAGTCACTAAGCAGATACATACGCACACATGCACACACGCACACATTGGTGGAAATAAGACGTATATTTTAATCTTCACCTATATGAATGTAAGAGCAATTCATGTTGAACATGTTAAGGAAATGAATACTCAAGTGCTAGCCTTCATAAAATTCTATAACATTTATGGGATTCCTAGTCACATTTATACTGATAATGCTAATTGAATGCAAGTTGATTAAAAATTTTCTTGACTCTAAAGGACACATGGCACAGTGGATAAAGGTGTTGGTTTGATCCAGTGACAGGACCCAAAGAGTGTCAGTTCAATACCCAGTTAAGGCAGTGGAGAACTTGGAGAGGGGAATTAACAGGAGATAACTGATAACTGACATCCATTAAATATGGCACGTGGAACTAGAACAGTCTACCAGAGTGAGTGAAATAAAGGGTTCAGTTCAACATTCCAACTACCTGAAGAAGGCTGGAGCATACAACGGCCGAAATGTTGTAATAAATATGGCGACAAAGATGAGGACAATAGTCGGAATAATGTAAATAGTGTACATAATACCTCATCTCAGAAATATAGACAGATTCTAAAGAGTTTTTAGACAGATTTTCTAACTTTAGCATTAAGCACCTTACAATACCTTTATATTCAGCTTGAATGGGCAGCACATGGGAATGCATGATCAGAACTGCCAAGCAATGTCTTTACAAAAAGATAGGAAGATCTCAAGTGGAGTATTTTGAACTACTCCCTATTCTTTTGGATATACAAAAGGCAATAAATTCCCAGCCATTAACTTATCGCTGTTCTTCTGGTTCAGGTTTGGAAATAATTACCCCCAATTGCTTTTTATATCCTCTTTCTGAAGAAGACTTGTTGTTAAACATGGATGATGAAAGTATTATTGTGTCTGAACCCCCCCAAAGGAAAGACGTAATTACATCTCTAGAGATAAGAGATTATTTAGTGAATAAATTTAAAAAATTACAGTATAATGAATATCTCCTAAGTTTAAGAGAACAATATAAGGATCTGTGTGAAAACAAATATGAAAATATTATTAAACTGAATGATGTTGTAATCATAAAGAATCCAGCTAAACCTCACCCTTATTTGTAATTAGGAAGAGTAATTGAGTTTATATCAGGTGATGACAAAAGGGTTTGCTCAGTTATAGTTAAAAGAGGGTATGGTTTGACTCAAACTCATTGTTTGAGCCATCTTCATCCTTTGGAATTACCTTTAACACTAACTTTAATCCATTCCATCTGGTATCTGAAAATTAATCTTTTTCCCACCACTCACTAAGAGGCACTGATTCAGTCAGAAAATCTAAAAGGTTAGCTAAGATGAAAAATAAAAAATCTGACCCTAAATATCCTTATATTTGGTATTAAGCTCTTCACATTACATATTTGTGAATTAATGTAAAAATAGACTGACTTCTTTAATCCAGAATTAATGGTTATAAATAAGTAAAAGGAAAATATATTTAGTGTTCAAATATTGTGCCACCAGGGCAGAAAGAAAATATTGTTCTAACTCTGGAAATAAATATACCTTTCAAGTTTAACAATTGTAAAATGTTTTTACATTCAAGTTTTGTTGATAATGTAGAAATAAAATTTTGTGTAAATGACCAAAATAAAGAAATGCAATTTATTCTTTGTACAAAACTAAATGATTTCACATGATTCAAACATTGTAAAAAAGTCCTTGTATGTAATTGTAATATTGTATATTTGTTGTAAAAAATATTGTACAATTATATTCTGTACTTATTGTAAAAAAAATAAATAAATTCTGAATTGTTCAAAGGTTCATTAGAATTTTGCTTGCAAAAGAAAGGTTTGTCATTTAATATAAATTTTATATGCAAAAAAACTGTTGGTTTCTTGCATCTTTGTCAGAGGGGAAAATCTAAGAAATTTAAGCTGTTTAAATGTGTATCATCTGCTTTTCTGTGATAAAGTAGATGCTGCATTTGGCTCTTGCTTAATTTTTTAATTACATTTTGATTTGTGGGAAAACAGCTGCATTTGTTTCTCATCCAGAGCCAATCAAAAGGTTTCCCTCAAAATTCAAAAGCCTACCTGTAGGTTATAAAAGGGGGCCTTGGATTTAATTAAAGGAGTCAACAAACATCTGCTTCCAGGTTGCTCTGGTCCAGAAAGTAGAACAATACAGAAGAAACAGTCTTTGGCTGGTGTGCTTGTTCTATTCTTTACTGTTACCATGAACTTTGCTTCAAAAATTGCACCAATTCTCTGAAAACTATTCAGAAAAGTATTTTCTAATTTTGCACATTTTATTATATATAGTTTTCTTTTCTGAAGACCTTATGCAACTTTTGCATAATACTCGCTCGAACAGTAATCTGCATAGTGATCCAAATAGAGAAATAGTATAGTGAATAGAGTAGAGAATAATGGTCTTATAGTAATAGAGGATAGAGAAGAAATAACAATCCAAATAGTAGTAGAAGATGAAATAATGATAATTTAGATGTCACATGACCTCCTACTTATGCGTTTCCTCTATGGTCACATGGTCTACTTAATTCAATAATGGGATCACCTGTGTGTGTTCACTGGCAATCTATGTTCAAACACAAGTGTTGACAGTGACACTTTATTCCTACATAATAGCAACATTATAATTTTTATTATAAAAGGGCATATGTAATTTTCATTGATTATTTTTACACATCATTTGCCACACAATGCACTTAATTTATATAATCCATTCCTTATTTTGTGTGTTAACAATAAATTTATCATTTGTTCTTAAATTCAGCTTGTGTTGTCTGTTTTTGGTGTGTGCGCATATAAATTAAATGTTACCCTAAACATTTGTTTGAACTATTTTTTTCATAGGATTTTTTGCCAAATAAAAAATTCTTTAATGTATGAAAGATATAGTGTAGACATAGTTATCAACACTGCATGGTGACTGTCAGCAAAGGTTAATATTTTGGCAAGATTTGATAGTGACACTCTCAAGAACTTTCTGTCTAAGTAAGTTACTTTCTCTTTTAGTAAGTGTGGCATTCTTGAGATCAAAGTTGTATTTGAGCTGATTTCTAAGTATAACTGATGTAATTGACAAATTCTTATGTATTAGATCCTTTTTATGTTCACAGATACATTTTTGTTAAATTTCTGTAAGTTTCCCCAATATATTGTAAGGAACAGTTGTGACACTTTATTTTATATATGTATAGCTGCTTCAGAATTATTATTGTTAAGGATATTTTTTGTTCTGATTATATCCATGATCAGTTTTGGATGTGGTTGTAATTATTTTGTTATTAAGATTGGATAAATTGTTTTGGATAGTAGATATTAAGGAGTTAGTAGTCACACACACACACACACACACACACACACACACACACACACACACACACACACACACACACATCTATTGATATTTCTTTTGAGTCATCTATTAGAAAGGAACCACCTATTTACAAGACTTCTTTCTGTTACCAGCATACTGATTGGGATTAATTTTGTGACTTTATTTAAGATACCCCTTGTATTGATATTCTTAACCTTCCTATTGAGAATTGTACCACAGAAGTTTCTTCTTGGAACAAAACCAGCATCAATGCTTTTGTACCTCCTCACAAATATCAGGTGAAACCACAATTTTCTTGTTCACACCAGCTTGTTTAGATGCTACAGCCCAAAGGAATCACTTTTTCTGGCTATATCTGCATGGCAGTTCCAAACGCAACAGATGCCTCTTTGTGTCTGCTTGTAATAATTGTAAACATCTCCTCAAAGAGAACATATCTTAGTTCACTGATAGAATGTGGTACCATATAGCCTCTAACAGATATCTACTGGCAGCTCTGTTCTGTAGCATAGGGAGGGTTTTGATACCCTAGGACAATTTAAATTATTGTGCCTCCACCTTAGCCATGAGCTGTTATAAATTCTAGTTTTGTACTTATTTTCCCAACCTAATTAATTTTTGTGCCCCTAAAAATTTATTGCCTGGGCTAATCACCCATCTGGTTAGACCCTGCCTACCAGGGTCAGTGCAAAGATCTTGTGCCCTCCCCACCAAATCTATGAAACAGCCTCCGACTGAATCTATGATATGAACTGATATAATGGAATAACCTGTCACCCCCATGAGTAACTACACTTTAGGTAGTAACTACCTATAAGTGTCGGTAAGTCAACGGACTCCAGGGTCTATCTGGAATCTGTTGAGTATGACTCAGACTTACACGAGAACTACCAACCTTCCAATAGTAGCACTCACTAATGGATTGACTTGCGAAGATTGTGCGCATAACTGTTACCGTATTCCTTATTGTACTAGTTTTTACAATAAACCTTTGCTATTTATCCACCGTGTTGTTCAAGTATATATTCCTATTAGCATGAAATATAACATGAGGCCCTAACTCTACTACATCTCAATTTCCATAAGGTTGTATTCATATAAAATACAAATTTTATTGTAACCTAATTATGTACAATAATGGACCATATGCAGTATAGGTGAACAATTCTAAATACAAATTAGAGACATTATATACATCATTCCATTTTAAATAAATCAACAATGTTTTGCAGACAAATTCAAACATCAACTTGAAATTTGTCTTGTTAAAATGTTGAATAATTTTAACACATCTAACATTATGTAAAAAAAAAATACTGGATTTTATATCATGTTTTTTCAAAACTTATCATGAGCAAAACAAATTCACAGATTTGGACAAAAAAAGACCCCAGAATGACGTCAAAATCCATGAGAATTTTTTTATCCTTCAATAGTCAGTTGTGCTTAGTTTAACTTGTAACATTAAAAATGTGGGTAGAGAAAAGCAAATGTTCATAAGAGAGTGAGGGTCACAAAGCACTTGACTGGGGTCACCCCAACACACTTGGGCCCACCTGGTCATGGGGTTCGGCCGTATTATACACAGGCCCTGCTGTCCATGTTATGTCACTGTAATAGTGTGTTAAATAAGAATAAGTCTTCTATCCCTCCTCTCTTCACTCAGTTTGATGTTTTAACATCTTCTGCTGATAAAGCAGAATGTTTTGCTCATAAATTCTTGTCAAATTCTACTCTTGACTCACCTGGAGTATATTTGCCTTCCTTTCCACTGATTCTCTATTGAGTGATATGCATTTAACTCTGTCCATGGTTTCTGCTATCATCTCTAAACTGGATTACTACAAAGCATGTGAACTTGAAGCTGTCCCTGCAATAGGCCTTAAGAAATGCACTTATGAACTAGTTCCTGTTCTATCTAAATTCTACAATAAATGCCTTGCTGCTTCTTGCTTGTTGGACATCTGCAGTTCAAGTGGAAGAACTCGGGTGAACCATCTGATCCTTCTAACTATTGGCCTATTAGCCTTTTACCTCTTTTTGGTAAAGTACTAGATGCTCTGAATATGCTCTGAATTGGTTAAGCATCTCACCTTGCAGGTTGTTCTTTCAGATAAGCAATATGACTTTCACTTCGCTAAGTCAACTGTTGATATATTAATGATTATTGCTGAAAAAGACTAGGCAAAAATGGTGAAGTTCAAGCTATTGCTATGGATATCTCAAAGTCACTTGACAGGGTTTAGGATACTGGTCTTCATCACAAGTTGAAAGGTTATGGTAAGCTTTTGATAGATTTTTTTATGGATTTTTGAACTGATTTAGTATTTCTTATCAAATTGTGAAATGAAAGTTGTTCTGAACTCTTTTAGATCTTTTTGCATTTATGCAGGTGTCTCCCAGGGATCTATGTTTGGACATATGTTGCTTTTAATTTTCGTCAATGACTTTCCTGTCATCAATAGTCGCTCTCTCACAGTCGCGACGTTGCCTCGCTCTGTCTTTTTTACAAATACGTTCACGGTAATTG
This sequence comes from Acanthosepion esculentum, assembly GCA_964036315.1. Taxonomy (NCBI): domain Eukaryota; kingdom Metazoa; phylum Mollusca; class Cephalopoda; order Sepiida; family Sepiidae; genus Acanthosepion; species Acanthosepion esculentum. The sequence continues at coordinate 48,796,813 of OZ038493.1, read as the reverse complement.
CTCCGAGGAGCTGCTTTCGCTGGTTCCTAGGCCTCATGAATTTAAACATCCCATGAGGCTGGCATCCCGTTCCCACCCCTTCACCATTGAAACTGTTAGATGTAGACGCCTCTTCTACTCCAATAGCTTCATGTCTTGCACATCTCGCCTGTGGAACTCCCTTCCTTATTCCTGTTTCCCTGACAAATATAATCTCCAACTATTTAAGTGTAACGTCAATCGACATCTCCAGTTGCCTTGATCTATCCACTTCCCTTCTCCACATCCTTTCACCTTTCATTCCTATCTGCTCTCGCTCCAAATCTTCTGTAACCCCCTTGCCTTGATCGATTAACTATCTTTCTCCACATCCTCTCCTTTACCACTCCTATCTGCTCTTCCTCCAAACCTCCTGTAACCCCTTGCGTGCTAATGGCTTCCTGCCTTGCTTGGGGTGATAAGCTTAAAAAAAAAATATCTACGCTGATGACACTACTATTCATTACTGTCTTAATAGTAAGTCTCTTCGGTTTGATAAGTTCAAATTGGCAGTTGATCTCAAAAATGACCTACAAACTACTGTTAAGTGGAGCAAGGAATGTCCTGCTAATTTTAACACATCCAAAATGAAACTGCTTTCTTTTAATAGTTTGAGAGAACCATTTTTGCCTTTCATCAGTACGGTCGATGCTCACCTCCAGGAGAGTGACTGATTGCACCTTCTCTGGCTAAATCTTTTTACTGACATAAAGGGAAAAGATAATGTCGAATCAATTGCTGCTGGGTCTGCTGCTAGGAAAGTTGGTTCACTGTGTCGTGCTAGATAATTTTCATTACCAGAATCTTATACAGTGTAACCCGGATATAAGATACCCTGATATAAGAGAAACCCGGATATAAGAGAGATTTTTCTCTGGTCCCAAATTAGAGCCTGTGTTAATGTATATAAAATAGACCAAACCCGGATATAAGAGAAACCCGGATATAAGATATTTATTCTTCGGTCCCGGCAACTCTCTTATATCCGGGTTACACTGTATATTCATAAGTTTACCATTCATCCATGATTTAAACATTGCTGCCACATCTGGTCTGGTGCTTCTGCTATATATATATATAGGGATTCTTGATAAAGTAGAAAGAAGAATCTGCAATGTTATTCGTTGCATTTTGGGTTCAAACAATTTCCAACCACCATAAAATAACGTCTATGAGCTTTTTCTCTAAATACTTTCATAGTAATTGTTCTGATGAACTTCCACTATAGTTCCTAAACTTTATGAATTTAAGCACAGTACTCGATTGGTGGCAGAGTCTCATCATTTTATAGTTGAAAAGGCCACATGTCCCTGTAAGTTCTATGCTAAAAGTTTTTTCTCTCACACTTCTCACTTGTGGGACTCTCTTCTGGCTTCTCGCTTTTCAGTCGATTTTGATCTTCAGAAATTTAAATGCAATGTCAATCGTTATCTTCTGTTTTCTTAATTCCTGTTCTTTTATTGTTCCCTCCCCTTAATAGTGTTTTTCTTTTTCTCATATTCTTTAACACTCAATAACTCCTTGCTGGGGTAAAATGATATATATATATATATATATATATATATATATATATATATATATATATATATATATATATATATATATATATAAGGAATATACACAATACCTTACATTGATTGCACAACGAGTTTCATACCAAAGCAATTATCAAGTGCTGGTATATTCATTTTTATTTTTATTTTAATTTTGGGTTGACACTGGATTTGCAAAATGTCTGGTTATCCTGAGATACTTTATTGTTACGATGGAATATTATTGTTGTTAAAATATTTAAATGAATTGTGGTTTAATTTTGAATTTAAATTTAGGCCCGGATTATCATTTAAGATTGAAAATAATGTTGGAAATAAGAATAATAAATTCTAATTTAGAGAGACGCTAATGTAATCAAAGTAATAAACAAGAAGAGACATTAGAAAATGAAGGTGGGTAACTATTTTTTATCCTGAAAATCTATAAAGTAATTAATATTATTATTAATATAAATACTAATATTACTGAACTAACTAAAGTAGTGATATCAATAATAATAAAATATGCTATAATAAAATAAAATTTAAAGTACTAATAAAAATAATACATATCAATGAAAATAATATAAAATAAAAAGGAGCCATATATATAGGAACATATAGATAAGTAAATAATTAAATAAATAGAGCAAATAAATGAATAATTAAATAAAAATAATGAATGCAAATAGATAAGTAAGTAAATAAACACATTTCTAAAAGTATCTTGTGATAACCAGAAATTTTGCAAAACTAGTGTCAACTCCAAATTAAAATAAAAATACCAGCACTTGATAATTGCTTCAGCATGAAACTCAGAGTTGTGCAATCAGTGTAAGGTATTTTGTATATTCCTTAATATATATTAAATAGCTCTGTTATTTAACATTGAGCACTGTTTTTTCTTACACTATAGAGTATGCATATTTATTTGTATACACTTGTGCATCTACCTATATTTACCCATTCGGTTATATATATACACACACACACACGCAGAAAGACAGATGATGTGACAAAGTGAAAAAGGTCATAAATGATTACTTTCCCGAATATCTGTTGGACTTGGTCTTTTCATTTAGGAATGAAAAATGAAACTGTGTGTAAGGAAAATGCACTGGGATTTTTGAGGATAAGAGGGGCAATAAATTAAATTACCTTCTCAGATCCAATAACCAGAATACAGTAATTTAATTTATTGCATCACCCTACCTTATACTAAAAAATACCAATGCATTTTCCTTACACAGTTTTGTCTTTCATCCTGACTTGAAAAAGCCGAGCACAACAGATGTCATTGAAATGTCTCATTTGTAAGTTTTTCCCCTTTGTCTCATCATCTTGGATAATATTATACATCCTAAAATACACACACACACACACATATATATATATATATATATATATATATATATATATATATATATATATATATATATATATATATATATATATATATGTGTGTGTGTGTGTGTGTGTGTGTGTGTGTGTGTGTTTGTGTGGCTGGAAACTTATCCATGCATCTAATATTAATGATGCAGAAAGCCACACCTACATAAATGTGCTTTAGTCTTTTTCAAAGTATTCCCCTTGTGATCTCACTCACCAGAAACCAGTGTAACATCTGATTTAGAAAATAACCAGCAATGCTCTCTTTTGAGTGGCCATTAACTTTCTTTTCATGTTCTCTTTAATCTGTCCATGGCATTTCAATGGCTATTTTAAATCCTTGAAGAATCAAGAAATCACAGGGAACCAAATCAAGACTCTCATGGAGCTGACCAACCTGGGTGATGTGCATTTTTATCAGGAAACCCTGCATGAGATGCCTGCCACTCCCCAATCTACTTGGTCATTGTGAATGTGAGAGTTATAAACTACACAAATTCACTCAATAACTTCTCATTGCTGACTGAATAACCCTATAGAATGTCTGTTCATAAATTTGCAATAAGTTTCCCTCTGATTGATTTCCAAGTTACATCGAGGCTGCATAACCAGTTCTTGTGATATTCAAAATGGATGGACAGACCACATGTACTAAAATTAATTTTGTATAGAACAAAAACTTATATGGAAAAATAGATGTGGGAAGATTGTGTTTCCCCAACCTTCAAAGTGTTTTTCAAAATCAGCTTTAGAAATATTGTGTTTAATCTGGGACTGAACACTGACTGTTTAAATCAGTTAATAATATGCAACTACCTTATCCACCAAAGCAGGCCTTTATATCTTTGGACTGAAGGAATGAAATTCAGGAAAGGTCATCAGGCAAACCATGTTTATTATATTCAACCCTGAATACAAAACAATTTAAAATTTTACATTTCAGCCATAAGAAATATGTTTTTAGTGCAAGAGAAAAAGCTAAAAATAAAAATCTTAATTTGTAAGTTGACGAATTTAACTGCATGAAAAGAGGCCAACATCTGTGTTGTTGCAAAGCCATTTTAAATGTAGCAACAATTTGAATGCATTTATCACCTCAGGATGCCACAGCTGTTGTCCAGACTGTGAGAAAATGCAGCAAATTGTTACTCTTACCTTTTGTTTATTAATTCTTCTCTTCTTATCTTTATTTCATTGACTGATAAGATAAAAAATATTTGTCGCTCATTTTCGTGTCATTTCACTCAGAGTTAATCTCATGTCTTTCTTTGAGGAATAACATTGAAACACATTATTAAATACAGTGCTTCTAAAAATTGGCTTCCCTGATTTTAATCTGTTGTGGGAGCTATTATTTTAGTTGTGAGGTATGTACACTTTTTAGTAAATAGTTAATGGATCTTGGAATATGGATCCCACAAACAATATTTGGCAGACTCATGTGAGTCTGGGTAGAAATCAAGTCACAAAAACATGTAATTTAAACAAATGGCCATTAAATGTATGTATTAACAAAAGAAATGATATTAATGTATACACAATTGAAAGTAAAGGAAAAGATATTAAAAACTTAACAATGTGCTTGTTTGTGTGTGTGATACAAAAGTGTGTAATGCACATATGTGTGTATGTGCTTGTGTGTGAGAGTACAGGTGTCAGTGGACCAAGGAAATTAATGCATCCCAGTTGGGATATCTTACCCAAATGCTAATATATCTGGAAGCAAGAAGGAGAAAGAAAGGAAATGTTTGTCTTTTATAGACTTAAACAGAGGTACCTAATGAGTATTTGGCAAAGCTAAGTGGGGTAACCCACAAATCTTAATATCTAAAAATTTATTAATAGGAATTAAAAAGTAGTTTATTTTTCATTTCTTTTATTTTTTTTGTTGCTTCATTTATCCCAGGAATGTCCAAGGCGACAGTCTGTTTCATGCTAGACACAATCGTCAGGCCTGACGATTGCATCTAGCATGAAACAGACTGTCACATCTATCTATAATGTCATGTCACACCATGAATCCTGTAACCTATTAAGGTGATACACAGAGGCACCATATGTATCACAGCCCTAACAACAGTGGTTTGTCAAAGGCAAGATAACCTGATGGAGTCTATCCCTCTTCAGCATGGATTTGCATTCATAGTTTTCCTTCTAGACTGATTGCTACCTCAAGGCAAGAGAACCTAGTCAACCCTGCAATTTAACTGATAGCTTGTGCGAGAAGGGATGAATTTATACCTTTCCCTAGATTAATGAACCTAACTGGAATTTGAACTTGGTTCACCATTTTTTGTTTCTGAGGTTCTAACTACTACCCTACCCACAAATCCCAATCCACAACACAAAAATGGCACACAGCATCATTTTCGCCAATTCAATTTTATCTTAACTTTTATGATTCTAGATCAATTCAAAATTTTAATAAAAGAGATATTCTTTTCATATTCTCAGATGGCTCTTTTATTTGTGAGCAAATTTAATCATTAAAAATATTGACTTATGGAAAAAGAAGAAGAAAAATCTCTCTTATGAATCATTTCATTCAAAGCAAGACAAAAAAGCCACTAAGACACAAGTGGTTACTGAGTGTGGAAGAATAAGAGAAAAAGAAAACATTAAGGAGAGAGAACAATAAAAGAACAAGAATTAAGAAGACAGAAGATAACACTTTACATTGCACTTAAATTTTTGAAGATCAAAATTGACTGGAAAGCAAGAAGCCAGGAGCATAGAACTTAGTTACATCTAGCCATTTCAACTGTAAAATGATGAGACCTAACTGACATTCTAGTAATGCACTTAAATTTGTAAAGTCTATGTACTAAAGAGAAAAGCTCATCAGAACAATTAACATGAATATATTTATAGAAAAGGAACAGGGAAGCTATGTTAGGAGAATGGGAAAGTGACTGAAGCCGAGATGCCAGGTCAAGACAAATAACATTGCAGATTCTGTTTTGGATTTTACTAAGAATCTCTAAATACATAGAAAGAGAAGACAATAATGGAAAGCAAGACTGAAGCAACAATATAAAATTGAAAAGAAAAGTTCTAAATTGTTTGTTGTAATTTAGTGTGAAATCTTTTTCTGAAGGAAAGAAATAAATGACAGAAAATGAATTTCTTTATTTCTTGGTAGACTAAAATATCAAGGAATGTGTGAATTGAGAAATGAGACATGAAAAACACTGGCTTAACTTGACAGAGGACCTGACTGACAAAATGTTTCTAATTTGCCAAACCTTATATTGCTCTGTATTCAAATTTATTTTTCTCTGAGTTTCAAATAGACAGTCCAGGACTATTATTTGTTTTCAGATGAAACATTCCTATTCCAACCACCTCATTTTTAGATATTCAGGAAATTTCCCCTTACAGCTCACAAATAGTTAATAAAAGAGGTGGTTAGAATAAGAATTTACTCGAGTGGATTTTTCTGAGCAAAAATGAAAAACAGTCTCGGCCCATCCAAGAGCAAAGGATTTTTTATGTTTCTAAGAGTAAAGAAGTTTACCATTTTATTTACACTGTTTACAGTGTTCAGACTGTTGTCCTCATCTTTATTGTCACATTCACAATGTTTCAACCATTGTACACTCCGGTGATATTTTTTGAAATTCGAACCATACACAGAATAGTCAATCTGTATGTTGATGTTTCTGAAGATTAGTTAGATGGCATTTTTAGTTGCTAATGTAACATGGTTTCTTTCAACAATATTGAAAACTCTTCCAAAAATTACAAGTTTTCTTGCTTTATTAAAACTTCTTTCATTATTATCAATATTATCTTAACCACAATATTTCTTTCAGTAACATTGGTATTTCTTTTAAAAGTAAGATATTTCAACTTATGATGTATGTGTTTAATTCTTTTTTTAAAAATTCATCTACTTTCAAAACTGAAGGGATAATAGCTTTACACAGAGTCCATTTTTTAAAATATTTTTTTGCTAAGATTGTTCTTTGGAAAGATAATAAAGTTGCTTCCCATTGACATTCCCATAGACTGGTTATAAACCAAGGCTAAATAATTCTTTTCTGCCTTTCTCTTTGAATAATAAGCTGGAGAGAAGAAAAAATGAACTCATATATTTTTTTAAAGACATTACTACAAAGTACATGGAACAGTATCAATAATAATATGAAACTGGCCCCTCTATTTCTATTTCTCTTGTCAATAACCATCACACCACCCACAAATTGAAGCCATGTATCTCACTGACTAATGTTATTATTATTTCGCTAATAAAATGTTACGTGTCATAATATTTTCACATATTAATATACACATTTGTTCAAATCATTTAAAAACTTGTGGACACAGTTCTTTTCATGGGAATTGCAATCTTAAATTTACTTTATCACTTTGCTGAAAACATCTGTTGTTTGAGTAACAATATTGATAAAGTCACAAATCAATACATACTGCAATTTAATCTTTATTATATTCATATTCAAGATTTGTCTTGATATTAAAACAAGAATATAAAAAAAACGACATACAAAAGACAACAGCATGCAACATGTTGATAATAATAATAATAATAATAATAATAATTGTATTTTCGGAATATAAGATGCAATAGTAAATAAGAAGCACCCTTATTTTTATTTTTAGAGTTTTTGAAAAAAGTTACAGTCAAATTTGAAAGATTCTTACTGAACAAAAATCCAATCTGATACAGTGTAACCCGGATATAAGAGAGTTGTCGGGACCGGAGAAGAAGTCTCTTATATCCGGGTTTGGTCTATTTTGTTTTAACACAGGCTCTAATTTGGGACCAGATAAAATCTCTTATATCCGGGTTTCTCTTATATCCGGGTCTCTTATATCCGGGTTACACTGTACTTTAAAAATACGATATATTATTTACATTATTTATACTTGGACTATTTTCCTCATTTTTGTTGTTATTATCACAATGTTTCAATCATTGTGCCTCTGGCCTTCATCAGGTGATTGTAGATCAGGGTAAGAGATAGAAACTGGACAAACATCAAGCAGAATAGGTTTAAGGCTTCAAGTTCTGCATTCAAGATTGCCCTAAGAGACAATAGACAAGTTGATGAAATTGTTTTTGATCGAGTGATTCATTCTCCATGGCTTATCAACCCTTTGCAGGTTATTTAAAGCCAGAAAATATTTTTACATTGTAAGAATTTTTTTTTAATATAATAATGATTTAGTGATACATATCTGTTGAAACTTGACTAATGCATGGAATAATAATGCAAACACAAAATGTAGTTAGAATAAAATGTATTGAAACAAGAAAGTGTACACAATATTTATATATAGTCTTTTGTATATTCCTGGGAAGACCGTTCCTGGAGAATGTGTTGACTAAGTCGCAGTCGGGCAGAGTCTCTAGTTGGATCTCTTGATTTGCCTCCCTGTTTTCCGGTACCAACCATATTTATATCGTCGGTACTCCACTATGCAAATTAGATGGATCCTACCACAACAATATCTTACTAATTAACCGATAGCTGGTGGAAAAAGAGGTGGATTCATACCTTTCCCAAGGGTATTTGCACATAAGTGAATATAATGAACCCAAGAGGAACTGGAACTCAGCTGTTCGATTAACAATTCCAAACCATTATCAATTGCACCACCCATACATCCAAGCTTATGGCACCTGGTATTCTCAAGCGGTTACTCATCTAGGTACTGACCAGAATCAACGTTACTTAACTTTGGTGATCATACCTGTGTTTCAACATGATGTGGCTATAAACCACAAGTGGATTAAAGTGCTGGTTTGCAAATTTGTTGAGTTCAATCCATGGACTGGATAGTGCAGACTTAGACTTCTTGGAAATAGAGTGAGCAATAAATAAGAGCTAGATGAGATATCCCTAGACATTGGCAGTGAAACAAGAACATTCTATCCTCATAGATCAAATAAAGTTTTTAGTTTAATATTCCATTAAGGTTATCTGGATTGACAAGCATCTGAGGAGGGCCAAAGTACACAACAGCCTAAAAATTGTGATAATAACAACAAAGACGACAGTAGTCTGAGTGTAATTAATGTAAATAATAATAAATCCCCATTGCAGAAACTTAAAAAGTAATTTATATTGCTCCTAACAGAAAATAGCTCAAAATGTTATATACTTCATTTAGCTGCAAAAGAACAAACCAAAACAACAAAGTACCACCAGTGAAACAGAAAGAGAAAGAGACAATATATGATAAAATAAAATTTTCTGTATTGCTGGTATAAAGAATCAAGATAAAATGTTTCTTTGTGGTTGAAGGAAGTGACCTGGAAAATAGGAGAGTTGGTAGGGCTGTGTTGAACCTTGTGACAGATTGGGTGACTCAGATCAACTGGTGAACTCTATGACTGCCTGGCATATAAGTAAATGACATAAATAAAAAAATGATTTATTGTTATGTAGTTTGGTTCAAAACTGACAAAATCCTTATTGCTTGGAAAGGAATCAGATATATATCATTAGATCCAAAGACAATGATCAAAGACAATGTCATCCTTGGTTCCATTCATTGTGTTACTGATATTACATTTCTTACCATGAATTCTTCAGCTGCATTCATACCTGTAAAAGCATCTGTCTTGTTCTTCATCTGTGGTATGATGGACATCCTCATAGAATGAGAAGCGGAAGTTTTATCTCGATCACGGTTGTTTCCATTGATGCCTAGTATCGATGGTTCCTTTTGTAGTTTAGTCTTCTAAGAGGCATCCACTTTGACCAAAAGGTAATGCAGAGGTAAAGAAGTGGATGAGGAATTTTTGTAGATCAAGTGACAACAAGGCTCACCTATCATCCAGTTCACACTCCTCCCTAGATTTTTGAACAGGAGTAGAGGTTTATCCCTTGTTTCCTGTTTAGGATTGGGTTTCTGGTTCCTTCTAAAGTCTACTTCCACACTATACTTCTAACGTCTCCAACTGAACTCTGAAATGTTATTCACTAATTAAATCTTGACCACTTTAAATCTAGAGTTAGCTATAATCTTTCCTGCATAGCCCCCAAGAACTTCACTTCTTGCCCTTTCATATGCTAATACAATACCACACAACAACTCTCTACCTTGAGAGGCTCTTGTTGCTTCGTATTGTGTGAACATTAGTAAAAAAAATACATGAGTAGATAGGCGAGTAGTTGGTAGGGGGAAGAGATGACATAGCAGAAGTTGTCCCGAGTATCAGTTATCTACCCACTCAGATGAGCAATCAAAGCCTTGAATAAAACATCTATTTTATAATATGGGAATCAGGGTTTGAGTTCTTATTCCTTGACTTGGCATTTGTCTTTCATCTTGTTACCTTGTGAGAAGCAGTGGCCATTCCACAGCTTTTGGTGTACACCGCTGAGATTATAAATTGAAATGAAACGTGGGGTAATTATTGGCCAGTTGGTGGAAAGCTTTGGTGAGGGTCACATTGAGGTGTTTTTATACATCTAGTTTTTATTTTTTTTTAACTTGACCCTTGCATTTCATGAACAGATAACACCAAGATGTATGATCAGTAAAATCATCACACCTATTGTCACACAGAATCCTCTTTGTTTTAAAAATAATCATTCATAGAAACGGATAGTTCTTGATGCACGACACATTCATAGAGTTTATTTTCAAGAACATGCCATTTTGTTTTTTTTCCCTTTGGAAATTGCTTTTATCACTTAATAAAAGGCATGTTCTTGGAAATAAACTCTATGAATGTGTTGTGCATCAAGAACTATCCGTTTCTATGATACCTTTGAGAAATAGGGCACGAGCAGATTTTGACATCAAATTTGGGGGTAAAATAAAATGCATCTTATACACTAAATATGGTAATCCTTTTTTTAATTCCACACAATATTCAGATTTGCATTATCAAAGTTACAGAATGTGAAGGCCAGGGCCAGAATGGTCAATATGGGTGGGGCATTCTGACAGTGATGGATTGCCTTTGTCTGAGCTTTGGATATAAGCCCAAAACACCATGAATTCAGCAGAGGGCCACAAAAAATTATGAAATGTTAATATGCTTCCATGTGCCCTCATTCTGGGATCTCTTGGTCACTGCGCCAAATTGTCTTATGTTGTATTCTCTCTCTTGTCTTCTCTCAGTTGGGTGGCAAAATGTTTTTGGAATCTGGAGATGAAAAGAGAGCAACAAAAGGGATTTTAAATCTTATCTATTTTATTCAACACATCACTGTGTACATTTTTAACTAGCCAGTGAGTTCGCTCTTCCATCCCACTGGAGAGCAAATTCTCAGACACGAAAATTACCACGTCTACATTGTATGAGATGTAAAACTCAACTCACTGAATCCATTTCTATATCTCTCATTCCTATACTAGCTTTAGTCACTCAAAATCGACTTTCTTTGTTTTCCTGTATCTGACCTCAATGGTCAAAATGGGGAAGTCAGAACAGAAATAAAATTCTCTAAAAAATAATGGTCTGCTAAACTATTATTTAATACCGACACCTAGGTTCAAGAGACAGGCTGACTGTAAGCGGAGGGACACTAAGTCAACAAGCGACATACGTTCATTTGATTTCATTCCATTCACTGCCTCTTAGAATTCAAGCTGCCATATCTGACTCTAATAAAAACAAGTAATAAAATGAAATCATCTTTTTGTTAATATCATCTATTCTGTAGCCTTAGGATCCAGAGACAGCATGGAACATAACAGTCCTCATCATCATATTTCGGTCGATAAGTTTGTCAGCCGACCTTTGGTGTATGATGTATGTTGCAGCTGGTGTAGGGTCAGTGCAACATACTGAGTGTGCTACGTATGATATCCCTACACACAGAAATAGTGTACACATCCTCAATATTGTAAATTTCAAAATTGGTTTCACTGAATCAGTTTTGTATGCATAGTAGAAAACTATATCATGTGATAAAGAGGAAGAATAATAAACCAATCAGATCACTCAATTTTAGTTTTCAAGTGTCCTAAGCTAGGAGCCTCTAAAGCAAATAAAATCAAAATCAGCAACCCCAAAAACTTTTGATGTACTTCCTTTGGAAGGATTTGCTTGCTACTGGCATCTGAAAAGGAACCGCTACCAATTGCTTTTTATTGAATGCATGCTAGGAAATTTGTCCCAGCTTTCCTGCATCAAAGGGTTGAGGTTTAAAAAATTGCGACAAAACACGAGTAAAACAGCAAGATTAAAGTGGACAAACTCTCTCTTTTAAGCACGTACGAATAAAGAAAAAACTCCTGCTCGGTGAGTAACAATAAAAGAAGAAAATGTTTATTTACATATACAGTAAAAAAAGGTAAATGAATAAAAGGACAATTAGGAGAGAAAGAAAGAGAAAATGTTCTTAACTTAAAAAAGGCTTGCTCAAAATATTTCTCTGAGTGCCTAAAGAGTTCTTAAGGTTCAGATAGAAACACTCACAGTTTTTCTAGAGTAGGAAAATTGTTCATAGATATAGGAATCTTGTAGTTGAGTGAGTTCGTAGGTCGACGACAGAAATCCAGTGGGCTCATCAGAGGGAGTGGTGAAAGGATGCAGCTTTGAATTGGTCTTGAATTGTGGACTGACGTTCATTCTTGACAGCCCTTTAGTAGGTAGTTCTTCTTTGGGTTGAGAGAGGTTCTGGAACTCCCTAATATCAACCTCACAGCCGGTGGGCAGAATTCTCACTGTCAAATAGGCAAAGATTTTTCAAATTTATGGAGTTTTGGTAGGCTCCAATGGATCGGGGACTTTTCCCTCCAAAATCATTGTACACATTTCCTGGCCCCTCTATTAGTCAGAAAACACATTCTTATCTCTGATAAGAATCAGGGATGTGGGAGCTGGGTTTGTAAGTAACAAAAACAGGTTGGAGTAAACAAACTGTGAGGTTTCCCCCAGACCTTATGGCACCATGGAAAGAATAATGGTGGTGGAATTCCTTTTTATATTTTCCAGCTCTCTCAGAAAATATATTCTTATCTCTGATAAGAATCAAGGCCTTGGGAGCCGATTTTGAAAGTAAAATGAGGTTGGAGTGAGGATAGAAAAAGTAATGAGAATGTGAACTTGTAAATTTGTTGTTCTCAAATTAAATTCCAACATGCAAGGACTTCAGCTGAAAATGTATCTCAGTCATATTCATGCATATGCATGAATACAGACCTTTTATTTAAACTTTGACATTTCAAAAAAAAGCTTTTATTTCCTTTAAAATCTTTCCTATTTTAACACATTTTTAAATAAAATTTTGGATTATTTTTAATGTAGTTAAATTGAGTAAAATTAAAGTAACTATTTTGATGTTATTTTTATTTGTCTACAATTTTGAGTTTTGTGCCAATCAGATCACAGCCATTGTGATTTTTACTGATTCAAGGGAAAATGTTGACTTTGAAGGCATTAAATTTCACCTTCAGTAATTAAAAGTGTTGTTATTTCTTTGCAAGATACAAATTTGAGTTTTTATGTTTGTTGTGAAAGTAAGAAAAATCATAAAATCTTTTTAATTACAGTGTAACCCGGATATAAGAGAGTTGTCGGGACCGGAGGAGAAGTACAGTGTAACCCGGATATAAGAGAAACTTGGATATAAGAGAAGCTCGGATATAAGAGAAACCCGGATATAAGAGCGATTTTCTCTGGTCCCAAATTAGAGCCTGTGTTAATGTATATATAATAGACCAAACCCGGATAAAAGAGACTTCTCCGGTCTGGACAACTCTCTTATATCCGGGTTACACGGTATCTTATATCCGGGTTTATCTTATATCTGGGTTTGGTCTATTTTGTTTAGGTAAGTATGGCTCTAATTTGGGACCAGAGAAAATCTCTCTTATATCAGGGTCTCTTATATCCGGGTTACACTGTAGTATCTTTTGATAAGATCTCTCTCTCTCTCTCTCTCTCTCTCTCTCTCACACACACACACACACACACACACATATATATATATATTCTTACACATCACTATCTTTTACTTATAGAAATAAATTTATACAATAATCAGTCACCAAGGAACTGAGTCATGTCTTGTCTTGTTCACACATCCTTGTTCATTTATTAGTGTCTGTAACAAATCATGCAGTGAAATGAGGTCATTTATTCTACCAGATTCTTGGTCCCCTTCCCATTGTTCATGACATTCTTTCTGCGTATACCCTATCTCATGTATGAAAACTGGACTTAAGAAAAAAGAAAAACACCACAACAATTTCTGGAATATAAAACTTTTGGATTGAAACAATATCTGCTTTCTTATTTGCCTTTCCTTTTTCTTTGTGACCAAGTTGAATATTTTTACAAAGTGACAATTTTTACCTCCTCAAATTTCCACACTATCTTCCACATATGCTTTTTTCCTTTTTGTCACTGTCTCATAAGTTGTCATTGTTAACACTTATGATCCTTAGAGTTATATTGTCAACCAGTTGGAAACTCAAATCTTTTCATCACCAAGGCCCCCCACCTTTATTTCTTTATGAAAATGAATTTTTATTTTGTTTTCTGCCTTCATGGCATTCACATCCAGCCAGCATGCAGAATGAATCAGAAATTATTTCAGTTAGATTCCTCAACTAGTTTCAACCTGCATGGCCATCATCAGGAGAGAAAAAAATTCCTGCTTATTAGTAGCAGTGAACTACAAGAATGAATGACTTTCTGAAGAAAATGAACTTTATCTGTAGTTTTCATTTGTTTTTTATCATTAATTTTGGTCAGTCCTTTTGTTGGTCAAATGGCATCTTTTAAGTTGTTTTTAAGATAGAGGCTGGAGAGATTCATGCAATCCAGAATTCCCTTCTTCTTGGTCATTTTGACAGATTTATTGGTTGTTGGTAAGGGGATGTGTGTGTGTCAAATGTATGTTATCTTTTAGTTCTTTGGGAGTGTGTATGATGTGTATAAATGTATATATTAGTATGGGTGTGTGTATAAGTGTGAGACCTCAACACCTTCGTAAACATGTCTATCTTGTGTGGGTGGGAAATGTGGGTAGGGCTTGATTTATGGGGTTATATATTAATTCTATCTATGTTGTTAAATTTGTGGTTAAGCCCGGCTGGACAAAGTGTTTTGAGGCACAAAATCCATTTGTCTTCACGTTCCTCTTGAATTTTTCTAATGTTATCTTTTCTGTCTATTTCTATTTTTTTTCAATTATAGTGAATTTGTCATGGCTTTTAAAATCATGTTTTTCTAGCAGAAATATTGTCCTACAGGTAATAATCTTTTGTGGGGAGCCGACTTGATTTTCCCACATATTGTTTCTGGCATAGTGTGCATTCTAATAGGTAAATTATGACTTCTACACTTAGAGTTGTGGTAGATTTTGAAAGTAGATTTAATAATTGAGCTAGTGAATGAATTGGTGCGTCTAATGTTGTTACAATATAAGCTCCTTTTGTTGTTACATCGTTGGGAAAATCCTGTTATCTTTATTTTTAGTCTATTATGGATTATATTATCTGAAATTTGGTTACTACATTTAAATTCCTTAAGCTTCTTAGGTCTATAATAGGCTAGAAGGTCTGGTTTGAGATATATTTCCTAGTGACTTTATATATATATATATATATATATATATATATATATATATATATAATGTTTGTGTGTGTGTGTGTGTGTGTGTGTGTGTGTGTGTGTGTGTGTGTGTGTGTATTATATACCTTATATACATATATTCAAACAGCAAATAAAATACTCCATAAACCTAACCACCTATAATTGCTACACTAACATTTCTAAAAAAAAATCACTTTATCATTTAAGCACAGACAGGTGTGCATGCATTTGTGCAGGCATATTTTTATGTATATGCATGTATATATATTTAAATATGTATATACAATTATATATGTGTGTGCATGAATGTATGAAATGTAAGTATAAACATACAAATTCAAACAATAATAAATAAAATTTAAGTATATACCTAACCACCTATAATTAACACTCTAATACTTAAGATACCACCAAATCAAATTAGAAAAACAAACAATAGGCAAATAAACACATATAAATATTTATGTTATAAGTTAAGCATTAAAAATAAAAAAAATAATTTAAGTAAAACAAAGAAATAAAATTTTCCAAACTCAAGAAAGCAATAGAATGCTAAATAATTAACAAGAACAGTGATTGTTGAAAAAAAACAATGTCAAATTGCTACATCTGAAAAAGATAGATGACCAGTAAGGAGAGAGTATAAAGAGACAAGAAAAACACTAAAAAGAACCATGACATTTTACATATATACTCATATGCACAGGCAGGTACATGTGTGTGCCCACACTCACACATACAATGAAAGGAAAAAAAAATCAATATTGTACCAATGAAAAGTGCATATATATAAAAGAAAAGCAAGAAAATAAACAGTCAATTGCTGATATCCCCTGATGATTGGACGGAGTGATTGCTCGAGATCTGTCTATGAACCTCTAGAGTTGGGATGGTGAAGTTAACACCAATCAGCTATGGAAGAAATTTTATATTTGTATTAATTATATATATATATATATATATATATATATAGTGTAACCTGGATATAAGAGAAACCCGGATATAAGAGATTTTATCTGGTCCCAAATTAGAGCCTGTGTTAATGTATATATAATAGACCAAACCCGGATATAAGAGAAACCCGGATATAAGAGACGTCTTCTCCGGTCCCAACAATTCTCTTATATCCGGGTTAACTGTATATATATAATTATTTAAAAAAAAATATGATTCCTTCAATACATAAGACTTCCAAGTTTGGTTATTCCTAAATTTTCGCTTGAGGATGAAACAGGGCTTGATTCAATTTAATTTTAATAATTATATTGAGGGTTTCGGCTCTCGTTTTTGAAACATGAGAACTCTTATGTAGCGAAGGAATCATATTTTTTTTTAAATAATTATAATTTAAGATCTACTTCTGTATAGAGCATTGTTTTTTTAAAAATAAAAACAAAAATGCTAAAGAACTCTGGATTACTTACCTAACATGTTCTTTCTTATTTTTCTACATACCTACACACACACACACACACACATATATATGTGCACTATAATAGAATAAACATGATTATCTTTACTCCTCTTCAAAACAAATTTAGTTGCTTTCCTGATTACTGAAGAGATTTTAAGATGGTCTGTTTTAACGTTTGGCTCAGAACTGCATTGCAAGCAACTTCTTGCCTAAGTAGTTTCTCTCTCATTTTCTCGGGGGTGAAATAAATACCTGTTCATTAGCTTAATGGTTTCAGCATGAAATCTGCACAAGATATTTACTTTTTCTGCTTTCACATGTACAAGCATATAATTTATACAGATTATACTGGTAGAAGGTCACATTATTGGAGCATCCACAGAGGATGCTTGACAAAAATGCTAATCTCTTCTGCCTAGATATTATCTTAATATAACTTAATTTGAGCTTACAGTCATATCACATGGAAACACTGATCCCTAAAGTTAAGCAATGTTGAGCCTGATCAGTAATCAGATGAGTGACCAATGCCGAATACCAGGTACTGTATATGTGAATTGGTTTGTAACATGAACTTGATAGTTGTTATGTTCTATGATAATTTTTAAATAAGCTCAGCTTAGTTTGATACAAAACTACAAAAGTAAGGCACCCAGTGAGGAGCAATTTCACTACACTTCTCTGCAAAAAGAACTTCTCAAACATTGCCCTTTGGTAAGTGTCCTCTTCTTATTGTTGACTAACAGGGAGTTTTCATAACAATGGATACTTATTTCTTCTCTAGAAAGAAATTATACGTTTCCTGGTATAAGGCCAGTATTTATGGGAGATGGTAGTGGAAATGAAATGCAGACAGAGCAGCCAATTGCTACTGATAAAGGTATCCTAACCTCTGTCAGTCAAAGAGACAAAGTTTAGTGTGCTGTCTCTTCAGAAAGAAAGCAAATGGTTGCCATGCCAGAACAGAGACGGTGCAATCCCTGGGATGTCTATTTATGAAGAAAGAAAGTGTCTACCAGCTTCCCCATGAAATAGTCAGGAAGGTGAACCGAGTGGTGTTAGCTATGCAAATGATTCCCTTTTGCTATCCAACCTTATCAACTATAAAATATATATTACAATTGTTTGATTATCTTTCTACTCATCCACTTAGCTTCTTATAAAATTGAACAAGCTACATTTGTTTCATAATTACGATACATTATTGCTACTCATTTATAGTTTGTATTAATTTCTTGTCTACCACTCATGAAATTGTCTAGGATTTTATTTCAAACCACATTTTACCATGATCAAAATTTCTCCCCTTTTTTTTCTTAGGTTATTTTTTAATTTAGCATAGGTCTAACACCTAATTGGTTAATCAGGATAAACCCACAAGCCTCATTTTAATTTTGATTTGTTATCTGCTTTTGAAATTTAAAAATAATTTTTTACTCAGCAGTTATTTACCATCATCTGAGGAGGCACAATTTTAGTGCTGAAACTTGAAAGCTATTATGTAGAAATTTCTAACATGTTTCTGTTTTAATCTAATATATATATATATTTGAGGAAATTGTATCACAAAGTGGAAAAAGTTTACTTGTGATGTGTTTCGTCCTTCAGGACTTCAGACTAAAATGGTTATGTTGGTACAAACACACATGTGCACGAATGAGGGGTGTTGGGAATTTTAGAATTTTTTAATTTAAAAATTTTTTTTATATATCTAGCCAAATTCATTTAGAGTCTTTTTCTTTTTCTTTCTATCGCTTTTGTAAGTAGGTATCCCACAAGAATGGTGAAATGTTGTAAGAGCCCAGGAGCATATTTAATGTAGATGACCTTGTGATGAAGGCACTCTCTAGAGATTTTCATTATAGTGCATTATTTTCTCCTTTGTTCAGAGTAGCATTTTTTATGTCAAAATTGTGGCCAGTCTCGTTACAGTGGGCAACCAATGCATTAGACTTATTGTTTTGTAAAATGTCCCTTTTGTGTTCATGTAATCTTTTATTTAGGGTCCTTGTGATTTTTCACATATATTTTTTGTGACAATTATTACATGCAATGGCATAATAATTAAGGTACTGGAGAATTTTAAAAGTGTTTTCAATGTAATTCTCCTCTTCGAGTAAATAATCCAGGCTACATATTTTTAGTGCTCTAAATGAATTTGGGTAGATATAAAAATAGAAAAAAATTATAAAATTCCCAGTACCCTTTGTTTGTGTTCATGTGTAGTCATAACAACATAACAAATTTAGTCCAATGAAGTCCTGAAGGATGAAACACATCACAAGCAAACTTTTTCCACTTTCTCATACAATTTCCCCAATACTATTTATTCTTGACTGTTATCTCATACACACACACATACACATACATTATATATATATATATATATATATATATATATATATATATATATATGTATGTATGTATGTATGTATGTATGTATGTATATATATAGAGAGAAACAGAACAGACATAGAAACACTGCATGATAACAAGCGGTTTCACAACTTAAGTCATCATCTGACCACAGTCACCATACAGTTTCAATTTCTATATGTACACATTTCATATCTACAAAACTCTATCTCCAATATTGAGCACTCTTTCCCCAGATAAATAGTTTAAACTTTTTTAATCTTAACAAGACAAATTCCTACTATGCTACCTATAGCCATATCATAACCCATAATCTAAATCTAATAAATTTGATTTTAAATACCAAAATATTTTTTAAAATCATTTCACCTCAAGTAAGGTGATAACACCACTAAGGCACAAGGTGTTACTATGAAGAGAAAGGACAATAAAAAAGTAGGTTTCAGGAGGATAGAAGATACCAAGCAATGTTGTATTTAAATTTTTGAAGATCAAAGGTGGCAGGGAAGGAAAAGTTCCAAAGGAAAGAAGAGTAAGAAAAGAAACTATTAGAATAGAAATTATGATTACATCTAGGTAATTCAACAGTAAAATGGTGAGACCTAGCTGCCAATCTAGTAGTATGCTTAATTTCATGAAGTCTAGATACCAAGGAGGAGAGCTCATTAGACAAAGAGAAGCCACGTCACAGCGATGGGTAAGTGACTGAAGTCAAAATGCCAGGTCAAAACTGATAACATTACAGATACAGAACCTTCTTTGACTTTTGTCAAGACTCTTGAGATATATAGTAGGAGCATCAGATGAAATATGGCAGCAATATTCAATACATAGACAAATGGTAGATTTATAAATGAGCAAGATGGATTCTGATGAGAAAAATTGCCAACTTTTCAAGCAGCAGACCTAGCAATTGATTCAATATAATCTTTGCACTTCATGTCAGCAAAAAGACCAAGGTGTTATAAGTTGTTCTGGAGATTAGCATCAGCCATTCTTATGGAAGTCAAAACTGTCTCTATAACATTTAAAGGATAGTTTAGTTTTGGAGGTGTTAAAATCTATAGGCCATTATACAACCAAAGAAAAAAATAATAATTAAAATAAAGAAATAAATATCAGGACTATAAAAAAATTACCCCAAGCAAAAGAATTAGGATGGGTCAGTCCCTGCTCTGCACTTTCCATTGGCCTCCAGTGGTCAATGTATAGAGTCAGCTCATAACCTGGCAGCTGATCTCTCCTCTGGCTTAGCTTTAACAGCTCAGTGGCAGCAAAACTTGATGGTTACATTCAATGCCTCAAAAACAAAACTAGTGATGTTTCATCATCACCAAGTGGACCCTGAATTTTCACCTATTGCGATCGCAGGGAGACCCTGTGCCTTGAGCACATATTGGGATTTAAGCTCAACTTAGACTGTAAGTGGAACTTGTATATATGATTCATCACTAAAGACACTGGAAAAATGGTCAATTCCCTGTAACACTCCAGTAAGTACCTGACTCCTCCTACTATCCCCTGTCATTAGAAGAGACAGATCAGGCTGAAAATGAAGTACTACTGCCAGATATAGGCAGGAGTTGCTCAGTCTTTACTTTTGAGTCTTAATATATTCCAAAAGCATCCTTTTGGGTGATGAATTATTTTCCACCATACAACTCCTTTCCCACAACCAAAATGTCACAAGCCTCTCACTATTCTATCGCTATTTCCATGCAAAATGTTCAAAAGAACTAAATTCTTTAGTTCCACCAGTTCTAACCTTCACAGCTAAGACTTGCCATACCATATACATTGCAGTGAAGCATCCTTATTCCTTTTGCATTCTACTGTTGAGATGTAAGTTCCACTCAAGCTGCTTCTTCCCATGAACAGCTGTTTTGTGGAACCAACTCCCAAGAGGATGCTTCCCCATTTACTGCAATATTAACCTGTTCAAGTCTAGGGTTAATCGTTATCATCCCCACATATCCACATAAACTCACCCATTTACTTCTGTAACTCTTTAACTTGAGTGGCTCTTGGGCCTTTAACAGGGTGAACATTATTGTAAAAAATGAAAAGAAAAAAAGATATCCCTAGACATGAGCAGTGAAAACAAGAACAATCCACACCTGTAGAGATTAAATAAAAGGTTTTCAGCGAGAAATTCCCTGGCGGTTACATTGATCAACAAAAATCTGATGAAAGCTGGAGTGCATGACAGCTGAAGCTCATTTAGCCATTTTCAAAATAACACAAAAAGACAATTTAAACAATCATACATTAAGAGAAAAAATTAAAAAAAAAAACAGTTATATATATAAATTTATATATATAAATATAAATTTATATATATAAATTTATATATATAAATATAAATTTATATATATAAATTTATATATATAAATATAAATTTATATATATATATATAAATTTATATATATATATATATATATATAAATTTATATTTATATATATAAATTTATATATATAAATTTATATATATAAATTTATATATATATATATATATATATAAATTTATATTTATATATATAAATTTATATATATATATATATATATATATATAAATATAAATTTATATATATATATATATATTTATATATATAAATATAAATTTATATATATATATATTTATATATATAAATATAAATTTATATATATAAATATAAATTTATATATATATATATATATATATATATTTATATATATAAATATAAATTTATATATATATATATATATATATATATATATAAATTTATATATATAAATATAAATTTATATATATATATATATATATATATATTTATATATATAAATATAAATTTATATATATATATATATATATATATATATATAAATTTATATATATAAATATAAATTTATATATATATATATATATATTTATATATATAAATATAAATTTATATATATATATATATATATATATATATATATATATATATAAATTTATATATATATATATATATATTAATACATGTCTCATTAAATAATATAGATAAGCGTTGTCTATATATTTTATGTAAGTTTTTTTCATATAGTCTGATAATCTTAATAACATTATCATTAAATAATGAAAGAAAATCACAATATTGATACATACTTTTTTTTATTTAATCCAATCTGAGCTTTCGGCTTACATAAGCCATTATCAAAGATGACAATTACACAATATATTTATGCAATACACGAACAAGAAATTGATGATAGTATTATTTGTTTACATGGATGATTTCCAAGCAACGATAAACACGTGCATATAAAACGCTGAAAGCGAAAATTGCACGACAGCTCATGACGTCACACATGACCACGCGAGAGTGAATCCGATGAGTAGTGAGTATGGAAAGCCGTTGGTATGAACCAATGACTTCTGTTACTAATTATAGGCATTTAAGGATATTTTTGGAGATTTCATAGTTTATTTTGTTCAGGTTAGGTTTCAACTGTTTTATGTATATAGCTTCAAGAATTTTTAGTTTTTGTTTATTGTTTTCATGTTCATACCAACGGCTTTCCATACTCACTACTCATCGGATTCACTCTCGCGTGGTCATGTGTGACGTCATGAGCTGTCGTGCGATTTTCGCTTTCAGCGTTTTATATGCACGTGTTTATCGTTGCTTGGAAATCATCCATGTAAACAAATAATACTATCATCAATTTCTTGTTCGTGTATTGCATAAATATATTGTGTAATTGTCATCTTTGATAATGGCTTATGTAAGCCGAAAGCTCAGATTGGATTAAATAAAAAAAAGTATGTATCAATATTGTGATTTTCTTTCATTATTTAATGATAATGTTATTAAGATTATCAGACTATATGGAAAAAACTTACATAAAATATATAGACAACGCTTATCTATATTATTTAATGAGACATGTATTAATGAAAAAATGCTGCCTAAATACACACAATATATATATATATATATATATAAATTTATATATATATATATATATATATATATATATATATAAATATAAATTTATATATATATATAAATATAAATTTATATATATATATATATATAAATTTATATATATATATATATATAAAAGTGACAGAAATTATTAGGAGGATTTGAGATAATTATAATTAAGTAATTCATCGAGTCTAGAAGAAATCTCAACAGAATGCAGAAATCACTGTACACCTGTTTTGTCCTATATTTAGGAGTCATCAGCAGTGTGCATCCACTACTAAGAATTGAAACCTGGACAGTTACGATATCAGGCAAGCATCATACCAACTGTACCAACAGGCCGCGGTGATGAAATAAAAAACATATATATTTATATTTTTAATTTCATGCTTGTACATTGTTTTTGATTTTCTCATCTGCACATTATAGTATGTTTGGTTGAGCACTATCTGTGAGTAAAAGAGGACCATGACACAATTCCCTTTGCCAGAAATTTGAAAATGACATGCTATGCTCCTTTGCATTCATGCTGGAAGCTCCAATATGAACATTTCAGATTTTGTGGGTGTCAATCTGAGGATAGTGCAGAGGATTCAGAAAGTATTGGATGGGTCTAATGATGATTATGAAGGTATGGCAGCTCGAAAAACTCACTCTGATCATTCTGATAAATTTGTTGGTGGAGGCCTCAGACTCAACACTGAGGCCTACATCAAATACTTTGAGGTAGTAGTGCTACCCAGGGTCAAGTGGTTAGCTGCTGGGAGACCCTATGTCTGGCCACAGGACTCTGCACAATGTCACACAAGCAGGAGAATCCAGTGATGACTGTCAGACAATTTCTGAGATCACAAAACCCCTTATATCTGGTTAATTAACTCCCCAGACTACAACCCCTGAATTATTATGTGTGAGGCACAGTTGAGTGAGAGTCCAACAAAACTCCTTGTAACACTAAAGATGAACTGAAGGCAAGGATCATGGCAGCATTCACCAACTTAAACAAGGAGATCATCGAGAAGAGCTGCAGGAGATTCCAAAGTTGTCTGGAGGCCGTGGTTGAAGCCAATGGAGATTTTTATTGAATAAATTTACTCTTTTGTATTTCAAGATTTTAATTTTTGTGTAATTTAAAAGACAATTTATTCATCTCTCTCTCTCTCTGTCTCTCTCCCCCATATATATATATATATATATATATATATATATATATATATATATATATATATATATATAAACATAAAAATAGGGCCAGGAAGATACTATGGTTTAACTTTCACCCCCATATTATTTAACTGTTACAGCTAAAATAGGAAAAATATTTTTTAAATTACTAAAAAAAATTTCCCCCCAACAAATGTATTGTACAAGATTTTCAATAGATATTATGTTAAATCAAGTTATAGTTGTATGCTGAATATAGCTAACTTAATAAATATAACAGGAAAAAATCATAGACAAACCATACTCCAACCTCACTAAATGTAACTGTTGAAATAAGGATGCCTGCATACTTCAGGGCAGGTACCAACAAGAATGTGTGGTCTACAAAGTTGAAACACACAGAAATAAACCTAATAGTAGTAATAATACAATTAAATTTTACATAGGATCCACTCAAGGTAATTTCAAAAAGCATTACTACAATCATTTAAGTAGCTTTCAGCATGAAAATTACAACACAGCACTAGCCTGTCTACATACATAAGGAATATTAAACAGGAAGATGGTATCGACCCTATTTTAAAATGGGAAATACTAAAAAAATGCCATAGCTATAAAGCAGGGAACAAGTATTGCTTATTATGTATGGAGGAAAAATTAGCAATAGCCACCTCCGATGAACCTAATGATTTATTAAATCAAGGATCTGAGATTTTAAATAGGTGCAGACATAGGAAATCCTGGTTATTGGAATAGAAGATCTGTGGGTTTTTTTCTATCTTCTTCTGTCACATGGTTTTATACTAATTAGTTTTTAGTGGTTTTATCAATAAATACTGTTTCATGTCATTTCCTCTTTAGCCAGCTTACCCTGAAGATTCATTTAGGTGAAACCTAGGTAGGTTGTTCATGGCTCTTTCGGATTTATTTTATATATATATATATATATATATATATATATATATATATATATATATATATATATATATATATAAAGTAAATCTCTTGAAACTAAGTGGGTGAAAAAACCTGGATAGCACAATTTTCAAACAAATTGGCACCCGAGAAAAAATTTGGAAAAAAAAAGAAAGAACCTTGATGATCCCATGTGGTGAAACCTAGTTAGGTTATACCTGGCTCATTAGGATTTATTTTTATATATATATATATATATATATATATATATATATATATATATATATATATATATATATGACAAGGTGAACAAAGAAATCAAAACTGTATGATGACTGCCAGTTTCATGTCTTAAGCAATCATCAGACCATGTGTCATTTCTCCTTGTGCAGGCTTCATAGACCACTGGTGACTGATAGGAAACCTGTTTGAATGAAAATATGCTGCCTAAATGTACACAATATATATATATATATATATATATATATATGATAAAAATGGTTTTAATTTAAACGCAATCTTCAGGACAGATAGCCTGAAATGACCCGAAGATTGCGTTTAAGAATGTACAACTATTAATTCTCTGAAAAACCGCATAGTATAATTAAAAAATACCCCAAACTTAATAAAAACAAAGTTTTATTGTCAAAATCTTTATGTTATCATTAAGAGGAAAGACCAAAGTTTTTTTTCGATTATTCAGTCCTGATTATTTAAATTGATCCACATTGCTACACACTGCTAGAGGAACGGCCATGTTTATATTTGTCCATCTTAGTTTTTTTGCTTGGATTAATTTTTTATGATCCTGTTATTGAGTTTGTTTCTTTTAATTATTTATTATTTTTAATTTGAAATTCACAAAACATATTTTGTACTTGTCTGTTGCGACTTTTGTCTGCACATTTCTCACCAAGTGCTCTACAATTGTATCCATGTATGAGACATAGATAAATCACTAATCATATTTTTGTTTGCAGTCTGATAACATTTGATCTAGCCTTCACCTCTCTATTGCAAAGTAAAGGTGAAAGTCAAGTCATTCCCTGATGTCTGCGGTTTGATTGCCATGAGTTACACATTTCTTGAAGTGCCTCACCTAAATAACTTGATCACATGTCAAATGTGCAACCTAGTTGCTAAGTGTAATGTAGAATTGAGAACATGTGTGTTACTTTGCAATATAAATACTTATATAGAAGCACAAACAAGGGTTGAATGATATGAAAATTGACTCTGAGAATGGAAATATTGTCAGATTTCTCACCACTCCCTTCATAACACAACTTGTATTCATTATGTCATTATATTTTTGAAAACACACACACACGTTTCTGTGTGCATGTGTTAGATTTTTAGTATAATTATTTCAATTTAAAACAGCTGGTGCTGTTTATGAATGTTTTTAAATACATAAATGTATGAGAGTGTGTGAAATTTGAAATTCGCAGTGCTTGTATGCATATATATATGTGTGTGTATATATTGGTATATGGATGTTAAACTGGTAATGACAGATTTTTCTTCATATATATAGTTTTTCTTCAAATAAAATGCTTACAATGTAAAAGTATTTATCTCAAAATCTAAAAGTTGTATCTATGAACATAAAAGAGACTTACCTTTAGACAAACATTTAAACTTGCTCATAAAACACAGTAACAAAACTGGTGATAACTTTGATTTTACAAATGCCATCCAAACATAATTTTTTATGTTGAAAGTACTTTGAGGGATTACTAATAAATATATTACCAACTATAAACACACATCAAAAACATTTGTCCTGGGTAAGACGTTAAACTACATCCAGCAGCAAGGCCTCTGATCAGGAGGTTTTGAGGAGTGTGGAACCACCTCTTAATTGCTGGTGTTCCCAGGTCCACCCTGACCCGGGGTGGTAGCACCTGTTAGGGTGCCAGCTATGGGCAAATAGTTAACTATTACCAGTAATACTTTTTTGAAACAAATTATTACCAGCAATACAATTTTGAAGGAAAGATATTACCAGAAACAGATATTTGACAAAACAAAATATTACCTGCAATAAAAAATGTTGTCGGCATTAAATAACCCATTCAGGTTGATATGCCGTAAAACAAAATAAACCAATCAAAAACATTATATTACATCTGTAACTTTTATTGATTCCATTCTTAAAAAATCTAACATATGTTTATATAAAACAAACAGTATGTATGTAAAAACATTCCCAAATCAAAATATGAAAAACCACCAAACATGTCTGCTAAAAACACATTTGTGAATATATTGGGTTGGTGCTTAATTATCAGGCGTTTTTTAAACAATATTTATTATATAAAAAGAAATATAACAATTCAACAATAACATTTTTAAATAATTATTCCAGTGTATGATTATCGACATGCATTTTTATAACCTGAAACTAAAATAATATTTTTATTAAAAAAACGTAAACAAAACGGGAATTTTTATTAAGAAATAACTCCCCTAAAAAACGCCTGATAATTATGCACCAAACCAATACATTATCATCTGAATCCAATGTTGACATACTAGAATTATTATACACTTACATACAAAAGACAATATTTATGGTTTTTCAGTTGGGCTTGGAATCAGTTAGTTTCTTGGAGTATGAAATGGATGCATTAGTTTTTTTTTAAATTAATTTTTTACAGTTCAGACCATTTTTCTGGTTACCAGGGAAAATCTGAACATAAATCTAGATAGATAGATAGATAGATAGATAGATAGATAGATAGATATTAGGCAAATGAATGACAAATTAGAAAAAATTCTTTGTAATATGTTCCATCCTCTAAAGGACTTTATCAGACTAAAGTAATATTTTTGTTGAAAGTATTATATATATGTGGAAGCTGGGTGGGGAGGGGAAGAAATATAAAAAGATTGTTCTGTTATAAAGAAATTTATATATTATATTCTCCTATAAATAGATATATACAGTGTGGACATAGGCATCCACACTGCATGGTAACTGGCAGTTTCATGCTTCATTGCAATCTTCAGACCAAAACTATAAATGCTGTTTCTCTGATATTGAGTACTTTTCTCATATAAACAGAAAAAATTATAAATAATATATTTGTGTGTGTGGGAAGGGTTGATGGGGTGTTTGTGTGTGTAAAAATTAAGACATAAATAAAATATATCTGTAAAAGGACAATATGAATAAGGACAAAGGTAAACATTACTTTACCAACATATTTCATCCTCTAAAAACTTTATCATGGTAAATGTAAGGATTTTATTTTTAAACAGAAGTAAATATATTGTGAGGTTTTTAAAATTTTTAAATTAAAGTATGCACAAAAATATTCTGAAGGCTAACTGTGAAAGTCAAGGTAAACTATGGAGGATGCTAAATGATGTAATTTAATGCCATATAAATGAAAGTGAGTAAATGTTATTTTTATTGTTGAATTTTTTATTAAATAAAATTGTTTTTATTTAAATCCTTACATTTACCTTGAGTAAGTCTTTTAGAGGATGAGACGCATTGGTTAAGAAAAGTTTTCCTTTTGTTTTTATTTTGAATCCTGTTGGAAGACACATTAATAAGTTTTCAAGAGTGTTCAGGCAGGTGGACAAAATGCATACTGTTTAAAATAAACATGTCGTTTAAAATAAATGTAGGCATATTGTTATATAGGAATAAAGTGTCACTTCCTACACTTGAGTTTTAACATAAATTGCCAGTGAGTAAACACAAGTGATCTGATTATTGAATTAGGTAGACCATGTGACCATAGAGGAAATGCATCAGCAGGAAGTTGTGTGACATCTAAATGATCGCTATTTCTATTCTATCCTCTATTACTATTCAGATCACCATTTTTACTCTATTCTCTATACTATTTCACTTATTACAATTTGAGCGAGTATTATCAAGCAAGTACTATTAGTGTGAGTGTTATTCAAAGGTGTCTGACACTAGCATTATTCAACAGCATAATATAGTTGTATCTGTGATTACAAAGTCTCTACTACAACAGGCATTACGAAAGTGACAACAAGTATTCGTTGACCATCACAAAAGTGGCAACGAGAGTTTGTTGACATCACAAAACATATATATGTATATGATGGCTGTCAACTCATTAGTTGGATTTGGCTATTTATAATACAATAAAATTAAAAAGTTAAAATAATTAGTTTTCCTTATTTCTAGATGAATTGCCTTTACTATGGCTGAAGAACTCTATCTAATACATAATTAATATATATATATATATATATATATATATATATATATATATATATATATATTACAATATATGTGTGTGTATATGTGTGCATGGCATTGGTTTGCTAGCAAAACTTCATGATCCACTGATGAAGCTAAAACAAGGCATGTATGAAAGTCAGCTCTGTCTTTTCTGCTCAGCACTATTTCTGCAATACTCCTTTAGAAAAAAGGACTTATGGCCATATCCCATTGAAACACTGTTTCTTGGATAATCATCAAAGTTAAGCAAAGTTGTGCCAGGTCACTTACTAGATTGGTGACTGCTTGGGCATACAAACTGCTGTAAGTTTTGATGTGTAAGTGGTGTAATGCATAATGGCTTGGAATTGGAAATCAGAGAGCTAAGTTCCAGTTCCAGTTGTTATATTCACTATTAAATTTAAGAATTCTAGTCAGGTTCATTCCATTCACTTGTTTTTTTTGTTAATCATTTCACCCCAAGCAAGGCAATGAAACCACTAAGACACAAGGGGTTAATTATCATGAGAGAATATGAGAAAAACATACTGTTAAGGAGTAAGAACAATAAAAGAACAAGAATTAAGCAGACAGAAGATAACGATTGACACTGAATTTAAATTTTTGAAAATCAAACTTGACTGGAAAAAAAGAAGCCTATAAAAAGATTTCCACAAGTGAGAAGTGCAAGAAAAGAAACTGTTGACATAGAACTTACAGTCACATCTAGCTATTTTAACTGTAAAATGATGAAACCTTGCAGCCACTCTTGTAGCACACTTAAATTCATAAAGCATTGGTACCATAGAGGAAAATTTGTCAGAACAATTACCATGAAAGTATTTATAAAAAAGTCATAGGGAAGTTATGTTGCAATTGTGAGAAAGTGACTGAAACCAAGATGCTAGGTCAAGACCAATAACATAGCAGATTCTTCTTTGGATTTTATGAAGAATCTATAAATATATAACAGGAGCATCAGACCATATGTGGTTGCAATATTCAAAGCAAGGGTGAATGCTAGACTTATAAATATGTAAGATAGATTCTGGCAAGAAAAACTGTCTAGCACAACACAGTGAACCAACTTCCCTAGCTGCGGACCTAGCAACTGATTCAATATAATCTTTCCACTTCATGTCGGCAGAAAATGTTAGTCTGATAAGATGCAGTGAGTCACTCCCCTGGAGGTTAGTATCAGCCATGCTGATGGAAGGTAAAAAGGATCATCTCAGATGATTAAAAGCGAGCTGTTTTAGTTAACAACAAATTGTAAGTCATTTTTTTAGATCAGCTGCCAATTTGACCTTATTGAAGCAATCAGACTTACTGTTAAGACAGAAGTAAATAGTTGTGTCATCAGCATAGATAGTGAATGGACATCAGGAAGATCATTTATGAAAATTAGAAACAATGTAACCTCAAGGATAGAGCACTTGGATATGCTTGCATTAATGCAAAAAATCTAGAAGAGTGGCCATTCAACTTTCATTTTGCAATTTGCTAAGAAGACTGAATCAGATCAAAATTTTTCAACTTATGAAGAAGACCAATATGCCAAACCCTGTCAACTGCCTTTGAGATATCCAAAGCATCAGCCCTAGCTTCGTTATTCTTTTTCTAAAGTTTGATAGACTCTTTCAGAAATAATCATTAATACGTCAGCATTTGATCTAGAGAAGCAAAAGCCATATTGCTTATCTGAAAGAAGATCCTGAAAGGTGAGATGCTTAACCAATTCAGAGTTAATTAGAGCCTCTAGTACTTTGTCAAAACAAGGTAGAAGGCTAATAGATGTGTACATAAAGTTTGTAAAATTATAGTTCCTTCTGGCTTGTAATGAATTCCTGTAATCTGTTTCCTTAAATCAAACAATCCACTGGCCACAACATATGTCTCCTATTCACTCCAGCAGTCACTGTTTTTCCTGTTGCCTTGTTATGCATGTTTTTATATCATACATAATATCACTGATCATTGCATAAACAAAAGTAGACCAATGCAGTATACAACCTAACAGAAAAAAAAAGTGATCTACTTAAAGTGGGTTCATTTCAAATCCAACAGAGGTTATTGGTTTCAATATGAAAAAAGCCCTTTTTAATTGTTGGATCTAATAAGGTAATTTATTACTACTTTCCCCAAATATTCCAATGCTGTTTCCTGACACACAGGTTTGTCTTTAATTCTAATCTGAAGATATTTACCAGATGGCGGTGAAATAAATTGTCTGTAAAAAGCTTTTCCACTTTGATTATCTCCACTTTTGTTCTAATACTATTCTATACTGGTGTGCCAAACTTTTAGGTCAACTACATAAAGTGATTACACACATTTATTTTATTAAGTTAAGATTGTTTATCAGTAGTTTCTTTAGAATTGGAAAATAAGTTGTACATGCCATGTAACAGAAGATACTGCTTTAAGCAGCTTGAAAGTGAAAAAGTCCATGCAAAGCTATTGGGTCAATGAAAGATCTGAGATGATAAATTCTTGATAATATGCAAATTTTTAAGTAGAACATGTTTTATCTTATTAACATGAGTGTAAGGTGCCTTGGCAAGTCATTGTAGTTGAACTAGCTTGCTTTTTTTTTTTACACTAAAATCATGGCTAAAATTTCTGCTGAAACAAAGATGAAGGTTGTGACTTTGAAGATGACTCAATGAGAGATAGACAACTGGGAATTTCCAGAAACTGGGTTCACACCACCCACCAAAATATTTTTTTACTATTGGAAGTGTTTTAAGTGCAAAAAATACTGGAAGACCATAAAAGTTTGACAAGAAAGATGAAAGAAAAACTGTGTCGATAGGCGATCAAGAATCAACAGCCAAACAAGTGAGGAATGAATGCAATCTGAATGAAGTCTGAAACAAAAACAGTGCGATTTCAGTTGATACAATATGCAGGGTGTTATGAAAAAACTATTTGATTAAGTGTATAGTAGTTACAAAACCATCATTAACCAAAGATTGAAATATTCAAAATATGAAAATCTAACATGGGATGCTACAAAGTGGCAAAAAAGTAAGTTTTTTTTTTTTTTTAAGCAATCCATCCCAAGCAAGGTGGGAGTGCCACTAGCATGCAAGGAGCTACAGAGGATTGAGAACAGGAGTAAAGAGGTGTGTTTGAGGAAAGGATACAGAAAAAGACAGGGAAAAAGCTCATGATGTCAGATGTCGATTGACATTTCACTTGAATAATTGAAGATTATAGTCATTGGGGAAGCAAGTAAGGGGAAGGGAGTTCCACAGTCGGGAAGTGCAAGAGAAGAAGCTGTTTGAGTAGAAGAGATGGTTAAATTTAACCATTTTGACAGTGATGGGGTGGGACGAGGATGCCAGCCTGGTAGCTCGCTTAAATTCATGCAGTCTGGGAACCAGCAAAAGTAGCTCATCAGAACAGATGCGTGAAAATATTTGTAGAAGAGACAGAGGGAAGCCATGGCATGTCTGTGGGATAGCGATTGTTGACTAGATGCCAGATCAGGACCTATCATATTGCATATTCATCTCTGGATTTTGTCGAAGACCTCAAGACATACAGCGGGAGCACCAGACCATATATGACAGCAATATTCCATGCAAGGACGGATGGTTGATTTATAGATTTGAAGGATGGACTCAGATGAGAAAAACTTTCTGGCACGACACAGAAAACCAACTTTCTTTGCGGTAGATGAAGCTACATAGAATATGTAAGAATACCAGTAGGAGAAAGAAACAATGCAAGATACAACACAAACATGGTAAACATTGGTGGTGGACATGTAATGGTGTAGGGTTACATCAAATGCAATGATAGAAGAAAATTGGTAAATGTTGCTGGAAACCTGAACAGTAACAACCAAGTTTACTAGTCTCATCTTCTGCCAGACTATAAAAATGGTGAAATTTTTCAGCAAAACAGTGTTCCTTGTTGGAATGAGAACAGTCTACCAACCTAGATTAAATAAAGGGTTCAGATAGAAATTCTCAGAAGGTTACCAAGATTGAAATGCACCTGAAGAAGACCAGAGCAAACAACAGCTGAAACGTTGTGATGAGGACATTAGTCCAAATAAAATAATGATTATTTACACCATTTACTTTGTTTGGACTGTTGTCCTCATCTTTATTCACAACGTTTCAGCTGTTGTATGCTCTGGTTTCTTCAGGTGATATACTTTAGAATTTCAAACTGAACCCTTTATTTCATTCACTGGGATAGATTGTTCTAGTTTCACATGCCATGGACACATGGCTCAGTGGACAAAAGCATTAGTTGAAGTAATCCAGTGAGTTGTGAGTTCAATATGTGGCCACAGCAGAGGTGAACAAAAACTTGGAGAGTTGAGTTACTAAAGGGAAATAACTGAAATTGAGATATCCAGAAAAAGGCATAGCAAGTGGAAAAGGAAACAATCAATCTCAGTGGACAAAATAAAGTGTTCGGTTTAGAATTCCAACGTATGTCACCTGCAAAAAGCTAGAGTGTATAACGGCTGAAACATTGTGAATATGACAGTAAAGATGAGGACAACAGTTCAAACAATGTAAATAGTGTAAATAGTTACAACACCTCATCTCAGAAATATAGACAGATTATAAATAATGATAACTTCTCATTCCAGAAAATTGAACAGAAAAAATACATTCATTTGCATGAAAGTTGTTCAAACCCTTGGTTAATATAAAAATATTTTGTTATAAATACTTGTACATTATTCTTTAAGCATTTCACCTGAAGCAAGACAACAAAGCTACTATATGCAAAGGGTTACTCAGTGTGAGAGAATAGAAGAAAAAACTCTATAAAATAGAGAGAACAATAAAAAACAAGAATTAAGAAGATAACATTGCATTTAAATTTTTGAAGATCAAAGTTGTGTGGAAAGCAAGAAGCTGGAAGAGAGTTCCACAAGTGAGAAGTGTGATAGAAGAAAATGTTAGCATAGAACTTAATGATTAATGATTACATTAGAAACCGTCAGTGTTTTCTCAACGTCAAATCTTCCACATCGTTTGTCAAAGACACTTTTATTTGGCTTTTCCCATATTTTTTTAATCATTTAAGCCCAGGCAAATCAATAAGACGCAATGGGTTATTGAGTGTTAGAGAATATGAGAAAAATACAATTAAGGAGAGAAGACAATAAGAGAACAAGAATTAAGACAGAATGATAATGATTGAAGTTGCATTTACATTTTTTAATATAAAAGTTTACTGGGAAGTAAGAAGCCAGAAGAGAGTTCCACAATCAATAAATGCAAGAAAAGAAACTGTTAAAATAGAGCGTATGGTTACATCTAGCCATTTCAACTGTAAAATGATGAGACATTGCTGCCAATCTAATAGTGTGCTTAAATTCATGAAGTCTAGGTACCATAGAGGAAAATTCATCAGAACAATTACCATAAAATTATTTATAGAAAAGGCACAGAGAAGTTACATTATGGTGGTGGAAAAGTGATTTCTTCAGTGGTATCTTATTTTATTAACAAACCTTTTTTTATTTATTTGCTTCTAATACATTTTTACACATTAGCATTCCTTTACTTTTTTTGATGTTTGGCTGATCAGTTTCAATGATTTAAATTGCTACTACTTCCCATGTAAGAGATTATTTTTACTCAATACATGGCCCAAGAACCACTCAAGTCAGAGAGTTGCTAAATAAGGTTGTTGTATGGATGTAGGGAGCAGGGTGAAGTAGGTGCATATTATGAAGATAAACTTAAAGGTTAAAATTGTAATGTTCATGGAACAATTCACTCAGGAGTTTGTTCCATGAAGTAGCGGCTCTTGGAAAGAAGCTGTTGGAATGAAACTTATTTCTTACCAATGGAATACAAAGGAAATGAGGATGATTCACCTCTGTATATCTGGCATGGTGAGGCTGTAAATATCCAAACCAGTCGAACTAGGGAATGTAGCTAGGCAAAATATTTCCATGGAAACAGTGATAGAGTAACAAGAGGTTTGCAACATTATGTCTATGGGTGAGGGGTTAAAGATGAATTTCTAATTGTAAAAATTACAGCATTGTATCTTACAGATATCTTTATATCTCTGAAAGTTCTAAACTTGAATATTAGTAAATGAAGGGGGATTGCATATAGAATTGTTGCTCCTTATTGTTACAGAGTATTTTTGCTAATTTTTGCAATAAATTAACACAATTCTAAGGCTTGGAGGTGAAAACCATGTGCCCATATGAGAATTCCTTTCTGGTCTGACTGAAAGAACACATATTTAAAAAAAAATCATGTCTATAATTTATTTTTTTTAATATGGAAGGCCTAAATGATCAAAAACATTACTCCTGTGTACTGGATTCCAATGGTATTCAGTTCAACAATGTATTTATAGAGTTGCTTTTTTACTTTAGTTTGGTCTTGTTTTTTTGACATTTTGTACTTTTTGTGGGGAATATGATATATAAATTTCTATATATTGAAACAATGTTGGGTAATTGAATGACAAAATGGAAAAAAAATTATATAACATGATTCATCCTTTAAAAGGGCTTTATCAGACTAAAATAATGTTCTTAAATATGGAATTACATAGATATGGAGGGGGAGGAGGTGGGAAAATATAAACTGAAAAATATAAACTATGAAGTTTATATTCTCCTGCATATATATATATATATATATATATATATATATATATATATATATATATATATATATATATATATATAAAGATAATAGGAAAAACAATGAGATTTTATAATTCAGAGTTCTTAGCATTTATTTTTATTTTTAAAAAACAGTGCTCAGTACAACTGTAGATCATAATATTATAATTGTTTGTAACACTGATACATGAGTTTTCTAAATAAGTTAAATCTTAACACCCCTAAAATAAAAATGATTGAATTTTCCTTAACCCCAACATCTCAAAATATCAAATTTGTCTGGACTTATAAATTAAGTAAATCAATTTCTAAAAAGTTATTCTTAGTATTGCTTGATAATGGAACAGAACTTTGTATTTTAAGTTGCAAATCATAAAAATTATTATGATTGAATTTAAATTGACTTTTTAGTTTTGAAACATGGAAATTCCGGTGTTGTGATGATTATATATTAAAAAAGAAACAATTATAATATATATATATATATATATATATATATATATATATATATATATATATATATATATGCCGATGTGCAGTGTGGTGTAATGGAGAGCCAAGTTCGAATTCAAGTTGGGTTCATTATTTGTGAAAGCAGAATAATATATATCGTATTTTTATTATTTCAAAGCTCCCAAGAAAATTAAATTTCACCATTAAATGTCCCATAAGGAATAGGCATGCCTTTAAACAAATCAAATAGTCAACCATCAATAAAAACATTATTTTTGTCTGAAGTTCTTTTAAAGGATGAAAAACTTTACACAAGTTTTTTCCATTCTGTCAATTCTATTATCCAACATGCACCATTCCCTGCACGTTTCCATGTGATCCATTGTGTATTAATTAGATTTCATTTCAGAGGAAATACTGTTCTCTATTTACTTGTGAAATAATGAAAACATTTTCTCTCAGAAATTCAGACAATATTTAACAATGATTTTTATTCATTTTCTAAGAAAGTCTTTTCAGGTTGAAATACACTTCTTAACTGTTTCCTGTTCTTTTCATTTTTTTTTTTTTTTCAAATTTCCTATTCTCTTACTAACGGCCTCATTTCACAACCAGTACAATAAAATCCTTTGTGCTTCCCAAAATATTCATTTTTGTTTGATATAAAAATATCGCTACAGACCAGTTTAACAAAAATGCAATATGAGTAATGTACGCATAAGTTTTGACCCTGCTATTTGGCGGCAACATCCCGTGATGGTGGCAGAACAAAGTTCTGGTCACATGTTCATTCCACAAATAATGGACATATGGCATTGTACAATAATGCCATTTTATTGGATAAGAAGAGAGATAATCACATACAAACTTTTGCATTATAAATTCAGGCTAACTGGATAGACCCCAGTGAAATAAATAACATTTTAAAGTTACTATTTTACTTCTATGATCAAGTAATGCATGAAAAATAACTAAAACTAGGTAAAGAAAAGAGAAGCAACTCTTTTTCAGCTGCTGTAGTTGGAAAAGAAAATCTTTTTAGAGCAATAAAACAAGAGATACAAGGATGCATTCTTAGCATAATTCCTAATATTGGAATGGTAATGGTAATATTAGCTGTTTCCTTATATATGGAAATATTCGGCTATCACTGACTGAGCAGCCAGTGCTACAGTCGGTTGAAATTTATAAAATCTTTCTATTAAAACAATTTTTCATAAAAATAAGTTTCTCAAGTCCAGTAACTCTTATTGCTTTTTCCAGTATTGATGGGGATTTCCTTCCTAACATTTTGTTTGAGGTAGTGTGGAATGTCAACATCTTGATTATGTCATTATTTTCTATTTTGCTTAGCAAACCCATTTACTAAACATAACACGGAGAACTGTACTATGACTGCTACTACACAGAGAGATATGCAAAACATAACACGGAGAACTGTACTATGACTGCTACTACACAGAGAGATATGCAAAACATAACACGGAGAACTGTACTATGACTGCTACTACACAGAGAGATATGCAAAACATAACACGGAGAACTGTACTATGACTGCTACTACACAGAGAGATATGCAAAACATAACACGGAGAACTGTACTATGACTGCTACTACACAGAGAGATATGCAAAACATAACACGGAGAACTGTACTATGACTGCTACTACACAGAGAGATATGCAAAACATAACACGGAGAACTGTACTATGACTGCTACTACACAGAGAGATATGCAAAACATAACACGGAGAACTGTACTATGACTGCTACTACACAGAGAGATATGCAAAACATAACACGGAGAACTGTACTATGACTGCTACTACACAGAGAGATATGCAAAACATAACACGGAGAACTGTACTATGACTGCTACTACACAGAGAGATATGCAAAACATAACACGGAGAACTGTACTATGACTGCTACTACACAGAGAGATATGCAAAACATAACACGGAGAACTGTACTATGACTGCTACTACACAGAGAGATATGCAAAACATAACACGGAGAACTGTACTATGACTGCTACTACACAGAGAGATATGCAAAACATAACACGGAGAACTGTACTATGACTGCTACTACACAGAGAGATATGCAAAACATAACACGGAGAACTGTACTATGACTGCTACTACACAGAGAGATATGCAAAACATAACACGGAGAACTGTACTATGACTGCTACTACACAGAGAGATATGCAAAACATAACACGGAGAACTGTACTATGACTGCTACTACACAGAGAGATATGCAAAACATAACACGGAGAACTGTACTATGACTGCTACTACACAGAGAGATATGCAAAACATAACACGGAGAACTGTACTATGACTGCTACTACACAGAGAGATATGCAAAACATAACACGGAGAACTGTACTATGACTGCTACTACACAGAGAGATATGCAAAACATAACACGGAGAACTGTACTATGACTGCTACTACACAGAGAGATATGCAAAACATAACACGGAGAACTGTACTATGACTGCTACTACACAGAGAGATATGCAAAACATAACACGGAGAACTGTACTATGACTGCTACTACACAGAGAGATATGCAAAACATAACACGGAGAACTGTACTATGACTGCTACTACACAGAGAGATATGCAAAACATAACACGGAGAACTGTACTATGACTGCTACTACACAGAGAGATATGCAAAACATAACACGGAGAACTGTACTATGACTGCTACTACACAGAGAGATATGCAAAACATAACACGGAGAACTGTACTATGACTGCTACTACACAGAGAGATATGCAAAACATAACACGGAGAACTGTACTATGACTGCTACTACACAGAGAGATATGCAAAACATAACACGGAGAACTGTACTATGACTGCTACTACACAGAGAGATATGCAAAACATAACACGGAGAACTGTACTATGACTGCTACTACACAGAGAGATATGCAAAACATAACACGGAGAACTGTACTATGACTGCTACTACACAGAGAGATATGCAAAACATAACACGGAGAACTGTACTATGACTGCTACTACACAGAGAGATATGCAAAACATAACACGGAGAACTGTACTATGACTGCTACTACACAGAGAGATATGCAAAACATAACACGGAGAACTGTACTATGACTGCTACTACACAGAGAGATATGCAAAACATAACACGGAGAACTGTACTATGACTGCTACTACACAGAGAGATATGCAAAACATAACACGGAGAACTGTACTATGACTGCTACTACACAGAGAGATATGCAAAACATAACACGGAGAACTGTACTATGACTGCTACTACACAGAGAGATATGCAAAACATAACACGGAGAACTGTACTATGACTGCTACTACACAGAGAGATATGCAAAACATAACACGGAGAACTGTACTATGACTGCTACTACACAGAGAGATATGCAAAACATAACACGGAGAACTGTACTATGACTGCTACTACACAGAGAGATATGCAAAACATAACACGGAGAACTGTACTATGACTGCTACTACACAGAGAGATATGCAAAACATAACACGGAGAACTGTACTATGACTGCTACTACACAGAGAGATATGCAAAACATAACACGGAGAACTGTACTATGACTGCTACTACACAGAGAGATATGCAAAACATAACACGGAGAACTGTACTATGACTGCTACTACACAGAGAGATATGCAAAACATAACACGGAGAACTGTACTATGACTGCTACTACACAGAGAGATATGCAAAACATAACACGGAGAACTGTACTATGACTGCTACTACACAGAGAGATATGCAAAACATAACACGGAGAACTGTACTATGACTGCTACTACACAGAGAGATATGCAAAACATAACACGGAGAACTGTACTATGACTGCTACTACACAGAGAGATATGCAAAACATAACACGGAGAACTGTACTATGACTGCTACTACACAGAGAGATATGCAAAACATAACAGGGATAAACATTTTAATCAAAGAAGGACAATATGCTAGAGAATTAAAGCATTGGTTTGTGAATTTAGGAACATTGTAATTTTGAGTTCAATCCCTGGGCCAGACAGCATGTACTTGAACTCAGTGGGAACAGGGTGAGCAATAACTGATCAGTACTAAAAATAGAGAGATATCCCTAAACATGGGCAGTAGAATGAGAACAGTCTATCTCCTCAGATTAAATAAAGTGTTCCACTCAGAATTCCATATAGGTTACCCAGATTGATATACACCTGATGAAGGGTACAGTGGTTAGAAGATTGTAAACTTCTTATTGAATTGCTACACCACACCCATCCAGGCATCCTGGGTATGACAATAAACTACATCTGTGTCTTGGGTAAGACGATAAAACTCCATCCAACACCGAGGCCTCTGATCAGGAGGTTTTGAGTAGTGTGGAACTACCTCTTAATTGCTGGTGTTCTTAGGTCCACCTTGATATGGGGTGGTAGAACCTGTCAGGGTCCCAGCTACGGGCAAATAGTTAACACCAATCTTGGGTCAAAACACTATGAAAGTGTAAAAATAGGTTTTAATACCAACAATACATTTTTGTAAAAAATTAATACCAGCAATGAATTTTTGAAGGAAAAAATTATTACCAGCAATACATTTTTGGAAAAAAAAATATTACCAGAAATACTTTTTTGAACAAAAATATTACTAGTAATAAAAATCTTGTCTGCATTAAATAACCTATTGAGGTTGATATGCCATAAAAGAAAACAAACTAAACCAAACCAAACACCCATCCAGAGTTGCTTTGACTGGGGTGTTAAGGTTTCAAGATTGTTAAGTGTGCATGGATCTTCAAGACTGGGGTAAACTTGAAGATGCTCCATAGAGGACAATAGTCTGAATGTAAATAGTATAAATAATGATAACACCTCATCCCAGAAATTCAGACAGAAGGCGTTCAGGTGATAATAACAACAAAGATGAGGACAATAGTCCGAATACAAATAGTGTAAATAATGATAACACCTCATCCCAGAAATTCAGACAGAAGGCGATCAGGTGATAACAACGACAAAGATGAGGACAATAGTCCGAATACAAATAGTGTAAATAATGATAACACCTCATCCCAGAAATTCAGACAGAAGGCGTTCAGGTGATAATAACAACAAAGATGAGGACAATAGTCCAAATGTAAATAGTGTAAATCATGATAACACCTCATCCCAGAAATTCAGACAGAAAGTTTATAAATTCATTTTTAGGAATAATGTCTTGAACAAATAAGATGATGAAAAGTATTTTGAGGATTCAGTCATTTTTTTCTATTTTCTAGTGTTCGATGCTCAAGAGCCACTCAAGGTAGTGAGTTACTGAATCAGAAAAGCATTTATACAGGAGCCTGTTGCACAAAGCAGCAGTTCTTGAGAAAATGCTGTCTGAGTAGAACTTCCTCCTTATAATTGGAATACAGAGGGAGTGTGGACATGGCATGGTGGCTCTTAGACATTGCATTTAAAGTTTTGAAGATTGTAGTTATCGAGGAAGCAAGAAATCGTAAGGAAATTCCTCAGGTGAGAAATGCAAGAAAAGGAACATAGCAGAAGTGACAACTATATCTAACTAGTTCAATAGTAATATGGTTAGACCTAGTTGCCAATCTAGTAGCATGTCTGGATTGGTGGAATTAAAGAAAGGAATTAATTGGAACATTTGCCATGGAAACTGTGATTGAGTAGCCACAGGCTTGTCAGTGTTGCTTTTCCTCAACTTATTCAGAATAAAGAATGAAGTTTGAGTGGGACTCAAACCCCAGACTTCAAGACTTAATGCTAAAATGCAGCAACATCTTACCATTTGGTTACCAAATCTGTTATGATAAGTCAAGGTTCTTATCTCTCATCTTTCTGTCAACTATTTTTAT
The DNA here is from genome assembly GCA_964036315.1 of Acanthosepion esculentum. Classification (NCBI taxonomy): domain Eukaryota; kingdom Metazoa; phylum Mollusca; class Cephalopoda; order Sepiida; family Sepiidae; genus Acanthosepion; species Acanthosepion esculentum. The sequence goes on along the minus strand of OZ038493.1, from coordinate 48,754,326 downwards.
CCAACTTATTTCATTATTTATTGTTATCTAACTCCTCATGTTCTCAACACACTTCTCAGTCTGTTACATGTTATCATGCATTTGGCCGCATTGGAACCATAAAGACATTTGTCTTTTTTAATGAAAAACTTGTTCAGACACTTGAATAACTTGTAAGATAAATTTCAGCCTTTTCATTAAAAATATACTTCAGTATCTCAATTAATGAAAGTAATGTTTCACTTTCTTTATTTTGTTATTAGAAACATTTTTTTTTAATCAGACAGGTTTATATATATATATATATATATATACACACAAAATAAACCAGTTCTATTCAAGTAAATGTGTATTTCTTTCAATAAAGAAATATACACTTATTTTGAATACGGTAAGCTGGCATATGTCTGGAGTCAAAATTCTTTACAGTAAATTGTTTTTACATTGATTACTTTATTATGTTGATTCATTATAGCATTGAAAGTTGATGAAGCAAGACAATATAATTTTACAACAGCAGTTTATTCTCCTCCTCCTTTTATAATTTTTTCTTTGGTAGTAATAATATTACTTTGTGTTAATCTGATATGATGAAATAACAAGTGTATGGATTTAATTTATTTTTTTAATGCTATACTTTATAAAAATTACAAAATTTTTCCACCAGCAAATACTATTGCATACATAAGCAAACCAAGTACAATTGACTGATTGCTTTTATTTTATGTGTAAAGCAACAAAATGGTTTCTTATAAGGAAGCTAAAATTTAAGTGAGAAATTCCCATCTAATTATTCCTTCTATGAACCTGTCTGTTCAGGCATATCGACTTCAGTCATTTTCTCACAATCATTACATGGCTTCCCTCTGTCTTTTCTACAAATATTTTCATGGCAATTTTTCTGATGAGTTTTCTCTGTGATGGTCTGACTACATGAATTTGAGCATGCTACTAAATTGGCAACTAGGTCTAACCATATTACTGTTGAACTAGTTAGATATAATTGCCACTTCTGCTCTGTTCCTTTTCTTGCACTTCTCACCTGAGGAATTCCCTTACAATTTCTTGCTTTCCTGATAACTACAATCTTCAAAAATTTAAATGCAATGTCAATCACCATCTTTTGTCTTCTGAACCCTGTTCCTTTATTGTCCTTTCCTCAATCCTCTCCATTAAAGTCTTCTCCTTGTCTTTCACTCTCTGTAACCCCCTGCATTGTAACGGCATTATCACCTTGCTTGGAGTGAAATGATTTAAAAAAAAAAAAAGAGATCTCTCAAACCATTTTTTGTTGTACTCTACTGATGTGCAAAGTAAGAAGAACATGAAATTGTCAAAAGAAAACTTATTAAAGACACCACTACTCTGTTCCAGAGAATACAAATTACAGATCAAATACTGTGTAAAAGAATTCTCAGGTAAACAAGCACTTTGAATTGAAATCAGAAATCATGGGCACTGAATCATAGATCAAGTGACCTTAAAGAATTGTTTGAAAATAAATCAAAATCTTATCTCAAGGTTCAAGTAGGTGCACTGCCAGGAGATGACCTATTTTATTTGTCATCATAATTTATATATGAATGAGTCAATTGTTTTATCCTTCAACATATTATCCCTGTCCCAATTTCTAAAGTAGAAATCTGCAGAAAAAGATCAGTATAAATTATAAGAAATGTTAACTCTTAAGATAACAAAAAAAAACATGAGACAATGACTTCAGTATAGAGGGTTCTATTATTTTTATATACAGAAAAAAAAAACAATTTTTCAAAATCAGGTGGGAAACACTTTAGCAGTAGTGAAAATGGAATACCAATTTTTCAATTTATAAAATGGAAATAAGTAAACATTTAGCCAAAATATCAATCAATTCATTTATATTTATATTTATCCAACATCTTTGATGTTTACACTATTTATATTGTCCATACTGTTGTCTTCATCTTTACTTCTACATTTATGATGTTTCAGCTGTTGTACAGTCTGGCCTTCTTCAGGTGATATTTGTTCAAATTTCAAACCAAACCCTCTATTTAGTCTACAGGGGTAGATTGCCACATGGCCCAGTGGATTGATACATAACCAAGTGGATAAAAGCATTGGATGACTGATCCAAAATGTGACTTGACCCAAAGAGTTGTGAGTTCAATTCCTCTTAAGTTCCATAAAATACACCCTCTTAATATCCATAAAATAAAAAAATGTAAGAAAATTAGAAAAACTAAATAAAAACCTTATAAATTTTTCCTTGTCCATCGCATTCAATGAAACACACACACACACACA
>OZ038493.1:48729558-48747058 GCA_964036315.1 Acanthosepion esculentum | reverse complement strand
TGCCAGTGTACTCACACACCACTTAGCTTAGGGATTGAATTTACAATTTTTAATGAATAAGATATACTTATATAGTAGAAAGCAATATTTTTACCAACCGGTCCATGTCCTGTAAGAATTAGTGTAAAAATGTTTTGGCATGACTATAAGGAGATAATTTCTTATGAGAGTTGAATTTGTTTCATTCATTGGGGAAAATATAAGCAGTCATTATTATTGATGGGGTACATTTATGTTTTTTGTATTAAATGAATTTGATAATTGATTTGTTTGTTTAATGGCATATCAATTCCTTATGGGTCATTTAATACTGAAATTTAATTTTCTTGGGGGTTTGGAAGTAATAAAAATATGATATGCTATTCCACTTTCACAATTGAATACATGGTAGATGATACTCAGCTTTTGTGCATATAAATTTCTGTGTGGACATGATTACTAGAGGCGGTGATAGGTGTGGTTTATGTTGTGGTTTTGTTTCTGATTTACTCCACATCAAAACCTGTCAGCTGGATGTGAATGTTATGAAAGCAAAATTAAAAATAAAAAGCTTTCTCTCTGTGCATATACTCCAAATATCCCAAATGTCAAAGCCAGTTATAAATATTGCCACTAAAGCAAAAGTATGACAAAAAACTCCAAGTCATGTATCCATCCTGATTGCTTAAAAGGACCTGCTTCATGATGCTCATGGCAATAAACAGTTCAATGAGACACAAGCTTCAACATCAGGCCCATATACAACCAACTCTTCCAGGTTGCTTCCCTTGCTGACAAAAGAGACATTTCACCTTTATCCATTACTAGCAGTATAAACCGTCTTTGACCGGGTGTTTCATTACTGGGAACTTTTGCCGTTCAGTTGGAGCAGTTTAAGTTTAAAGTCAGCCCACCCAAAAATCAATATTAGTAACAATAATTGGGTGCAACTGAGGGACATCCCCAAATAGGGGTTTAACAATTTGTATTGGCAGGGAGGGGTGCTGAAAAGGCCGTTTTTGTGTGCTCAATCTTGCAAGGTAGGAACCTCTTCCATGGACCTTCATAATAATAATATATGATAATTTTTATTTATAATATAATTTTTTTTTATAATTCTAATAATCTTTTGCATTAAATTTCAACTCTTTAAATTGATTGTACACTGTTTTTTACAGACATTAAATTTTGCCTTTGATTTTTGCACAGAGTGTAAAAAATCAGTTTTTTTGATTTTTCACCTTCAAGGTTGTAATTTTTCCAGCCAATTTGGACTCAAAACCGGCACTAAAGAATTATCTATCAAACAAAAATTTTTTTGTCAAAATCAGATGAAAACAGTGGAAACACATAAACAACATCCGGTCACACACACACACACACACACACACATTTTGAAAATAATAGATATATAAGATAATTTTCTTCTAAGAATATCTATAATAGATATACAGATAATTTTATTCTAACATATCTTGTCTTCTTTTTTTCCACCTCACCAGTAATACTTTGTTGTTCTCATTTCTTACTCTTGTCACCATATGCAGTATATAACAGAGAGCTTCACAGTGTAAGCCCTACTACCATATCAAAGTGAGAATCATTGGTTGTAACAATAATTCTCACCTTACAGTCTTAAAAGGCAGTCTAACTATAACTTAATAATCTGGAAGAAAAATGGTATATTATCTATGAATAATTTATGGTAAATGTCAACCTGTTGATGCACCTGGCTTTTTCAAAAGACACTGAGTGCAAAGTCTATTTTAGCATCATCTGAGGTGAGACTCTATCTATGTCTGTTTATATCTATCTCTTTTCATATTTATCTGTTTCTGTTCATATTGATCTATCTATCTATCACAATAATGTTCAGCATCTCAAAGCACACACAAAAGAGACATTCTACCTTGATCCATCATACTGGCAATATAAATAACTTTATTTTAATATCTCTTGTCTCTCTTTCTTTCCATCTCCTTCTTGTCTAAATGTAATTTTTTTTATATATGTATTTTTAGGGGTTTATAGAGAATCATCAGCCCACAATGGGATTATAAGCTTACAATCGTATAAGAGATACAACGAAATAAGCATAAACAAAAATGATAAAATGATTTAGTATACATTTCAGAGAAATGATTGTATATTTTAAAGAACATATATGTATACAGAAGTAAAGAAGTTTTGCTTATCTGTTGGTGGCAACATGTTTTACCAGAAAACTGTCCAGGATGTCTGACTTCTTCTGCAGTCGAAAAACAAAGAGAGGGAAATTTTGATTTTCATTTCATTTGGTGGTAAAATACTTGTTCTGATGCATAATGGGAGTATTCTATATTTATTTAAGTATTTTTTTTATAATTTAACTTTTTCTTTCTTTATTGTTAATTACCATTTTTATCTGTATTTTAAAGTATTTTTATTGTTTAACTTTGAATTTTTCTTTTATTATCACTTATTTTGGTTCCAGACTACATAGTTTACTTAAAGGAGTTGGATTTTATTTAGTAATTTAGGTCAGTAGACTAAAAAATTAAACATAACAACTACTGCTGTTCTACAAGCTATTCTTAGTAAGTTTGTCATTTGCTTTCCACACTTTCTTGTATTTCAGGCTTTAATAATAAATTCAGAGCAAGTAAGAGAAAAACAACTGATAAATGTTACATTTTGCATATCATGTTTGTCTTGGGCTTTTTAGTAACACATTTTAAACTTGGTTAATCTTACTGAGCTATAAATGGTTTGGAAGTGAAAACAGATGACCAACATTATAAAATTCTAATCCTTCTGCTACAATTCTGAATTCTGAAAAAATAAGCAAGACTCTTGGAGGGATCACCAGAATTTATTAAAAAAATGGATTCTGACAATATACCATATCCTTCATAAAAGATGTGAAGATTTTTTAATTTTCACAGAATATATAGAAAGAACTCTATGTTGAAAGAACCATTTGTTCAAAAACACATTATTTTACTTATATGTTTCTTTATTTTGTTTGTGTTACATTTTCAAACATATAAAAAAAAATGAAAGTAGAAAATTCTTTTTTGGCATGAAAACGTTATGTTGTTATGGCAACAGATGGACTCAATAAAAAAAGTAGCTTTATATAGAATTATTACTTGGTACAACTTCTGTTTGACAGGTTATATGTAATAATTTAAGATTGCAATGGAAAAGAGTTAAATTTCAGGGAGAGAAGGAAAGATTTATTCTTTTTGATATTTACCTAGATTAGCACAAAGACAAAAGGATGTGGGCATAGAAAGATTTTTATTGACAGGGATTGAACACTAACCATTGCGATTATCTCAATCACAAATGTTGTGGCATAATACAGGGTGCGATGGATAAATTGTCATCTAAATTACACAAAAATGAAAATAATACTGACATTTCATTTTAACAGACATATTTACCAAAATTACACAAAAATTTCTTGAAAAACTAAAGAATAAATTTATTCAATAAAGTAATTGGTTTCAAACACAGCCTCCAGATAATTTCAGGATCTTATGTAATTTTTCTGGATGGTCTCCTTGTTTAAGTTGGTGGATGATGCCATAATCCTTGTCTTCAGTTCATCTTTAGTGCTAAAAGGACTTTTGTTGGTCTCTCGCTCAATGGTGTCTTACACAAAATAATCAAGGGAGTTGTAGTCTGGGGAGTTAGGTGGTCAGATGTAGGGGATGATGTGGTTGCAAAAATTGTCTGACAGCAATGACTGGGTTCTACTTGTGCGGCATGGTGCAGAGTCCTGTTGCCAGATATAGGGTCTTCCAGCAGCCACCCTCTTGACCCAGGGTAGCACTACCTCCTCAAGGCATTTGATGTAGGCCTCTGTGTTAAGTCTGAAGACCTGTGGGAAGATGAATGGAGACATAATGTCGCAATCATTAGTGATCACTCCAAACATCATGATGTTGACTGGATATTTGGTTTTCATCACTCTCGGTACATCTTTCAGGGATGCAACAAGTCAATGGTTGTTCTGTGTGTTCACCATCTTATCCTTGCAGAAATATTTTTTGTCTGAGAAAAACCAAAGCATGCTCGGTTGGAGGGAATGCTTGAGTTTGTTCAAAAGCTTCATAGCGCTGTCTTTTCTCTTGTTCTTCCTGGCTTGAGATAAAAATTGGCCCTTTTTCATATTGTATGAGAAATACCAAATGTCTTCATGTACTACCTGCTTGATAAGAAACTCACTCATTCCTGTGTCTCTGGCTATGGACCTGATCAATTTGGAGGGATCATTGTCAATCATGGTCTAGATCTCACAAACAAATTTGGGAGTTCTTTTCTTATTAGAACAGAATGAGTTTTTTGAGCTGCTGTACCTTTTTAATCACCATTAGATTCATTCAAATCTTTCTGAATCCTGTGCACTAACCTCAAATTGACACCCGAACAATCATGAAATGTTCATATTGAAGCTTCTGGCATGAATGCCAAGCAATATAGCATGCCGTTTCCAAATTTCTGGCAGAGTGAATTGTGTCATGGTGCTCGTTTTCTCATGGATGGTGCCCAACTGACCCTACTATACTGTGCAGTTGAGAAAATCAAAAAACAAACAAGTTATGTGCATGAAATTAAAAATACAAAATGGCAACAATTTACCCATCTCACACTGTAGGTAGATTTATTAATATATTAGTATTTACTCAGCTTAGTTTAGTGCAGCTCCTGGACAAATTGAATGACTTGCAGGATGATTTTGTATCCTCCACAATGTAAATAGTACACAAAATCAGTATAATGTGGATTTGCAACGTTCTTCCATATGGCAAAGATAAAAATTGACCAGTTCTGACAGTCTTTGCTACAAAGGCTTCTGAGCACTATTTTTTTTAGTGTAAACAGGAATTGCTACTCTGGAGTTGGAAACTCTAGGAATTCTCTTTTTTTAATTATTTCACCCCAAGCAAGGTAATAATGCTACTAAGATGTATTTGGTTACTGGAAGTGGAGGAGAATGAGAAGATTTTAGAGAGCAGAAAGGACAATAAATAAACAGGATTCAGGAAGATAGAAAATTGTGAGTGACGTATTTGAATTTCTTGATTGTAGGTGACAGGGAAAGAAGAAAGTGGAAGAGTGTTACAGAAGTGAAAAGTGCAAGAAAACAACTGATTACACTACTTACATTAATCGGACTATTGTCCTCATCTTTGTTGCCATATTTATCTCAACGTTTCGGCCGTTGTATCCTCTGGCCTTCTTCAGGTAGTTGGAATGTTGAACTGAACCCTTTATTTCACTCGCTGGGGTAGACTGTTCTAGTTCCACATGCCATGTCTAATGGATGTCAGTTTCAGTTATATAAAAAAATGTGGTATGAGATTTCTTTACTGGAAATTTTAGAATAAAATGAACTGACTATAAAATAAATAATATATTTTTATTTATTTTCTTTAGAGTGAGTCCTTTGGTATTTGGTGTAGCAAAATGTTCATTTATAAGGCAGATATTAGTAGTAACTTGAGAAAGTCCAGTTGTGTAGTTTTGAAGTCAGACCATGAGAGGGGTAGAAGTAATAGTAAAAATATTTCAATGTCAATCTCCATGTTTTTTCTAGGTCCTAAGCAGGACAGAAATATCATTAGCAGATGATCTCTTAACTACTTCTTCACATGTCTGGTTTCTCCCAGGTGGTGTCTTTTGTTCATCACTCTCACTGTTCCTTCTGCTTCTAGCTCAGAGGTGTCAGTTTATATCCTTTTCACCAGGCTCTGAGATGCTGGCACAAACATTGTTTTCGGCTAACATCAAAAGTCTCTCTGTGTCAATTTTTTTGATTAGCCAAAATTATTTTATTTTTGGGGCTTCCTTTCTTTTCCATGTTTTTTTATAAAGGAAGTTATGCATGGAGCCTCCCTGATTTTTTGCATTTTTCAGTCGGGTTGAGTATTTTTTCTTCTTCCTCTTTTTATTTGAGGGTTGTCTTCTTGTTAGTTGAGAGAGAGAGAGAGAGAGAGAGAGAGAGAGAGAGAGAGAGAGAGAGAGAGAAGGGTTTTAAATGAAAGAGTAAATGTCATTTTAATTTGAATTCTTTTTATATATTTTATTTCTGTATTTTATTTTCATCAGGACTCACTATAAGACCATTAACCAATCTAGTAGTATGCTTAAATTCATTCAGTCAAGGTACCAAAGAAGAGAGCTCATTAGAACAACTGCTATGAAAATATTTATAGAAAGGACAGAGGGAAGCCACATCACACTGGTGGGAACTGTGAAGTGATGTTAGTAGGAAGACAGAGTTTAAGCTTTAAAAATCTGGATTAAAGCTTCTGACATTTTTTAGGGTTCAGATACTACCCACTGCTACCAATAGGGAAATGCAACTATTTCAGCTACAAGGAAGGACAAAAATTACGTAAGGAGCATCAGTTTGAAACAACAGAGAAAGGATTTTAAACTAATTTTCTGTTGGTAATTAGGCTTAAACACATCCATAAAAGGAAAATTAATCATCCTTAACATGATAATAAAAAATAAAATACCCACATCTCTATAATGAAAATTAATCACTTTCATTGAAATAATTAAAATTAATCACCCTCAACAATGAAAATTAATTACCAATATTTTTTCAAAATGAAAATTAATTCCCGACATGCACCACAATAAAATTACTCCAATCTCTACAATGAAAATCCATTACCCTCAAACACAAAATGAAAATAAACTTAGAATTGAGTTCCTATTGACTCAAAAGTATCGAGTGATATGCATATAACTCTGTCTATGGTTTCTGCTATAATCCTTAAATTCATACATATTGACTTGATGGTATCCTTGCAATAAGTCTTAAGGAATATGCTCCCAAATTGGTGCCTGTTCTCTGCAAACTGTACAAGTGGCTCACTGCTTCTTGCTTTTCCACTTGTTGGAAATCCTCTTTTGCTGCTCATGTCTTTAAGAACTCAGGTGAACTATCTGATCCTTATAACTATTGGCCTATAAGCCTTCTACCTCTTCCTAGAGGTTCTAATCAACTCTGAATTTGTTAATTCACCTTGTAGGGTGTTCTTTCACATAAGAAATATGGCTTTCGTTTCTCTAGGTCATTTGCTGATGTGTTAACAGTTACTGCTGAAAGAGTCTATCAAACTTTAGATAAGAATGGTGAAGCTCAGGCTGTTGCTTTGGACATCTCAAAGGCAGTTGACAGGGTTTGGCATATTGGTCTTCTTCACAAGTTGAAAGGTTATATTATTTCTGGAAAAACTTTTGAACTGATTCAGTCTTTCTTATCAAATTGTGAAATGAAAGTATTCTTGAATATTCTTCAAGATCTTTTTTCATTAATGTAGATGTCCCCCAAGACTCTATACTGGGACCCAATTTTCATCAATAACCTTTTTGATGACATCAGCTCTCAAGGCCATAAAGTAATATTTTAACCAACCAATCAGAAATCATCCCAACCAGGATACAAACATGATAGTCTTGCAGGTGAATCAGAAACAAGTTCTGTTTCAAACCAGGATATTATGTCACTGATTGTGTGTCAATCAGATGCCGAACAGCAGTTTTGAAGTGGATCTATAGGTATGTGCTCCATTGAGATGGAAAATCAACCTAAATCAGAATCAATGAATTAATTTTATCAATTTCCTGATGCTGCAGTCATTGTAACATACCCAGAGTCAAAATACAAGCCATGTACGTCCCACACAGTCTCAGACCCATAAAATACCTACCTCCTTCTGATAACCTTAGACATCCCTAATGTCCTGCATTGACACTAAAACCTACATACTTCCTTTACATTTCATACTTCTAAAATGTAGATCTCTATAGCTGGATTTCTATATAAGTAACAGAGCCTGTAGGAAATATGGTAAGAAATGCATTTCTAGAGTAGTGTCAACAAAAGATACATATAAACATGATAAGTTGAATTTATAATAAAAGTTGTATAGAATCAATGAATTTAAAGATGCACACAGTTGTGCCCTACTGTAAATATTTCCAAAATACATTTTGAAGTGCACAATATCCTATAGAGAGAGATACAATTCTTTCAAATTACAAACACCAGAAGCTTTATATAGTTTTTGCAACCTTTTGAGAAAGTCCTGCACTTTTATTTAAAAATGTCAAATCTGCGTTTTTTATGACTCAGAACAAAAATCATTTTCTGTTGAAAAGACACTTTTGAAGTAAATAATTGTTTTCACAATAAACAATCACAAACTAAAATTTGGACAAAATATTTTTCCAGATTTTAGTTGAATTATTATATATCATCCACTATTTCTGTCTATCATACAATATCTATCTATCTACCTATCTATCTCAGCCTGTTTATTATCTATCTATCTATCCTGTTTATTATCTATCTTGTTTATTATCTATCTATCTATCCTGTTTATTATCTATCCTGTTTATTATCTATCTATCCTGTTTATTATCTATCTTGTTTGTTATCTATCTATCCTGTTTATTATCTATCTTGTTTATCTATCTATCCTGTTTATTATCTATCTTGTTTATTATCTATCTATCCTATTTATTATCTATCTATCTATCCTGTTTATTATCTATCTATCTTGTTTATTATCTATCTATCCTGTTTATTATCTATCTTGTTTATCTATCTATCCTGTTTATTATCTATCTATCCTATTTATTATCTATCTACCCTGTTTATTATCTATCCTGTTTATTATCTATCTATCCTATTTATTATCTATCTATCCTGTTTATTATCTATCTTGTTTATTATCTATCTATCCTATTTATTATCTATCTATCTATCCTGTTTATTATCTATCTATCCTGTTTATTATCTATCCTGTTTATTATCTATCTATCCTGTTTATTATCTATCTATCTATCCTGTTTATTATCTATCTATCTATCTATCTATCTATCCTATTTATTATCTATCTATCTATCTATCTATCTATGTCAGCCTGTTTATTATCTATCTTCATATCTCACTTAATCTGTAAATATGTATCTTCTGTTTATTCTCTCTCTCTCTCTCTCTCTCTCTCATATATATATATATATATATATATATATATATATATATATATATGATGAGGTCTGATCGAAATGTATCGAGACTGGTGCTATAAAAAGAAAAAACTAAAACACATATCAATTTGGTGTTTAATCTCCTTTTAAGAAATCCCCCTTCTGAAGTCGCACACTTTATCCAGCATCATTTCCATTGATTGAAGCATTCCTGGAACTCCTTTTTTGGGGATTGTGAACAGCTGCATCATCACATTCTCTGAGATTTCTTTGATGTCTCAAAACCTTGTTCTTTTATTCCTCAGATCTTGCTCCTTGCGACATTTTTCTCTTCAAAGGAACAAGAAGTGGAAATGTCACATATAGTGGAGAATGTTGTCCTTGGGCAAAAACTGCAGCGCAATCTGTGCTAAATAGGCAGGTGCATTTTCATGGTGGAGTTGCCACTGACTGGACGCATGCAATTCTGTCCTTTTTCGACAAACAGCATCCCACAAATGCCACAACACATTACAGTTGTACACCTTGTTTAGTGTCTGAACAGGTGAAGCATACTCATGATGAACAATGCCCTTGTAGTCGAAGAAAACTCTTAACAATGTCTTCACATTGTATCTACTCATTTGTGCTTTCTTCGGTGTCGGAAAGATTGGGGTCTTCCACTGTGAAGACTGAGACTTGGTTACATGTTTATAGCCATAGACATGATTTATCACCTGTTATGATAATTTTCAAAAAGTTTTCTGTAGTGTTGTGAGACGACCACACTCTACACATTTTGCATTCAAGCACTTCTATAAGCAATGGATGTGAGCAAGAATGTTATAAATTATTGTGCATACATGACAGAGTTCATGGTCAATCTGTCCCAAGCGCCTTCACTCTGTGAACTTTGGTTCCATTGCCATAGCAAATATCCTGATACTTTTTGATCAGACCTCCTATATATGCATGTTCATATCTATATATCTATCACAGTCAGGCCATTATTTCTCTCTCTCTCTCTCTTCCACTCTCTCTCACACACACACACACACACACTCTCTCTATCTTTACATTATTTACATGTGGGTGATGATAAACTACATCCGGCAGTGTGGCAGATATAGTGAACCAGAGCCAGAGTTAAATGGCAGAAATCTTGAACAGGACTTGCCTTATTCTCGATGAAAAAGAGTTTTTCTTTGTCTGGCATGTAGCATTTCAATTTGAGAGAAGGTGAGTACGTCATTCCATCAAAAGAGAAATGGGTACATTAGCAACTGTGTATAATATTAGCGTGGTTGGATGTAATCGATTAGAGACATCCTGGTGTGTTAGTGCTCCATTCTGAGGTGCCCGTATGTCTATCATCTGGGCGAGTGATTGCTGATTCCCCATTATAAGTAGACCATTGTGGAGATAAGGGAGGTCTTCTATCGGGGTATGTCATACTGTATGTACAGTTGTGATGGGAGGAATGAATGATGAAGCAGATACAGGGAAGAGAACACCATAAATACCAAGAAACCAGTGTAGAGGGAAGAAACACCCAATCTGAAATTACATCCCAAAACAGAGTTGCTAACTTCTTTTGACCACAGGCAGTAAGGCTTCTGATTGGAGGTTTTGGGACACCTGGAGCCATCTCTTAATTGCTGTAGTTCTTGGGGTCCACCCTGACCCACGGTGGTAGCATGTGTTAGGGTCCCAGCTATGGGAAAATAGTGAACACCCAAAAAACAACAAAACACTATGAAAGTATACAAGTACATTTTTATAGTAAAATTACCAACAATACCTATTTATAGTAAAATGATCAGCAATACATTTTGTAGGAGAATTACCAACAATACATTTAATCTGTAATTGAAGGCATGCAAATGCATTCAAAATATATCTAGTTGAAGCCATAAAATTGTGTTCAAAATATTTAGATTTTGGCATTAAATGACTCATAGAGGCTGATATGCCACTAAACAAAATCAACCAACTAATTTACAGATATACTATTGTCCTCATTTTTGTTGTTCAATAAATTGATTTCATTGGAAATTTAAAAAAAAAAAAAAATTAAGTTTTTCTCTTTTCTTTTTGGAAAGAATATAAGAAGACTGAAATTACTTTTCAATTTTTGTTCTTTCTTTCTGCTGCTCTGTCTTTAAGAGCCACATCCCTTCAGGACATAGACAATCTTCCTTTTTGTGTATAAACTTTCTTTTTTTTTTTAAATCTACACAATTTCTTTTAGCTGAAAATAGCAACATTGTACTGAGAGTGATGAACAGCTGGAAAAGGATTTTCCACTCAACTCTAAACAAGACTGATGAAAATAAATTTTCTTTTTCTTAGCAAAGAATTACTTCAGATGCTTTTTACAGTCTTCCAGGGAATTGAATATCTTTTCATTGAATGCCTTTTTTTTCTGTAAAAAACAGAATCAATGATTAATCAAAGGTGCCATATTTGGGGAATATGACAGATAAATAGAAACATTCATGTTAAGGTGTAACCATTTTTACCTGGTTGTGTTTCTACAGGAGGATGCTGAGAATATCATGGATGGCATATGTAAGCAACAAGGAAGTTTTAAGGAAAATGGAAACAAAAAGGACACATACTTAGAATCGGAAGGAGACAGTTGAAATTCTTTGAACATATAGTGAGGACAGAGGACTACAATTCTCCTGTATGTCTGTGAATACTGGAAAATTTCCTCACAGATAAAGAGAAGATGTGCAGCAACAAAAATGTTGTTCTACAGTAGAATTCTGAGAATATCATGGATAGAGTATGTGAGCAAGGAGGAAGTTTTAAGGAAAATGGAAACAAAAAGGGTACTTATACTTACAATCAGAATGAGACAATTTTTTTGAACACATAGTGAGGAAAGAGGTCTTTGAGAATTTAACCCACACAGGACATACTAAAGACAAGAGGGACAGAGGGTAACATTGAGTTAACTACCTAATTGTAGTGACAAAGACTGAAGGAGCTAGTAACAGATTAAATTGGAAATAATGTTTTAAATTATATACATTATATCACAAATCTTTTCCTTATAAAAATTTCATTAAAAACAAAGAATAAGGTGTTGAATTGTTATCTAATATCAGTTCTCCTCTATGGCAGTGAATGTTAGACAATCTCCTCACAGATGAAGAAGAGGCTTGAGGCAACAGAAATGGAGTTCTACTGAAGAATGCTGAGAATATCATGGATGGAGCATGTAAGCAATAAGGAAGTTTTGCAGAAAATAGAAACAAAAAAGACACTTAGAGTTAGAAAGAGATATTTGAAATTCCTAGGATGCACAATGAAAAAAGGAAAGGCTTGGAAAATTTGACACTCACAGGACATATTGTAGACAAAAGAAAAAAAATGGAAACAGTGAGTAACCTACCTAACAAGCTTGTGTAAATGGTGGCAGAACATGGAATGGGAGGGATAATAAAATTATTAACATTGCTAAGAGCTACAAAGGATAGGAAGTTGTGGAGAGTCATAATTGCCTATGTCATGAAGGGACATGGCAAATATAAAGAGAATACGAAAGAAACATATGATATAGTGTTCTCCAGTGGTGACATCTTAAATTTCCAGGGACTGGTTCTATAAAGGTAGGTAATCTTCAGGAACCTATTTTGCTTATTTTCTTTTCAATCTGAGAATGGAAACAAATCACTTTATAGTATCAAAAAGAATTAAACCATTTTGATAATTTAATAGAAAACATTTATTTTTATATTTCCAGAATGAATTTCTGTTCTCATGATATTTCTATTCAGTAGTATGATACTTTTTGTCTCTAGTGTCATCAGCTGTATTATGTTTTAGTCACATTCACACTGAATTGCTGCAGTCCCAAAGATCCAATAGAAGACCTATCAAATTTATGACTAGAACATTTGCCACATTTTTAACTTCAAAATAATAGGGGAGGGTGTCTACTAGAGTTTCACTAGGCATGCATATGCATTCATAAGCATAGTGTAACTAACATTTTACTTAGACCATATATAAGATTATTTTCGGATAATCCAACAACTGGTTTGCCAGTTGTTGGATTTTATAATTTTAAGAATCACTTCATACAAACTAGTAGGATGCTACCACTGGCTTTATCCAGATATAATATTAAGACTTTTCACTTAACTAATTCTTGAAGTTGTTCACCGATTACTGCTTCTAGTTGGTCTCAGTAGGTATTGTACATATTTGAATTTTTCTCTAAAAGAACTGTTAGTAGAGTTCTCCATTCCAATCCCATCAAACACACATCATCTTCTTTGAATGAAGATGGGCATTAGGTATGGTCAATGGCATTTTGTTTGAGCCACAATCTCTTGACTTGTTGTAAAGTATGTACTTTTCATCAGCAGCCACAATTTGTTTGAAAATTCAGGCTGTTAGTAGGTTTTGGATGTAGTGTAGACCCGATGGGGCCATGGACCACAGTTGTTGACAAGGATTTATGCAAACTGATAGTGCTTCCATATTGTTTGAGGGGGTCTTTACATGACACAAATTGTGTTCACTAGTCTGCTTAAATATGTCATTGACTAGTGTCTGCTATATTGCACTACTTTGTGACCACTGACACTGTCATGAACTCCATGAAACCAAAATATTGACCTAAGAACACTCTGTCATGTTCTTAAATACCCTTGTAAGATCAAGACTGTTATATGGATGCCAATGTCTAAATTGTCAGCTGTATACAACATCGTTCTCAGATTGATGATAAAAATGGTTTCGAGTGAATGAACTCTGTAGGTCTTAGAGAGGACAACCCTTCATCAGATCTCATGGACTGGTGCTGCAGAATCACAAAGAAAGAACTCTACCAAATAACAAAAACAGCATCACTTGAAGACTTTCAACAGCAGCAACAACTAAAATGGATAGCACATGTAACTTGAAGAGAAACTACTGACTTAATCAAAATGTTAACTTGCTATTTTAAATAAAAGATTGGGAAGAAAATCCTACTCAATACCGGAAAGAGCAATAACAGTGGCTTATTTACCTGAAAAACTATTGTAAGAGAAAGATTTTATAAATCTCAACCAACACTAATTGTTTTGTCAATGAATGCCAAATGTTTCCTTATAAGGAAATGGTTAATCTCACCATTACTATTACATTGCACTCCAATAATAATGGGTTAATCTAGCACTATCATAGTGCCGAAGTTGTCCAGAATTGGTTTAAGAAGCATTCTGGAAACTTTTGAAAAATGGTGTGGACACCAAATTTGCTTGAAATGAGGTCAATTGGACATTTATATGACATGGTAGAGATACTTAATGATAAAAGTGATAAAAACAAAGAAAAAAGAAACTAAATTTAATTGACGTGACTATATACACAAACACATATTTAATAATAAAAAATTATATTAAATTTTTTTAAAAATCCTCTTGTGTATAAATGCCACTTTAGTCCAATGAAGATCTGAAGGACAAAATGCACCGCACAAAATTTTTTTCCACTTTGTCATTAATTTTCCTAAAATTGATATATAAAAATTATATATCATTTTCTCCCATCAAACAGATAAGAAAATAATTAAAAAAATAAAAATAAAGAATTAAACTCAAAAAATATCATTTGATTAGTTTTTAATTTATTTCTTTTTTTATATTTTTAATGTAGTATAAAAAAATTATTCATAAAAGTGTATAGAATAAAAATTATATTTTAAAACGTAAATATTGATTATTGTACTGCGAGTGTTCTATATTTAATTTTTTTTTATAAATTTTCGCGCGCTTTTGAAATCAGGGATTACAGTAGAAACGTATTGTTGTTAACCTATGACATCACAGGCTACCGTATGTAAATAAAAGTTAATTTCATTATATTCTAAGCAAATAATTTTTTTATTGCATTATGATTAATTTTAAAGTCCAGTTAATTGTTTTTTTCCCGTCTATAATGGTCGTTCGATGGAATGATGATTTTTTAAAAAAATGTTTTAAAAAGAAAATATTTTATTTTCATTCGGATTAGTTTTTTTAGGCTTGGTTTTCTATTCAATAAAAAAGACAAAATTTGATTTAAAACCAGACGTTTAATTTTTTTTAACGCGGCGATACCTATTTTTTGTCACATCGGTGCGACTGGAATTTAAAATATTTTAACGAATTGTGTACGCGCAAGCGCGTAAGGAAGGTAGGATTTAAATTAAGTTTCAATAAAAAAACAAAAAAACGAATGCCTCGTGAACAGCAAAAGAAAAAAAAGTTCTGTGAATTTTTTCTCCAGCGCCTTTTCGTTAAAAAAACATGTCTAAAAATTATTTTCCCAAAAGTTTATGGCGCAAAAAATAAATGAATCGAATTTCTTTTAAAGTCATTTTTCTTCTTGATCAAATGCCACACCTTCATCAACGATATCGACTCGTCGTAATTTTGTTATTACATTTTTATTTTTATTTTTTTTTCTCCGTTGCTTTTCATCGCAACTTTTTATTTACTCAACAAACTATTTATTGTCCGTCGATGTTATGGCAGTTTGTCAAAAAAACCTGCCCCGATTCAGAAAGAGAAAATAATTTTCGATCCATGCTTTTAATTTGCGATCGTAGATGGTCGGCTGTGTTGTGATGAAAACAACAGAAATTAAATTGGAAGAAATACTAGCCGAAAATGAATAATAATCCCATCAAAAGTGAAATCATGGAAAACGCAACACGTGTTTCTGTAACTAGTGTACTGTGTACTGTACACAGTGTACAGTACACTTTCTTCATTCATCGTTTTCAAAAATATTAAATAATAAAAATGAACACAGTTTTTACTTTTTTGTTGTTTTCCCAAACGCTTTCCTTGCTACCGTTATTTATCAATTTAAAAAGCAAAAGGTAAAATTTTTTTTATCCATTCTAAAAATTGGTCTACAACATTTTTTCTCAAAAAAATATACTCGTTGTATATTGTAACCACACGGTAAAATGATGATTTTAAAGCAGAAATCACTGAAAAATGTTATTAAATATTCAATAAAATTACAACAAATGCACAATAAAACTATCCGACCAAAAAAACAAAACAAAAACAAACCCCAAAAAACTGTTGCACATAAAAAGGCCTAAAAAATGTATTTTAATTAAAATTCAGTAATTTTTTTAACATTTAAAATAAATGTATTGTTTTAAGATTTTATTTTATATATTATTATTATTAAAACCAAATTTTTTATAAGTTTATAACTTTTTTCTTTTCTAGGGTAGTAAAACCGATTTCAATGATTTTTAAAGTTGAAATCGGGACCTGATGCGTAGACGGTTTTTATGGGCTTCCATATCCTTTAGGAGTAGAAGAGGAAGGAAAAAAACACAAGGAATACTATCAACAATAAACATTGGCAAAACATGCTCATAGTAGCCCTGGTCGCAAAGACTGACTGATAACGTGTTTAAAGAAAGGAAGGGAAATCACCAAGCCATTTATAAAACTACTGCTACTAATACGTGCACAGTTTAAGTCGTGCTAGTGAAACACTCATCTTCTTGCTTGGCTATTTAAGACCCAACAAGTGCTTTCTTCATGGACTAGTCTAAAAGTGATATACACACTTTACGATTTCTACGGTATTTATATACATTTTCCTTTTGATTATTTACAAAGATTTATAACATAAGATATCTCCCCCCGACTTAATTGAATAAGTTAACTATTAAACATCTGTTAAAAAATTATTCATCTGTAAATTACGTTAAAAAAGTTATTGGAACTGAAATTTGCTTGTTAAAATAAATATTTTAACAATAGAAAATGTTGTTATTTTTTAATGCTAATTCTCTTGCTTTAAAAAAAGTGAAAGTTATTTTCTCTCTCCCTTGTAGTTAATTTAATTTTTTCATTCTAATTAAAAAAACAAAAAATAATTAAATAAATCAGTCAACCTTAACTGCGAATGAAGCCCTGCGGACGAAATCGTTGATTCCACTGGTTGTAATGAAGAAACTTGCTTTTTTCCTTGTTTAGTTATAAAACTCTTTTTTTTTTACCACGTTGCTTTCAACTCTTCTGGTTTTTAGCCGAATCATCCAACTTCGTTTGCACCTTTTTTCATTTTTTTTTAACATTCGAATTTCGTTTTCTTCTCGAATTTCGAACTCGAAACTCCAACAAACATTTGAAACTTATTTTTAAATCTTTTGAATTAAGAAATTAAGAGATTATTTAATTGCCTATTATAAGTCGATTTATTTGTTTTTCATTTTGGATATAGACTTAAAAAAAAAAATGAAAAAGAAAAAAGTATTTTCTGCTTCAGAAAAAAAATTCTACATCTCGGTTTCCGGATTCAAAGGAAACTGGAAAAGAAATGTGTACTTTGTCACGTCACATGTTCACTTTATCGTAAAATGCACTGTCGACAACGGAGTAAAACACGTGAAAATCTATAATTTGGCGATTTTGAAAACCTTTTCGATTATATTTTTCTTAATCTTAGTGAAATTACGTTACGAATAAAATTTGAATTAAGAATTGTAATAGCAAGGTGAAGACAAGACCATAACAAAAAC
>OZ038493.1:48649558-48719558 GCA_964036315.1 Acanthosepion esculentum | reverse complement strand
TTGTGTAAGTGGGTGCGAGCACGCATGTGTTACTTCCTCGATTATCCAAACACCTTGGGACCGGGGTTGAAAAAGTGTTACTGTTCAGATAATTCAAAATTCCGTTGAATAGTTGAATACGTAAATTGTTAAGAAAGAATGGAGAAAGAAAGTCCTTTTCTGAAGAAAAACATTTTTTTAGAACTTTCAAGGTTTTTTCCTGTTTAATTTTCCTGAAAGTCATTTTTTTTTTTTTTTTTTTTTTTTTTTTTCGCTTTGACCTCGCGTTTTTCGACCGCTGACTCCCGAGACGAGATTAATCGCGTATTTGTAAAGATGGCTTCTGATTAAAAGTACAGTAAATCAATTTGTCTAAAATTCTAAATTAATGGTGGGTTTCTAAACGTAGCTTAGAATGTGGCACAAGGTCGAAATCCTCACTGGGTGCCTCATACTTTCGGCTTTGTGACATATCTAAGTTACGTTTGGAAAATCGCCATTATACCACGTCGAAGTGTCAAATATAATTTTCTAAGCGCAGCTTACATGTTATTAGAATTAAAGTACAGAGCGCATAGTCAGGATCGAACTCGTTATTCAGTCGTAATTGATCTAGCAAGAAGACATACTTGACGCCATACATGACGCCGAAGTGCCCCATTTTGTCTCTAAATTGTTACTTCGGTGTTTGGAATTGGGCTTTTGAAGTTGTTGAACTTCAATATGGGTAAATATCGTTATCATTCTTCTCTTCAACAATTTCCGGCGCGGTGATAAGTTCAACAATATCCTAGTCACATTAGCGTCCGTTCCCATCTGAGAGTTGCGTCAGCCATAATCTCTGGTTAAACCAAGACGTGATAATTCAAATGTATGTTCTTTGTAAGAAAACAATTAAGAAATTAATCGAAATTTGTCAGTTTTTATCAAACGTTGAGGTATGGTTTTCTAAATTCTCAAAACTTTTTTAGGAGATGAAACATCACAGTGGACTTACTCCGGATAATTGAAAAAAATGTTAGAGGATTTCAGTTTTTCTCTGTATTTCACGTCTGGAAAATCAAGGAATTCGTGTGTTTAATACGTGTGTATGTTTTATATAAAATGTGTGTGTGTATATATGTTCATGTTGGACTCTACCGTCATATTCAACGTATGAGGATCAAGCAGCTCAGTTCGTAGGAACCGACACTAGCGCATATGATTTGATTTATAGTGATGAAGGCTTTGTGCAGAACTAACCGTAATTTTTGAAGTGCCGAATACAGAGACTTGGTGCACCACGTCCCACAAGTTCTCCAAACGACCCTACACAGGTTTTGAATTCAGAGTTGTCCTTCTAGACCAGTTGCCATTCAAGGCTATAGAACCCGGTCTGTCCTGCTAGTTACCCATAGCTGGGGGGGGGGAGGATTCATAACTTTCCCAAGGGTATTAGTATGTAAGTGAATGTAATGGAATCGAGTGGAATCGGAACCGCTATCCATTACTCCACCATGATGATCAATGTGGTATCTACTTGTTACTTCTGAGTTGAAATCGGAGATATTTTGAACGAGAAACTCGCTACATAAATGGGAAAGAACAGAGGGAGGAGTTCAGGAAGTTAGAGAAAACGCAAAGAAGACCAAGTGAAAGGAAAGTATGAGTGAGCTGTCGAGATAACGAAGGAAACATTAACATTCTTTGTGAAAAGGTAAAAGATGCAGTAGAAAATATTTTCGTTCCCTCTTCATAAAGGAATATTGGAATAGGTAGGAAATAATGAGAAGGACAGGTGACTGAAATAATGGATTTATTTTAGGTTTCAACACCTGTGAAATTTCAACAGGTCCTACATTTTGTGCCCAGTTAATCAAATACGATTGACACCTGAGAGAAGGATGGTGGTGCGGTACAACGACAAAAACGTTGCAACTGTGGCAATTGAACGCCAGGATACAGGTTCGAAAAAAAAATCAATGTAATAATTCCGAATTGATAGAAATTTTCTTGACTTGAAATAACGCGTATGTAATATCATGCACGAAATGGCGGTTTATCAATGATAAGGCTTTTCTAATGTAATGGACATTAATTGAATTTTCAGTAAGTTTGAACCTTGATCCTTGTGTCATACGAGGTACAAAAATGTTATTTAAACATAAAATAGGTTACTTTTATTGTCTGTATGAACCTAGGAATCTGAATGTAAAACGCTTACTTGAGAATTTAAGAGAAATAACAAAACATTTTTCATGGTTCATTGTTTTGTGTGTGTATTTACATCTTTCAGAAAAGACGATCACACGAATGAATTTCCTTATTCAAGAATCTTGTGGGTTGTAGAAAAACATGTCGTGGAATAAGTCACAATGTATGCAATCTTGTATGAAAATACAGAAAATAACATCTTGGTTTAATTTAGTAACCAGAAGACTTTTATTAAGCGTAGCCTACTTTGGTACAAGGCCACTTTGCACCTTGTTAATAAACAGATTAATATAAAGATTTCTAGTTATGCTATTTTTGCTCAGTTAGGGATGAAAGAAATCTGTTTTGTGATATATGAAACTTGCAGGGATACAGAAGGCGATTATCGCCGAAGTCGAGTGACGTCCGCTTTGTGATGTCAGTTCATAGTGAAGAAAGTGGTCATTCGTCCACTGGAGTCAATATGAGCCGTTTGCTTTTTTAGCATGGGCAAAGGGTAAATCTGCCAGCATACAAGCCGACGGCACTGTTTTCCCGTTGGGAAGTATATTCTCACCAGAGACTTAGAAAGAATCCTCCAGCAGCTCGAATTCCCGTTGGGAATCATTGCAATTAAGAAGACTATATCTCTTCGATATTTTCATGCGGCGGCTTGTTGTATATACATGTTATAGCTTCTGTGTGAGACAAGTATAAATATTTTTATATAATTTTGTGCATGACTTAGCAGTCTCAAAATCTCTGTTCCGTCTGTGTATTAAGGTGTTACTATATCATGGATATAATAATAATACCCATAATGGAGAATACAAAAAGGCATACATAGCACTCTCATTAAAGTTATGTAAAACTTCATTATAAATAATGTTTGTATTGGAAGACCCTCCAAAATGAATTTTTTTAAACGTTAGATGGCATCAGAAGTGTTTAGTTTTAACTTCATTTAAAAAAAACGATCACTCTTACGATGATGCCCTATGGGAAAGGCATGAATCCATTTTTCCCCACACCTAACAATAGGTAGAATATCGGAGGAGACAGTGCTGTCTTTGGTAGGACAACCAGTCAATGAAAAAAAGACAAGTTTAAATTCAAAAAGCATTGAGAAGGCAACGTGAAACCACTCTACTACTTTTCTCTAAGAATAGTAATAACACTTGTCAGATATTAAAAAGAAACTGTAGAACTCGTGTCCTGAAGAGGCAAGTTTAAACAAAATACTGTACAATAGATCTCTATGATGGAACTAAAATATTTTTTTTACTCTTTAGTTTTGAAATTTATTTTATTTTATTTTTTTTTTTTTTTTACGACAGAATCTTGAAGTTTGCGTGGGAATCATGAAAATATTTTGTTTTGAATTTTGTTCTGAGCATTTTGTGGGGTCGGCATGATATACAAGTTGTTCACTTCTCAGGCGAAGTCCTGCTATTGTTCAACTTTCTGAGAGGGTTAATTAATTAATTATTAATGTTTTTCAAATTTTTTCTTTTCAACTAAAAACTGAACGCAGATTAATTTTGTATTTATTTTGTACTGATTGAAAATTTTCCCTAAAAGGCGGGTGCAATTAATACGAGTATTATTAACTGTACTTGAAATTACTTGGGGATTAATAATATACCATTTTTATTTATTTATTAAATATAAAATCTTTTCACATATCTAAGATGGCTGCTGAAAAGTACTAAACTTAACCAAGAAGATATTCTAAAGTTTATTTGTTGTTGGGTCGGATTTTGAGAAGTCGGATGGACCGAGAATTTTTCTGCCTCATCCTCATAACTTTGTATGAATTAATTTGAAAGCTGCAAAGTAAGACCAGAACATTAAAAGTATAATGTTACAATACGACAGCAACCACCTTTAAGACGTAACTTTAAAAAAAAATTGTTTAATCATTTCGCCCCAAGCAAGACAATAAAGCCACTAAGACATTACTTGTTTTCATCTGGCCATTCTCTTATTGCTCAGAATTAAGTTTGATAATTCTTTTGAACTTAAATATCGCAGATACGACAGTTTTTTTTTTTTTTATTATTTGACAGTCTACTGCTTTTTTCCCTTTCCCGTTTCTTAATTGCATTTGCGTGACTGAAGACTTAATCGGATTGCTTTAACAAGCAACAAGCTTTTGATTTTTGCCAGAGCTGTTGGCGACATAACACGTTAACAAATAACGGAGGCGGGAAGATCACAATTTAAGTTTGTTTGTGACAATTTGTGAGTAAACGTTTTTATACGAAACTTTATTTATTTTCTTTCAAGCATCTTTCCGGCTCAATAATCTCTACACTAACTACTACAGAAGTAAGTACACTAATTGAAACTCTCGAAATTATTTTTCTCACTGGTAGAGTTGAAGGAAAAGTTTTGTTTACTGTTTCGAGATGAATTTTAGAATTGATTAGTTTTTTTTGTTTTTTTTTAATATACTTTCCCAGCGATAATGAATTTTATTTTTCAAAATAAAAGGAAGTATGTAACGCGGGATAATTTTTGACTTTAGGGATTTTTTTTATTTATTTGAACACTCATTTATGTTTGTGTGGAGAAACCCCGAGGAATGGCTTTTAGATTTATTGCCAAAATTTTTTTCTTTTTAAAAAGGCAAAAATTTCTGTTGAACCTGGTTTGCAATTTGCGAGAGTCTGGAAAACATTAGCAATTTTTGCCCTCGTGAGAAGTTGGTGACTGTCCCAGCCATGTCAATGGTTGATGAGATTTTTTTTTGTTCTTTTTTCTTTGTCATTGTTTCAAAGAAAGAAAGAATATTAAGAGAAAGCGATAAAAACCACACGCCTCCTATATAAACTTTTTTTAACTTTAAGAATATACCCCCCACCAAAATGTCTGTTTTGATGTCTGGTCGTATTACTACTCCAACCCACATTCAACATTTCTTATCCTCTCAGCATTTTCTCTCGTTGTTTTCGCTTCCTTGACCTTACCAGTAAGTGAGTTGAGAGATTTAAGTTGCAAACATTTTCCATATGACAAGCGGGGTGGGGTAAGTGCGTGTGTTTCTTTTTTCTTTATTTTTATTATTATTAATTAATATCATCATCATCATAGATTTTAATGACATGACGATAAAGTAGGGTATTTGAACTGTAGAAGACACAATTCGAGTTTAACTGAGTTTATGGTCGTAATTTAAAATACTTAAACATTTTAATTTAAATTTTTAAAATCTTGTTGATGTCAGTCTATCTTCAGTCATTGTGATTAAAAAGCTTAGTTTAGTTAGTTGTAGCACTGAATGTGGGAAAGTTAAGAATAGGAAGACGTACATTCGAGAGGTGCCGACATTAAAAATTAGCATTTCATTGTTTTTTTTTTTGGTTTTGGTTTTTTACCTGGATTCACAAGTTGTTAGTGTGGCTGAGAGAAATAGGCGACTATCGCCTTTTTAATCACAAGATAGGTTCGCTGTCTAAAAATATATAATCCCTCCACATCGGAATATGAAGAGAAAAGGGACTTTTACTTAAAAAATAAAATAAGTATGGACCCCAACTTACCGATTAAATGCAAAAAAAAAAAATACCAAAACGACAACGATAAACAAATAAAAATAAATTAAATTTTCACGGGTGGAAACAAATTAACAAATAATAATTATGGCACACAAACAAAGAAGCGCTCTTTTACAATAAAAAATAAATAAAATAAAATAATTCATGAACGAAATGGAGGAATTATTTTATTTTGTTTGTTTTTTTACACAAATAAATGTACCCGGTATCGGGAAATTCAGAAAGAAAAAGAAAATGGAATTTATATTTTTACATTTTTTTTGTTTCTTTTTGTGAGGTCACGTGCAGTTTTGTTGACATTCAAGAATGTCGAAGTGTCTTGTAAAAATTGATGAATGTGCTGTGCTATTTTTGGACGGGTGGTGAAAAAAGCGTGTCTAATACCCGATACTGGCGATACAGAATGACGGCTTACTACATTTTGACGAGAGCATTGGAATGCAAACAATGTATTTAAAAAAAAGCAGAAGTGAAAGCAGACGACAAGGAAGTGACTTGACCGGGGAAGAAAGACTAATTTCGATGTCTTCAGTCCCCACCCACCCGACAAGCCGCCCGATTGTTCACTGCTGGAGTGAATTTTGTAAATCCACACCATTTCTCAACAAACCTTGCTTTCGTCATTTTCCTCAAACACGCTTTGTTCATTTCGATGTTTTTTTTTTCTTCCTTCTGGCCATTTTTCGCTCCCACCCCTTGCCGAACCGATTGAGAATTTTTTTGGTTATATCAAGTATACTGGAGGCGAACCAAATTAAATAAACAAGCGATACTTGTTTACAGACTCTCTATTCGTCGACCCATGGCATATTTCTTTCGAAAAGCCAACGTTTTAAACTTTTTAAATGACCGTTAGTCTGATTTTACGCATGGTCGCACATGTAGGTTTGTAAATTCAATGGACATTATTCCTCAAACAAAAAAATGTATGTAATAATTATAATTGGAATATTTTTAATTTGACAACTTTCAGAATTTACATTACAGAATTAAAACAGGTTCCTAGACACTTCTATAATTTCAGTAGACAGGCAGCAACAAGATCTCATCAATTTACTACTGTTGATGAACTGGCTGGAACCATAAGTTCTATAACGGTTTCTTTTTTTTATTTATTTTTCTTATTTTTTTTATTTGTTTTTTTTTTTATTTGTTGAACTCTTTTCCGGCTCCATGGTTTTCAACTTTAATCTTCAAAAATTTACATGCAACCAGAACCTCAGTCGTTATTACTCTTCTTCTTCTATTGTCCTCGCTCCTTCTTAAAGTTTTGTTTTTTAATTCTTTCACACCCAGTAAACATTTTTGTAACTTAGTGGTTTTACTGCCTTGTTTGGGGTAAATTTGACTAAAAAAATTACTTGCTACATCTTGTCATTCACTTAATTAATACAGAACTGAGAAATATCTAAAGTTAATGTTTCACTAAACTAAACACGGCAATTGTTATCTGTGTCGAAAAACAAAACACGTTTTTTACTTTTATTTTCATTTATTTTTCTTTCCGTGTCTAGTTTTATTTACTCTTTTGATTCTCTGTGTGTCCTTCTCTAGTTTTGATTCTCTGTGTGTCCTTCTCTAGTTTTGATTCTCTGTGTGTCCTTCTCTAGTTTTGATTCTCTGTGTGTCCTTCTCTAGTTTTGATTCTCTGTGTGTCCTTCTCTAGTTTTGATTCTCTGTGTGTCCTTCTCTAGTTTTGATTCTCTGTGTGTCCTTCTCTAGTTTTGATTCTCTGTGTGTCCTTCTCTAGTTTTGATTCTCTGTGTGTCCTTCTCTAGTTTTGATTCTCTGTGTGTCCTTCTCTAGTTTTGATTCTCTGTGTGTCCTTCTCTAGTTTTGATTCTCTGTGTGTCCTTCTCTAGTTTTGATTCTCTGTGTGTCCTTCTCTAGTTTTGATTCTCTGTGTGTCCTTCTCTAGTTTTGATTCTCTGTGTGTCCTTCTCTAGTTTTGATTCTCTGTGTGTCCTTCTCTAGTTTTGATTCTCTGTGTGTCCTTCTCTAGTTTTGATTCTCTGTGTGTCCTTCTCTAGTTTTGATTCTCTGTGTGTCCTTCTCTAGTTTTGATTCTCTGTGTGTCCTTCTCTAGTTTTGATTCTCTGTGTGTCCTTCTCTAGTTTTGATTCTCTGTGTGTCCTTCTCTAGTTTTGATTCTCTGTGTGTCCTTCTCTAGTTTTGATTCTCTGTGTGTCCTTCTCTAGTTTTGATTCTCTGTGTGTCCTTCTCTAGTTTTGATTCTCTGTGTGTCCTTCTCTAGTTTTGATTCTCTGTGTGTCCTTCTCTAGTTTTGATTCTCTGTGTGTCCTTCTCTAGTTTTGATTCTCTGTGTGTCCTTCTCTCTCTCTCCTTCTCTCGCTCCTTCTCTCCTTCTCTCGCTCTCTCCTTCTCTCGCTCCTTCTCTCTCTCTCTATCTCCTTCTCTCTTTCTCTATCTCCTTCTTCTCTTTCTCTATCTCCTTCTTTTCTCTCTCTATCTCCTTCTTCTCTCTCTCCTTCTTCTCTCTCTCCTTCTTCTCTCTCTCCTTCTCTCTCTCTCTCCTTCTCTCTCTCTCTCCTTCTCTCTCTCTCTCCTTCTCTCTCTCTCTCCTTCTCTCTCTCTCTCCTTCTCTCTCTCTCTCCATCTCTCTCTCTCTCCATCTCTCTCTCTCTCCATCTCTCTCTCTCTCCATCTCTCTCTCTCTCTCCATCTCTCTCTCTCTCCATCTCTCTCTCTCTCTCCATCTCTCTCTATCTCTCTCTCTCTATCTCTCTCTCCTTCTCTCTCTATCTCTCTCTCTCTCTGAATACTTTACCAGACCTGGAGTAAAACTCAAGTCGATTCATAATTTTCCTCAACCGAACTTTGGACTTTGCTGAATTATGAATGTATTCGTTTTGCTTTCTGTAGCTTGTGTGCATTTTCAACTCTTGAAGTTTGATTTTATGAAATTTCTAGACAACGATTTTGCCATTTGGTTTGAATATCGGTTGTTATAGTAATGAATGCAATTAGATTACAAAGTAGCAACTTTCAATTACTTGTTTTGTAAACTTACTACAAATTCCAATTGAATATCAAACTCTTCTTTCTGTAAAATAAACCACGTATCATTTTTTGGGGGTGTGGGGTCAAGAAATACTTTCTCTCCCCCCCCCCCTCATCACCTTCTACTTGTTACCAAAATCTTTTGGATATATAAACAATTTTTTTTTTTTTTATTCACCAGGTGTGGCCCAACTTATTTATTTAAATGACTACTGTTCAATTTAGTACAATATTTTTTCTTACTTTATGTTGTAACATCTGCTTTCTCACGCATGTATACAGAATTAATGATCTTCAAAAGGCAAAGAAAAAAAAAAAGAAAAAAAGCCGAGTATATCTCAAAGTTGGGGGTGAAGAAGAAAAATAAAATGCAGGAAATGTACCTTGAACAAGTTTGTCCCAAGAATGCAGGTGAAATGATTTCTTCCCCCAAAAGTGGAGAGACAGGGATAGATTGTTCTAGATCCATGTGTCCTGCTTTTTCATGGCTCAGTGGATAAAAGCATTGGTTGAAGTAATCCAGTGACTTGAACCAAAGAATTGGAAGTTCAATACCTGGCTGCAGCAGAGGTGAACAAACTCTTGTAGAGTTGAGTTACTAAAAGCAAAATAATTGAAACTAAGACACCCAGGAAAGGATGTAAATAGTGTAAATTGGAACAAATAAATTTTTCAAACATTTGTAAATATTGGAAATGTGTTTTATTTGACTATAGATTTCTTGTTACTGCTAATGGGGGAAAAACATTCCATATATTGAACCAAAAATGAATCACAAACCTAGAAATGTTCATCCAACACCTAATATTAAAAAAAAAATTTAGCTTGCCAATTTACACCTGACTTTTCATTATAACTTTTGACAAATCATTAACCTTAACAATGTTGCTTAGATTCTTCTATCTTTTCTCTGAATTCAGTTGAAAAATCTTGAAACAGAAAATGCTAATTTTGTTTGCATTTTAAAATATTGTTTATTGAAATACTACTTACAAGGTTGTTTAGAATTTTATGAAGTTTGCAGTTGAAATGTTGAAAAATCAACAAAGAAACTAATGAAACCTTACAGACATATGTTTTATATCATGTTTGCATGACAAGATTGTGCCTCTTTAAGAATAATTGCTAACGGAAATAAAAAAATAAAAAATTGTAATTTGAATTTCACAATGTGTAGTTTTAAATGTGTTTAAATAAACCTGATTAACATTATTATAACAAACTGTATTAAGCAGACAAATTTATTACCAGCACAAGTAGATTAACCAAAACTTTCAGTAACTTTTAGTGGTCCAGAATAGGAATTTTTTCTCTCTCTCTCTCGTGTGTGTGTGTGTGTTGAAAGTGCCCATGATTTTGGCAGTACCTACTAAGTAGACAAAGATACTGACTCGAATTAGAAATTTTTTTATCACAATTGTCTACACTTTTTTATGATTTTAAATTTTCACTTAGTAAATTTAATGTTTTTGCAGGTTATTTAAAGCCAGAAAATATTTTTAGATTGTAAGATTTTTTTTTTCTTTGGAGATAATAGTTTAGTGATAAGTCTTAGTGATTAACCGATAGCTGGAGGGAGAAGTGGATTCATACCTTTCCCAAGGGTATTTGTGTGTAAGTGAGTATAGTGAACCATGTGGGAATTGGAATTTTACTCTCCAATTAACAATTTTAAGCCATCATCCATTACGCTACTCAAATATTCAAGCTTACAACACCTGGTATTCACAAGTGGGTTACCCATCTGGGTAGTGACCAAGCTCAACGTTGCTGAATTTCAGTGATTGTACAGGAACAGGTGTTTTCAACGTGATGTGGCTGTAAGCCCAAACTATTATTTGACTAAGTGTTGTTAGCTTCTGGGAATTGTATTTTCCAAGCATTGGCTGGAAATGTAGTTAATTTTGCTTCTATCTAGTTCATAATAATAATACTTCAAAATTTTTAAGAAATCTGAAGACCTAATACATGCTTCTAAGTCAATGAGAAACATTAGTGTGCAGTCTAATTTTGGATGGCTAATTGAAGTGCTCTAATTTTGATGCACATTATACTTACAGGTATAGCTGGTGGATATTAGGGACTGAATTTCTGGAATTTCCTGTCTGTAGAAAGGAAATTTGTGAGATCCATTTCCCTTTATTTTTATTTGTTCTATACAGATTTTTTGTTTGTCTCTTTCGGCATTGTGCATTTGGGGAAAAAAAAAAAAAAAAAACCCCAAAAAAACAAAAGGAACATTGCTATCCTGTTTGGAAGTTATTCCCAGATGTTTACTTCCAATGGGAATTCTGAACTGTGCTGATAAACAGTAGATGCAAAGAAAGGCATGTAGACAAGGTTTAATCAACTCTGCTCTTACAAAAATTATAAGACTGAAGGTAACTAGATATTTCCATTTGGATCTCTGTCCTCTTGGTCATCTGTTGACAGAACAATTTAATCAAAACTCTGAGGTAATGGGGGGAAAATATCTTCAGACTGTTACTTTTGGTCTCAACACATTAGCAGCACACACACACACATATATATATATATATAGGCTAAATTATGCAAAAATGAAAATAGGACTGACATCTCATTTTAATGGATATGTTTACCAAAATTACACAAAAATATCTTGAAATACTAACGAGTAAATTTATTCAATAAAATCCCCATTGGCTTCAACCAGATGACTTCAGAATCTCCTTCAGTTCATCTTTGGTGTTATAAAGTGTTTTGTTGGTCTCTTGCTCAACTACAACCCACACATAATAATCAAGGGGGTTGCAGTCTGGGAAGTTAGGTGGCCAGTTGTAAGGGGGTGATGTGGTCACAGAAATTGTCTGACACCCATGACTGGGCTCTCATGCTTGTCTGACATTGTGCAGAGTCCTGTTGCAGACATAGGATCTTCCAGCAGCCACCCTCTTGACCCAGAGCAGCACTATCTCCTCAAGGCATTTGATGTAGATATGTGTTGAATCAAACAAAACAAACAAAATTGGGAGTTCTTTTCTTATCAGAATAGTCAGTGAGTTTTATGAGTTGCTGTATCTTTGTAATCACCATTAGACTCCTAACTCTTCCTGAATCCTCTGCAGGTTGACACCCAAACACTCTGAGATGTTCATATTGGAGCTTCCAGCATGACTACCAAGCAATACAGCATGCACTTTCAAAATTTCTTGCAGAGTGAATTGTGTCATGTTTTTTTGTTTTTCTCACAGACTGTGCCCAACTGACCCCACTGTGCAGTTGGCAAAATCAAAAAGGTACAATGTGCATGCACAAAATTTTAAAAAATAAAATGGTGATAATTTATCCATTGCATCCTAATTTTTTTTTTTTTTTTTTCATCCCAAGCAAAGCAACATAGCCTCTAAGATGCAAGGGCTTATTGAATGTGTAAGAATATGATAAAATGCAAATTATTAAGGAGCAAAGAGAATAAAAGAACAGAAATTCAGAAGACAGAACATAATGATTGACATAGCATTTAAAATTTTTGAAGATCAAAGTTGACAGAAAAGCAATGGACTGGAAGAGTTCCACAAGGGAGAAGTGCGATAAAACAAACTGTTAGCATAGTTATATCTAGCCATTTCAATTGTAGAATGATGAGATCTTGCTACCAATCTAGTACTGTGCTTAAATTCATAATGTCTGGGTACCATAGCAGAAATTTTATCAGAAAAAATTACCATGAAAATATTTATAAAAAAGACACAGGAAGCTACATTATGATTGTGGAAAAGTGACTGAAACCAAGATACCAGGTGTGAAGTATATATAATGTGCCATTGTAGATAGTATAAAAGTTGCTGTATAGAGACATATTCTTAATGTTTACTTGTATGTAATATCCAAACAAGTATTATTAAATTCCGCCAGAAATGTTTTCTAATTAACTTATTCTATCTTTCCAAATGAAGTCTTTTATATTGGCATTAAAGTTATGAATAAATTTTTTTTTTCTTTCTTAAGTACTTTTGACTATCATAGTCATTGTCAAGAACAGATGTTACCAGTAGAGTAAGCAATATTTATTTGAATAAATTCTGGCATTTCTGGATGGCTGAAATTAGTTGGAATCAGTTCAGTGATGTTGTTTGTAATGGTTAAATGGAAAATCTTAAGACCTGAATAAACGGCCTAATTACAACTAATAATGTGGAAGTCAGATTCACAAAGCTTAACATTTTGTGTGAATATCATCCTGACTGTTTTCATGGAAATGTTTAATCCATAAAACTAACTTTCTGCTACATCTCATAATTTTTCAAATTCCTACTCCTGTATATAACTTATCTAAAACTCTAAACAAACTGATCCAGTAATATTGACCAAATATAGTGTTAACTTCTCCTTCTCCACATCCTTTCACCTTTCATTCCTATCTGCTCTCGCTCCAAATCTTCTGTAACCCCCTTGCCTCGATCTATCCACTATCTTTCTCCACATCCTCTCCTTTACCACTCCTATCTGCTCTTCCTCCAAACCTTCTGTAACCCCTTGTGTGCTAGTGGCTTCCAGCCTTGCTTGGGGTGATAAGCTTAAAAAAAAAAAAAAAAAAATTCCACTAATGATTTCCTTGACATATTGCATTCCAATAAACCTAACGGTGACGGTCTAGCCTCATCAGACACTGAAAGTCTGTTTACCTGTGTCTGTCAAAGAAACCTTAGACATAGTAATAGAAAACCAATATAAACATTATTTACATTATTCGGACTATTGTTCTCATTTTTGCCACCATATTTATTACAACGTTTCAGCCGTTGTACACCTTGGCCTTCTTCAGGTGGTTGGAATGTCAAACTGAACCCTTTATTTCACTCACTGGGGTAGACTGTTCTAGTTCCACGTGCCATGTTAAATGGATGTTAGTTATCAGTTATCTCCTGTTAATTCCCCTCTCCAAGTTCTCCACTGCCTTAACTGGGTATTGAACTCACACTCTTTGGGTCCTGTCACTGGATCTAACTAACGCCTTTATCCAATGTGCCATATCTCCTTGACAACTGACATCCATTAAACATGGCATGTAGAACTAGAACAGTCTACTCCAGTGAGTGAAATAAAAGGTTCAGTTCGACATTCCAACCACCTGAAGAAGGCCAGAGTGTACAACGGCCGAAACGTTGTAATAAATATGGCGACAAAGATGAAGACAATAGTCCAATTAATGTAAATAGTGTACATAATACCTCATCTCAGAAATATAGACAATATAATCATTCCATGTTCTCATCTAATACTAGGCCAACAATTTTATGTAAACTTTTATCTTGCATGACACAAGAACCATTTTATGATCAATATGGAAAGATTTACACACAAATCGAAAGTGTAGCAATGGGCTTGATTCTGGCTCCCACTTTCTCTAATTTCTACATAACGCATGTAAGAAACCGTCTTTTAAAATTTTGCCAAATCCTCCACATATATTTCTGATGAATTAACATTCTCATTGCAATAAAGTAGCAAGAGGCTCACACTGTTTTGCCTGTGAGGGGGAAAAGCGTTGTTGGCTGGAAAATAATACCACACCCACAAGGCCGCGTACATGATTTTGAACTCTATCAAGATAGATAAGTGAGAACTGGGCAACCTCAGACTCCAATACAACAAAAGAATATGACCGTTGGACAATTTATTTATAACTTCAATCCCGATGTACAATACCTAATTCAGAAATTGGAAAGATATGATAAAAAAAATTGAATAGACAAATTTTGTTGGTGGAAATTAATAAGACAAATTCTTGCTGCCTAAATTCATCACATATTGTGCTTATCTTGGTATATAGATCTAATAATAATGAGAGGTACTTGTGAGAATTTTTAATTCTCCTCACTTGCTGCCAGACTTCAAGCTAGCTATGCAATTATAATAATGCATAATGGGGAAAAAATGTCATCAAAC
Organism: Acanthosepion esculentum; assembly: GCA_964036315.1. NCBI lineage: Eukaryota > Metazoa > Mollusca > Cephalopoda > Sepiida > Sepiidae > Acanthosepion > Acanthosepion esculentum. The sequence continues at coordinate 48,704,916 of OZ038493.1, read as the reverse complement.
TTGTTTTCCAAATTTTTTTTTTTTCTTGCTGGATCATAAAATTTTTTTTTTTCTTTTGAAAAATATTTTTGTTTTATGTTCTGTTCACAACAATGATTTTGAGAAGTTTAGCTCCCCCCACCAAGAAAATACTGGCCAAGGTTAAAGGATCTCTCTCTCTCTCTCTCTCCCCCTCTCCCCACTTGTAATTCTGAGAAGTTAAATGCTGCTGGAAAAGAAAACTTTGAATTGTCTGACCTAAAATCCAAAACCTATATTCTTCAAATTTTTGCCAATTCAATTAAAAATTAAAAAAAAATGAAAAATTTTGAGGGCAAAAACAGTGGCTAAACTTTGCCTATCTATAAATGCCTGCATCAAATATTGCAAACAAGTTAGAATTAGTCTCAAAATTATAAATGCTAGCAGAGTATGCATAAAAAAATGACACTTATTCATATATGGATTAGCACTTCTATTTTAGTTCAGTCTGTATTCTACAAAGATCAGTGTTGTCACCCTGTGCATCTGCCTAGGATCAGTGTATGTGTGCAATGTGAAAAGTATTTTGCACAATAATGCTCTCAAGTTTATCTTTTCATTTACACCCCCAAAAATCGGTGGGGGAGAAGCAAGAGGAGGAAGTGGATGAAAGTAGGTATGAAAGGGGAGAAGATAGACAAAAAGACAAGCTCAATAACTTCAATTTTAATACTCCTTTACTCCACTGGATAGCTTTGAAGAATAGAGACTAATTTCTAGTTTAGTATTATTTATTTCTGAAACTTTTCCTAAAATCAGGTACCTCCAAAAATTCTATAAAAATATACATGATAAAAAAAAAAAAAAAAAAAAATGCACAAAAACAAACTTTTATTGTCAAAACCTTTTGAGTTTTTATTAAGATGAAAAACTGAAGGAGTTTTTGATTATTAAATTGTATTTGTTTTTTATCCATTTTAGAACCTTGGAAATTCTGGTTAAAATTTTTTTTTTTTTTTTTTTTTTTTTGTGTGTGAACAAGTGACCATAAATTAATATGGTGGCGTGGGAGGGGGGAACAAAAACATTGATTTGGAAATTCTTGTAAAAATCAGATAATTGAGATTTTTAATGAAACTTTCAGAACTTTTCTGGATCCCCCCCTCTTTTTTTTATTACACTGTAATAGCCTACTAATTTGAAGTTTTGAGAAATGCTTTTGTTACATTTAATGTTTGTATTAGTTATAAGGGTAAATCCTTAGGGAATTTAAATCCTCAAATTTGCTCAAAAAGTGCCTCTAGTTACAAAAAATCTGCTTTGAATCATTGGTCATAAGAAAAAAATTTTTATTTTTTATAATGAATTTTTACAAGAATTGTTTTTTATTTTATAACTTAGAATAATTTATAAAGTTCAAAATATTAAAATTCTGCATTAATTTGTAGCAGTTAGGTGATGTTAAAATAAAACTATTTACTAATACTTAATGGAAAACTGCAATGTTTTCAAATTTAAATTTTTTTTAATAAATACAAACATCTAGATGCAGTATTTTTAGAAAATAATAGTAACTATAGTAATTTTAAAATTAAGTCTTTTTTACTTTTCCTTAAACATCTTCATAAGACTGAAGTACTTAAAATTCAATGAATTATTAGAATGCTTAAAATAATTAATATTTTTAAGATTACTGAGTAATTAAAAACAAAATTATATATAAAAGAAGGCGTTTGCAATACATTGTATTCATCATGTAATTTTATTGCAATTATCTACTCTTTACTTAAATTTTCCAAATCTCAGCTTGTTGGTAAATGTGTCAACATCCTATTAAAAACACTTACCTCTGTGTTAAAAAATGCTTTTGCAATATTTTAAACTAGGTAATTTATTTCAATCCAGATTAATTAAATTTTACATCAGCTAATTTTTCTCAGATAATATTTCAGAAAATTATTTTAATTTTGAAAGTTGTTTTTTTTTTTTTTTTTTTTTTTTTATGATAATCATAAAAAATGATTACAATCAGCTTAAAGTTTAAGTATTTTGCTTATTGGAAATATTAAATGTAATCTTAGTATTAAAACTAAGTACATCCAAAGAAATGCAATTCTTAAGGTTTAAAATGATTTTTTAAAAATGAAAAATTTTTCTTGAAACCTTTTTAGTTTTAATTTCAAAACTAATTTAAATTCACTCGAAAGAGGTTTTGTTTTTATTTTATTTCTTTTGAAATCACTAAAAATCACAGATTTTAGCCATCTCTCAGCACAATGTAATCCTCTTCGTTAAAACATCTTTAAAAAAATAAAATGTACTTTTCTGAAATTTTATTTGAGGAATATTAACTAATTTGAAAGAAATATTACTTTGAGAAATTAAATTTTGTATTGAGGCTTAATGTTTATATTAGTTGGAAAAAAAACAAAACACCTTGGAGAATTTAAATCAATTTTTTTGCTTTGTATACAGGAACTCCAGTTACCAAAAATCTGCTCTTGACCATATTAAGGATAATATTGTCTTGGGGAAAACTTTTTTTATGAATAATAAATTTTGACAATTTCTCATTTTTGAAAGATTTTAATTAGAATAATTTCTAAATTCTTATTCATATATTTTTAATTTTCTGTATTACTTTGACCCCCATTATTAGCTGATGTTTTTTGTAGATACAGATGTTCATACACAAAACATTATCAGAAAATAAGAGTGATAACTATAGTAAATTTAAATCCAAAGTAAGTATTTGAAATTCAATAGAACATTTAAGATTACTGAGTACTTACAAATTATATAAAAATAATTAATTTAAATTCTCCAAAGAGATCTGTGTATAACTAATATAAACCTTTTAAGTGGTACAAAAATAAATTTCTTGAAATTTAATAACATTAAGTGTGGAGGGGACACAGAAAAAAGTTTTTACCAAGATTTTCTAAAAAAAAAGAAACATTTCTGAAATAATTTCATTCATTTAGAATAAGTCCTGAAAGTGTCATTAAAATCCGACAATTATTTGATTTGTGTGTGTGTGTTTTTTCTTTTTTTCTTTTTTTTTTTATACAAGAATTTCCAAATCAATGTGTTTTTCACTGCAAAAAAAAAAAGAAAAGTAAAATTTCCTAATTAATCTTTGGCTGCTCGCCCCACTGACACAAGAAAAACAAAATTTTTAACCAAACTTTCTAACATTCTAAAAAGGATTAAAAAATATAATTTAATAATAAAAAAATATAGGTACGTAATTAAAAATAAGTTTCAGGAAAGATTTTTCTTTTTAAGCTATTGCTGCTTTTTTATTTTATTCTTTAGGTTCATTAGAAAAAAAAAAAGAATAGGTAATAGTTTCTATTTGATTACAATAATTCTTACAATAGATATATCTACATATGACCTTGTGCCAGGTTAAAGTAAGCTTGCTAAATATCTAAAGTTTAAAAATAGCTTCAAATCATGCCCTTTTATAAAAAAAAAAATTATCCAATTTATTAAAGAGATTTTGTTTGATATTCGTGACAATATTCATTGTTCATGAGGATCTGTGTTCTAATTTATTCTCGATGACTATTTTGAATAATTAATGAGGTTAAATGTCTTTAGATGTTTTCTCAGTGACTTTGATGTGTTTAAATTGTGTTTGGGAGGAGAGGAGGAATAAGTGGTCTGAGGTATATATAAAAAAAAAAAAAGAGAGATAGGATATTAAAAATTTCAGTGACCATGAAAAACTCATTATTTTTATTTTTTTCTGAACATCAAAGACTTTTGTTTGTGTCTGTTTTGCTTTACTTTTTTTTTTCTTGATGACTGAGACTTTATTAATAATTATTCTTCAGAATAATTATTCAAAAGTTGGGAAGTGCATTTATTTGTATATTTTTATCTGACAAAGATCAACTTTAAGGTTGGAAATTAATTTCATTTTACCTTGTCTTTGTGTTTATTTCTATTTTTTTTTTTTTTTTTTTTTTTTACATATTGCAGTAGACAAAGTTTGAGAAATATATTTTGTCATTCATTTTTGTTTTTTCTCCCTCAGGCAAATGTTTGTTCTTGTTTGTCTATATTTCTGAGATGAGGCATAGTAACTCTTTACACCACTTGCTCAGACTGTTGTCCTCATCCTGTTTCAGCTGTTGTATGCTCCAGCCTTCTTCTGGTGATTGGAATTTCGAACCAAAACCCTTTTGTCCACTGGTGTAGATTGTTCTATTTCCATGTGCCATGCCTCTTCTGGATATCTCAGTTTCAGTTATTTCCATTTAGTAACTGTCTTTTGTTCATCTCTGCTGTGGCCAAGTATTGACCTCACAACTCTTTGGGTCAACTCACTGGATTACTTAAACCAATGCTTTTATCTACTGGGCCATGTGTTCTTGAGGCATGGCACAGGGAACTAGAACAATCTACCCTGGTGGATGAAATTGGGGGGTTTGGATTGAAATTCTAATAACCTGAAGAATTCCAGAGTGTACAATGGCTAAAATGTTGTGAATATGACAGCAAAGATGAGGACAACAGTTCGAACTATGTAAACACTGTAAATAGTTTAGGTGTTCACTTTTTTTTTTTTTTTTCTCTTTAGATAATGCTTTGTGATTACTCAATTATATTTTCATGTACTTTTTAGAAATAATCAAGAATTGGAATGAAAGTCTTTATGGCATGTATCCTGAATCCATCATAAAAATCTAGGATATAGAATTAATAAATACTAAATAATTCTGTGTATGGATTGATTATAATAAATTTAGTAGAGGAGAAATGGAAATTGAACATAGAATAGGCTGTGCTAGGGTTAGATTTTTCTAACATTGCAAGTTGTTAAAAACCAATACAAGAACTCTTAAATAACCCCATCAGATCAAGACACATTCGTATGAATGTTATGCATGGTACCCCCATCCAATGCAGAAAAATGTCTTAGCTGCATGCAACCACTTCCTCGGATCAACAACTAAAAATAGCTTTGAATGAATGAAGTTAATGAGTCTTAGCGAGGACTATCCTTCTTTGAACCTCCATGTTTTGGTGCTATAGAATCACAAAGAACTATATCAAATAACAAACTACATCACTTGAGGATTTTCAACAGCAGCAGCAACTGAAATAATTTTATATCTAACTTGTAGAATATGACAATCCATATGCTAACATTTCACACTATTTTTAACATAAGGTTAGGAAGGAAGCCTCTCTCAATACTGGAAAAAGTAAAAAATGTTAATGGACTTGAGAAACCTATTTACTGAAAAATTGTATTTTATAAATTTCAACTGGAATTAGCACTGGTTATTTGGTCAAAGAATGCCAAATATTTTCTTGTAAGGAAATGGTTGCCATTATTTGCTTTCCTTCTTTTTACCTTTTCATATGGAACACCAAAATCTTAAATGTGTGTCTGTTGGAACATGGTGAAAACATTGTCTTCAAATGTGCAATATTGGGTCATCTCATAAGCTTTATTTTTTTTTTTTTTTTTTTTTTTTTGGTTACTCATTTGCACAAATTTTATATGTAAATCTTTGATTCTTTGTTAAAGAACAATTTTTATATTTGTAACATTGTGTGTAAAAGAGAGGAAAATATGTTAAGACTTAGAAAAAAAGATCACTAAAAAACAGGTACACAAGTTGTTGGAAATGTATTTTTTTTTTTTTTTGTTTAATCATTTCATTCCAAGTAAGGTAATAAAGCCACTATGCAAGGGATTACTGAATGTTAGCATATGAGAAAAACTTCTGTTACGGAGAAAAAAACAGAATAAAAAAAACGGAAGATAATGATTGACAATGCATTTAAATTTTTGAAGATCACAGTTGAGTGGGAAGCAAGAAACCAGAAGAAAGTTCCACAAGTGAGAAGTGTGATAAAAGAAACTGTTAGCATAGAACTCGGTTACATTGTCATTTAAATTACAATATATTTGATAGGGTCAGTTGATAGTTGCAAATACCAATAAAGGAAAAAGCAGGTGTGTTGATTTTTCATTGAGTTATGAATAGATAAATCAGCAACTTACTGATATTATTTTATTCCCTCAAATAATATTCAGTGAGGTTTTTGTTTGTCGTGAGAAGATGGTCTGGAAAAAAAGCTCTCTCACTTGCTGTACCCTCTTTACCACTGACAAGTAGGTGGCAACATTTCCCTTCTGGGGACAATGAAAGTGGTCAGTACAGACTCCATTGCATCCTGTTATCTATTATTACAGGAAAAACTTTTGCCTGGTGAAAAGTTGCTTTTGACTTTCAGTGAAAAATGAAGACCACTGATGTGAATCACTATAGAACAATGATACTAGTTTTCAAATCACCAGTTTGAATTACATATGTTGTGACACTGGCACATTTGAATACCTACATTACCAAAAAAGCAACTTTTACAAATCTAAAATGTTTCAAAATGAATGATTATTTAAAAAAAAAATAAAATCTGACAATTAAATGTTTATATCTGACCTGTTTCCTCCATAAAACCAAATCATGAACTTTGATTTTGAAGGTAGCAGTTCATAGACACTGTCATTCATGAATCAGGCTAGTTTGGAGGAACATTTGACTGAAGATATAAAATATCTGAATCAATCCCATATTACCCATTACCTTGAGTGGTTCTTTGGCCTTGTATTGGGTGATCTAACTGTAAATACAAAAAGAAAGAAAAATTTGTAGGGCCATTTAACTTCATTCTATTGAAGTAGACATTTTCTCTAGGAGAAACCAGAATGTATCCCAAAGTTAGTTTTTATTACTGGTTTATATATTTTTATGCTATTAAACTTTCAAACAAATTTAGCTTTTGGTTGTGCAATGGAGCTGCCAAGTTTGAGAAAACAGATTTTAGAAACTTAGCCTGACCTTTTTAAATCTTGCACTTAGTAATAATTCTGGACTGTCCCTTTTTAATGTAACAATATTGCAATTATATTGACATTGTTGTTATCAGAACAAATCTTGATGTCACTATTAACATTATGAATATCATTATAAGCTGACCTGACAGCATTTTATGGAAATTATGAAAACCACAATTGGTTTTCTATGCAAATCTATTGCTTTGTTTTTTATCCATTTTTTTTTTTTTTTTTTTCCAGCATGTATGTGACAATTCCATATAACTAACACATGCGTGCACACACACACACACACACATATATATATATATATATATATATATATATATAATATAGGCAGAAATCTTTCATAGATACATCTTTCCATACATAGAATTACTAATATTTCTACACAATATAACTTCTGTTTCTATTCTAACAATGAGCCCCTTGAAAATGACTAGTGGACTGGCAAACATCAATTGGGACAACAATTGTTACATTTTCTACATTCTCTTAATCCATGTAAAAGAAAACTAAAAACATTAGGAAAACCGAATATGTATTAAAAAAATATATATATAATTTTATTACTTATTAAGTGTATACTCATATTTGAAATCAAGTAATTTAAGTTCAAAATAGTTATCAAAGTTCAACTTGGTGTTTTGTGATTTTTCACTTGTCAGAACTGATAAATCAGTCCTGATGAGCAAGAAATCCTGAAACATCTGAAGTCTTCTAATACAATACCAATAATAGTCACAAACAAATATAATTGTCTAGTCTAGTGAGACTAATGTAACCTGACTTTTTTTTTCTTCTTTTTTTTTTTTTTTTTTTTTAATCCATGATTTATCTGCCACTAACATTTTTCTTTTTTGAATTTAATGGTTTTCAAGATGAAAGAAAATATTGTCGAAAAATAATGAATAGCAATGATTCATCTAATACAAGTTGTATACATAAGCAAGATGGAGGCATTTTAATAACCAGAGAAATAAGGAATATATCTCTAAGGATTATGTGACAAAGATCTACAAAGTGTTTATAGTAAAACCAGTAACAGTGCTAAGGATAAGGGATTTTAGTTTAAATCTTGCTAGAAAACTATTTTCAGTCCAGTCAGAGAACAATCTGAGTTGGAATAATAATTAAAAAAAAAAAAAAAAACCTAAACAAAACTGCTCTCTCTTAATCGTTTGAAAGAACCCTTTCTACCTTCCATGGCAGATGTTAACCTCTTGGAGAGTGACTCCTTCTCAGGCTAATGATTTTTGCTGACATGAAGTAGAATGATTATATTGAAACATTTGTCTGCTGCTAAGAAGTTGGTCATGTTAGAAAATTTTTCTTGCTCGTATATATATTTATAAATCTACCAGTTGTCAAATATTGAATATTGCTGCCATGTCTAGTCTGGTGCTCCTGCCATATATTTAGAGATCTTTGATAAAATTTGATGAATCTGCAATGTTATTGGTCCTAACCTGGCATATTTTTGTTTCGATTACTTTCCTACTGCTATGACATAGCTCCCCCTGTGCTGTTTATATAAATATTTTCATGGTAACTGTTCTGATGAACTTTCTGTTATGGTACCGAGACTTTTTGAATTTAAGTGCAGTATTAGATTAGTGGCAAGGACTCCTCATTTTATAGTTGAAATGGCTAGATGTAACTGTAAGTTCTATGCTAACAGCTTCTTTTTTCACACTTCTCACTTGTGGTACTCTCTTCTGGCTTCTTGCTTTCCAGTCAAATTTAGTCTTCAAAAATTTAAATGCAATGTCAGTTATCTTCTACCACCTCGGTTCCTGTTCTTTTATTGTTCTCGCTCCTTACCGTTTTACTTTTTCTTATATTTTTTTACACTCAGTAACTTCCCGTGTCTTAGTGGCTTTATTACCTTGCTTGGGATGAAATGGTTGTAAAAAAACAAACATTACAATTATTGTCATTACAACTTTTCATAGAGGAGTATGTATTCTGTTGTTTTGAAATGAATCATTCTCATTTGAATTTTTGAGATGAGGAGCTGTTTCAGCTGTTGACATCTCCCGCTGCCTTCTGTTTCTGCAAATTAAATAAACGGCTTTGTTTGAAATTCCCAGCAGGTTACCAATTGTAAAAGACAACTGAAGAATATTGGAGTGTACAGTAGTTTAAATGTGACGAGAACAATCAAGATGAGAACACAAGTCATGAATGAGTTAGTGTTTTGCCATGACAATTCCTTATTTCAGAAATAAACAAAACAAAGTGACTATAATAAACAGGTTGATGATCCTAGGCAAAGCTTTTTTTCATTTTTCAATTACAGAAAATTTAACATACAGTTAGTCCTCATAGTAATCCCCATCTGCATGCAGAACCTTTTGCCAATGTGCCTTCAGTTACGCAATACCCGGGCAGTAAAAATTTTGTGTATTGTACACAAAGTAGTTTGAGTGCCTGGCACAAGTTTCTCATTTGTAAAGGATTTCCCACAAAGGTGTTTGTCAAGGGACTGGAAGAGGTGTTAATCTGTTGGTTCAGTAATTCAGGGAATAAGTTAGAAGGCACAGTGTCTTCCAGTGAAGTTGCCATTATGGCCACCCATATTATATTAAGCCTGTATTGTCATGGAGGAACAGTACACCTTTGTGATTAATCTATGCTGGTTCCTTCAGCTTCAGTACCTGTATGTTCTAACTGTTGTGAGTACAGGCTTGCAGTGATGATTTGGCTTGTTGGTAGTAGCTCATAGTACACAAATTGCCGACTAATCCACCAGGTACAGAGCATGATCTTGTATGGATGAAGTGGTGGTTTGTGGTGCAAGTCATAGTGTCCCATTGGTAACCATCAATGTCTGTTGCATGCTTGAATGTGTCATACAGAACCCACTTTTTATCACGGGTGAGCACATGATCAAATGTGGGTATGTTGACTTCGGATAGTGTGCAGAGTACCCACTTGCTCAAGTTATACGCCTTCCCTATGAATGTGTTCAGCAAACTCACAAATTTGGCTGTTGCCCTCCTCTATAGTCACCTTCAAAGCCTTATCATCCAGGACCTGTAATTGGCCACTGTGGACTTCATCCCAACCTGAACTTCTGGAACCAGTGCCTAGTAGTGCAATCATTATCCTCAAAAGCTTGACATACTCAATGACTTGATGCAGCTGCGAACAAGCCCACCTAAAAGTCATACAGCAGACAACCTTCAATGAGCTGCTTTGACACCATATTTCCTAGCTGCTGCTTGAGCTATGACTGGTGTGTGTGTGTGTGTGTGTGTGTGTGTACCTGTATTGGTCAAGAGTAACGCCCCCCCCCCATTCCCATTGCATTCCCAGCACTTATTTGTATATCAGTGATCACTTCTTCCCACACAACATAAGACAGCAAGAACTTTTGGTTACCATATAAAATTTAAAATCTGCTACCTTGAAGATTACTAGTTGACAGCAAGATAGATTAGAAAAAAGTGTTAAAATTTTAAGGAAACCTTATGTAGTTATGGGTTAATTTTATTATTATTGTTATTGAATGTATAAAACTCTTCAAGAATAGAAAGTCGCTCTGAACAGAAACAAGCTAGTAAATTAGTTTCAAGAAAGGTATGCCAACCTCAAATATTTAGGCAATTCTTCAAAATCCATAGGGTACCCTCCAACTTTTGGCCTATAGTCTAAGTTTTAAACTCTACTTGATCTGATAAAATCTTTTGCGTGCAGAAAAGGAGCTGCTCTACACAGTAATAACTCACAATACTTGTTCACTGCATGATGAAGCTTTGTCTGATACAAGGCAATAAATATTGGGAACCCAGTGAAATTTACTGTAATAATGGTCTGCCAAACTAGCTGTCTAACCATTATGCTATGGCAAAAATTCCTATTGTAATTTGATAAGCTAAGTCTGAAACAAGGACATGAGTTTGGTTTTTAATATATTAAGCAACATTTTTCTTATTGCTGTTGTATTTGCCTCACCCATGGAGGTTATTATTAATTTTAATTTTATTTTTTAATCTTCTGGATTTCCATAATTAAACTGCAGTCTGGTAGCATTAGTGCAAGGGTGATAACTGTAGTACAGAAAAGTTAGACAAAAAAAACAAAATCTGTTTGTTCTATAATGTAGATATCCATTAATGGGTGGGTAATGTTATTTTGCTCAGTTGTAGGTGTTGTTTTGTTCTTGATTTTATAAAATAATGAAGGAGATGCATATTGTGGGGTGGGGGCTACACACCCCTAGACATTGATGTTGAAAATAATCCTTTGAAATCTTTTGAAGCAATCAAAGTGAACTGAGAAAGAACTTGATTAAAAATCAACATGATTTCTCCATCATTACTGAAAAGAAAAATATTGTTCTTAGCCAACAATCTAATTGGCAAAGTGGAGGACACACTGACTGGCTTACGTTGTTGTGGTTGTTACAATATTCAGTTTTGTTTATATCACTTGAGTTTCAGTGGTGCTCTTGGGTGTCATATTTTTGTCAATGTCCACCAGCCATATATGGTGCCTGCAATAGAGTAATGAACAGACAAAACCATTTACTGAAGTAGTTAGGGCCTCTGGGGATTCTACGGTTTTCTACTACTGTTTTTATTATTTTATTTTTTTTTATACTCTACCCGTTTTTTTTTTTTTTTTTTTTTTTTTAGGATATGATCTCTCTCTCTCTCCCCACGCATTCTCTCTCTCTCTCTCCCCACGCATTCTCTCTCTCTCTCTCCCCACGCATTCTCTCTCTCTCTCTCCCCACGCACTCTCTCTCTCTCTCCCCACGCACTCTCCCTCTCAAAATATTTGTTAATGTGCAGCATATTAAATATGTATAAATTATAGTAATAGACTATGGATCTTTGTATTCATCCAAATTTCACATTTATTCACCAGGTCACAAAAATTCTAAGAAACATTTGTTAATTACTGAGTTTGTGCAAAGTCTACAAAACCAATTGTTTGAAACAAAAAAAATAAAAAATAAAAAAATAATTGTAAAGACCATATTAATGTAAAATATACCCTTCCTGTTTTGAAAATAGTTTTAGAAGTTGTTCATGCATTTTTTTTATTTATTTATTTTTTTTTTTGTGACCCGTCCTGTTTCTTATCAAACAGACTGCATAGCATGCAGAATAAAATGTCTGCTAATGTAAAAACCTCATTAAAATGTTCCACAATATTTCAAAAAGATTTTAAGATTTAGCCAATTTTTTTCCACCCAAAAGAAACCCATTTTAATCAAATATTCATTTTTCTTTGAATATAATGGAGTATTGTTGTGCATAAACTTTTGTTATGCATGGCTTCTTGAATCATAGATCCAGATGTGCTTTCAAAAATCAACATCTAGAATTCACCAGAGGCCAACAATTTCACCACCTACAATCACATCTGGTTGAAATATCTTTTAAAGTAGGCCTGCTGATTGTTCTTGTATATTTTGCCAGATTTTTTAGGACCTGACATGTGCTTTTCAACACTTCATAGTCATAATGCTGCAACTTTCATTGTTTAACAAAAAACATTTCTTTCATAATTTTCTCTTGATTCAATTTACAAATCAGTTACGATAAAATTCTCTGCTTTATTAGACCTGCATTTGATTTGTCCTCAAAATTGTCTGTCTGAATTTCTGGAGCCATCATTACTTACACTATTCCTGACTGCCTTCTGTCTGAATTTCTGGAGCCATCATTACTTACACTATTCCTGACTGCCTTCTGTCTGAATTTCTGGAATGAACAGTTATCATTACTTATACTATTGGTATTCAGACTATTTTCCTACTCTTTGTTGTTATAATGTTTCAGTGGTTGTAGCCTCTGGCCTTTATCAGGTTTATATTGATCTGAGTGACCTACAAATAATCCAATAGCCTAGTGGATTAAAGCATTGGTTCATAGTAATTGAGAGTTCAATCCCTGGGTCAGGCAGTGTGTACTTGGATTCAATGGAAACAGAGCCAGCAATAACTGAGCAGTACTAAAAATAAGAACTAGACCAGATACCCCCAGACATGGGCAGTGGAATGAGAACACAATGGTGAAAACCTTGTTATAACAACAACAAGGATGAGGACAAGTTTGCATGTAAATAATCTTCAAACATCTTTGCTACAAATGTTTTTTTCTCTTTTTTTTTTTTTTTTTTTTTTTTTTTTTTTTTTTCAATTTCTAGCATTGTTCTACCTTTTAAAGGCTGTGGAGTTACTAAACAGTTCTGTTTAGTCATTGAATTGGTTTTAGGAGCCATTTTTAAAGCTTCAAACTTGCAATGTTGGCATCAATTTTTGGCATAATTTTTTAATTAATTCAGGCCAATTCATGCAATTTGCTGTCCTTTGTTTACCTCTGCATGGATGGAATGGACTGCTTTCACCCTAAGTGCACAGATATTAGAATCATTCAACAAATAGACATTTTGATTCCAATAATTATTTTTTATATATTGATAAAACATGAAGTAAATAATGAGTTATGTGTGTGAATATATAACTATGTATAAGTATTTCTTGAATTTTAATTTATTTACATTTCAATTACTTGGGCTTTTTTATTTTTTTCATCCCAAGCAAGGCAGAATGCTACTAGTATGCAGGGGGTTACAGGGAATGATAGTGAGAGAAAAGACTGAGTACAAAGAGGCTTGAGGAAAAGACAGAAGATGTCAAGAAGATGGTGATGTTGCATTTAAATTTTTGAAGATTTCAGTTATCAGGGAAGCAAGCAGATGGAGTTCAACAGGCAGGAAAAGAAACTCTTGGAGTAGATGTGGCGGTTGCATTTACCCATTTCAGCAGTAAATGGGTGGGACCTAGATGCCAATCTGGTGGCATGATTAAATTCACACAGCCAGGGTACCAGGGAGAGTTGCCATGAAAATCTTTATAGAAAAGAGAGGGAAGCCATATTACATTGGTGAGAAAGTGACTGAAGTTGAGATGCCAAGTTAGGATTGATTACATTACAGATGCTTCTTTGGATTTTGTCAAGAATCTCAAGATGAATAGCAGGAGCACAAGATCAGATATGGCAGCAGTATTCGATGCACAGATGAATAGTAGGTTTGTAAATGTGCAATTCTGACGAGAAAACTGCAGCCATGATTGAACAGTGAAAATCAGAAATAAAGGAACTCCCTATGATAATTCCTTAACCATTTTGATGACTAAAGCTCTTCCTTTTGCTTGTCTTTGTTCATCAGTCCGATTTTATTTTCTGATGTTTTAGATTAAATGTTTTCATTATTTTCATCATTACATATATTAATTTTAACAAGTTCTATAGTTTGTTCCTTATTTTTTTTAGAAGCTCTGAGTTTTGAATGTGCCATGTCCTTTTAGGACATGGCACATTCAAAACTAATGACCATGTCCTGAAGGGACATGAGCGATCATGGCTCTCCTTAACTTGTCTTTTGTAGTGATATTTAATTTTTTGTAATCCCTCCCAAACCTAGTTCTGCCATCCATTTGCAGAAGCTGCTTTCCTCTGTTTGTTTTGCCTTACATATATCCTGTGAGTGTCAGATTTTCCAAGCCCTCTTTCCTCACAATGTGTCTTCGAAATTTCAACTCTCTTTAGCATTCTTTTTGTTTCCATTTCTTTAAAACTTCCTTGTTGCACATGTTCATGGTATTCTCAGCATCCTTCAGTAGAACCACATTCTGTTGCCTTGGTCTCTTCGTCTGTGAGGAGATTGCCCAGTATTCACTGCTGGAGAGAAGATCTGATATTACATAAGTCCAACTGTCTGTTTTCTTTTTTTTTTTTGTTTTTGTTTTGTTTCTAACAAAATACAAAATGAGTGAAATTTAATCTTCTACTAATTCTACTAATATCTTCAGTTGTTTACATTATTTACATCATTCAGACTGTATATAGCAATAATGATGATGACAACATTCTGACAATACCACATCTCAGAAATATAGATAGATCTTCAGTTGGGTAGAAGAAAAATATTGCCAAATAATAAAGTTTTCTGATACAAAACAAACCAAGATTTTTCAAACTGTTCTCTTCACACTATTCTTCAGCTGATTTGCACAAAACTGAAGTATCTTTTATTTACTAATGTTCAACAAATACAAGGCTCTAGAGCCACTCAAAGTAGTGTTACTAGCAGTGAGAGGTAAGAAGTGCAGTTTATGAGAATATGTGGGAAAGATAACTGTTAATCCTAGATGTGTAGAGGTTAAGACTGGTGGTCAGGAAAGCATCCTCTTGGGAAGAGGTTGTTGAAGTGGAATGTATTTCTTACTAATGGAATATGAAGGAAATGAGGATGATTTGAGCCAGTATACATGGCACAGCAAGTTTTAGCCGGAAAGGTCTGAACAAGAACTAAGGAACATAGTTCCTCAGAACATTTATCATGGAAATAGTGATAGTAGCAAATGGCGTGTGACATTTCATCTGTGGGGAAAGGGTTGTTGTTTGGAAAATAATTCTTTCACACAATGCCGTGTAGATGCTTTCAAGAACAGGTAGCTCCAGCCCAGATTTAGCAGCAGTACTCTGCTTTCAGTTTGATCTGGCTCTTGTAAAGGTAAAGCATAGCAAGAGGTGTCTGGTACTTACTGGAGTGGTACATGGAAATGAGCATTTAAACATTTTTTTAAATTTTAGGGCCTCTCACCATAGTGCAGTGTTTTTGGCTGCTTACTGCTGAAGTACTTGATTCTACTATTCCACTGGGTACTTTTTGGCCTTGTGTCAGACTAAATTTTGTATTAGTACTACAAACTGTTTTCAGAATAATTTTCATCTTATCTGCTAGTGGGAGTGAGTTTAATCCTGCTCAGATGTCTCATAACTGTGACCAGGTATCGGACTGATCTCGTTAAATAAATCTTCTTGATGCAATCGATATTTAAGATTTTAGTTCTGAGAAGCAGTGTCCATTCTTTGGAATCTGCAAAATTCCGATTGAGTAGAATTGTTTCTTTGTTTGTGCTCTTCAACATTTACTGTTTGTCAATATGTGGCCAAATGAATGATACCCATCACAAAGTGTTCTATTCACTGACCACTTTGATATCTCACAAACTGATTTATTCATTTGCTAATTCGCTTATTGACAATACGCTTCTGCTGTTGCTATGAACTAACAATGAAATATTAATTTCCAATGTCATCTAACATTTATGTAATGGGAAATGATTCTCTTGTATGTTTGTTTCTGTTCATTATCTACAGCTTGCTGTATTGTTAAACATAGAAGTACTTGCATTCGCTTAATTGATGCACTTATAGATTTGTATATTGTGTCAGACAGATCACATGTTTAAACTTACTTTACCTCTTATTTTATTTGACCTGATCTGAAATAATTTATTAGCTAAGCCATAGGGGAGATAACTTGGATAAGATTGTTTAGGCTTATTGATTTTTACGACTTTTTTGTGGGTCATTTAAAGCCAGAAAATATATTTTTAAATAGTAAGAATTTTCAGAGATAATTATTTCCTAATACAAGTCCTACTAATTAACCAATAGGTGGGGGGTGAAAACTGGTCGATTCATACCTTTCTCAATGCTATTTGGGCATAAGTGAATATAATGAACCCTATTGGAATTTGGTTCTTTTGATTTCCAATTCCAAGCCGTTATCCATTATACCAACCACATATCTATCCGAGCTTACATCACCTGGTATGCCCATGTGGCTTTTTAGTGCTCAGACATGGTTTCAAAATTTTACAAAAAAATCAGCATAAATTCAATCATGAATTGTATTTTGACATGTGCAAGTATATATTGTATTTTATTTTCTTGTAAAAATAATAAAAATTAATACTTGTTTGGAATTAAAAAAAAAAATGTCTTAAAATATGTTCCACCTGTGGAACAATGTGTACTCAAAGGTTAAAGTAGTCAGAAAATTCAAATGTCTTGGCTCAGTTATCAGCAAAGAGGGCATCAGAATAATTTCAAGAGCAACACAAACAATGGTTCTAGAATAGAAAGATTTGCAACAGCTGCCATTGTTTGTATTGTTCTTGAATTATCTGGAAAGAAGAATATCAGTCTGAAATCAAAGATCTTATTGTTGCATACACTGGCCTTCTCAATCATTCCATGTGCCTGAAAATTTTGGGTATTAACAACAGAACTACAGTGATGGATCCAATCATTAGAAATAAGATATCCCCACCAGGCATATCCTCACAGACGGCATGGTGTGAAAGCTCTTATCAAACAAGAAAGGGGCCTGATGGAAGATCTCATATCCACCGTCAAGAAGAGATATTTGAAATGGCATGGCTGCGTGAGAAGACACTGCCATTCCATATGCTTCCAGCTTTGACAAAAGAGGACAATGGCAGAGGAAAAAAATTTCAAGAACAAAACAAAAACATTGCAGTTTTCACAAATGTAAGAAAGACAAAAACATCTTTCTGAAACCAAAGACCACATTGTTGCGTGCACTAACCTCCGCAATCTTTCCGTGTGCCTGAAAATCTTTGATATTAACAGCAGGACTACAGCGAAGGATCCAAGCATTAGAAATAGAGATGCTGCAGAACCCTCCTCGGCATCTCCTCACAAACAATGGTGGGAGAGATCCTATCAAACAAGAAAGGGGCCTGATGGAAGATCTCAATATCAAGAAGAGATATTTAAAATGGTATAGCCATGTTATAAGGTTTTAGCTTTGACAAAAGGAGAAAGGCGGAAGTAAAAAAGAGCTGACTGGATGGACTGATAATGTTTAATGGAGAAAAAGATAATGTCTGTCTATATTTCTGAGATTAGGTATTATGTACATTATTTACATTATTTGGACTATTGTCGCCATATTTATTACGTTTCTGCCGCTGTACGCTCCAGCCTTCTTCAGGTGGTTGGAATGTCGAACTGAACCCTTTATTTTGCTCACTGGGGTAGAATGTTCTAGTTCCATGTGCCATGTTTAATGGATGTCAGTTATCTCCTATCAATTTTTCCCTCTGAAAGTTATCCACTGCCTTAACTGGGTATTGAACTCGCACTTTTTGGGTCCTGTCACTGGATCTAACCAACGCTTTGAGGACATCTGTGTATGAATTTCTGGGTATTATAAACCTAATGTCTTCAGCAACCATTTTTACCAATGCTCATATTTGCAATTTTTGCTGTTATCATTTCATGTTTTTACCAGAGCTCATATTGCAACTTTGTTGTTATTATTGCTTTTCTATGGCACTCCTTGTAATAAGATAATGGTATGTAACAGAGGGAACTGGTCTGATTTTCAGCTGTGCAGTGACCCTACGACCACATCCTGTCATGGGACTGATGATGCATGATGTTTATGATAATCTGCAAAGAGTCATTAAGCCATAGAAAGCAAATCAATCAATCAATCAATATTTGATGCATGCAATTACAATTTACTCGTGACTTAAGTGCTTAACAAAAATAAGGATTTATTCTGAAAATCAATGTTTGTGTTAGTATCGATGTAATTAAACATCTTGCAAAAATATGGAATTATTTTTCTATTTTCATCCCAATAAATATGTCATAAAGTTAAATTACATATTATAATTAAAATCTCATGATGAACGAGAAATACATTTTAAGAAAGTTAAAAATTGGTGGTCAAGAACTTAAAGTAGTGAGAAAATTAAAATATCTTTACCAGATTATTGATGAAGATAGCTCCAGAATAGAAATAATTTCAAGAACAAAACAAAACAAAAAAAGGCAACTGTCACAAAAGAACAATCTGGAAAGACAAGAACGTCTGTCTGAAATTTAATTTTTCATCTGGGAAATGTACCCAGGTCATTACAAATTATCTGTCCTGGGTATGACAATAAACTTTGTCCAACAGCAAGGCCCCTGATCAGGAGGTTTTGAGATGCATGGAACCATCTCTTAATTGCTGGTGTTCCCAGGTCCACCCTGATCCTGGGTGGTAGCACCTGTTAGGGTCTCAGCTATGGGTGAATAGTTAACACCAAAACTGGGGTAAAAACACTATGAATGTGTAAAAACATATTTTAATACCAGAAATACTTTGTAAAAAAAAATTATTTCCAGCAATAAATTTCTGAAGAAGAAAAAAAAAAACTATTACAAGCTATACATTTTTGAGGAAAAAAATATTACGAGCAATAGTTTTTTTTTTGAAAAGAAGTTATTACAGCAACACATTTTTGAAAAAAAAAAAATTATTACCAGGAAATAGATTTTTGACAAAAACAAATCTTACCAGCAATGGAAATTTTGTCAGCATTAAATAACCCATTCAGGTTGATATGCCGTAAAACAAACCAAACCGAATCATTACAAATTATACATCAAAGTGAGGGAATGTTTAACACTTCCTTTGTTTAGATGGTACCTAAACATTATGATGTGGCCATACTATTTCATCATTTTCTTTTTGATGGGTCTGTTTCTTGTTTGATGGTGTCAAAAGCCATACGAGCCCAACTTATCTCACTGTTACTTGTGTGTCACTGTTAATTATTTGAATCTTGAACAAAATTTTTCAAGTCGGTTTTCATTTTATAAATGTTTAAACTGGTTCCCATACGATCACTGAAGTTAAGCAACATCAGTACCTAGATAGGTGACTGCTTGGGAATACCAGGTTCTTTAAGCTTGGATTCTCGGGTGGTGTAACGGATAATGGTTCAGAATCGGAGAGCTGAGTTACAATTTCAGTTGGGTTTGTTATATTCACTTGTGTGTAAATATTCTTGGGAATGGTATGAATCCACCTCCTCTCCCCCAGCTATGGGTTCATTAGTAAGACTTGTATCACCAAGCCATTATCTCAAAGAAAATTCTTATCATCTACAAATATTTTAGGGCTTTAAATAATCTGCAAAGGGTTGATAAGCCGTAGAAAATGAGTCCGTCAATTACATATTTTTAAGTGATGGCATATTGAGGTTGAAAGAAATCTAGTAAGAGTGTCCACTGAAAATTTGTTTTAGGACAAGTGAATGAAGTATTCTAAAAGGCCATTTTTTTTTTTTTTTTTTTTTTTTTTTTTTGTTGTTGCTTCATTTGTTCAATTTCTTTTTATCTTAGATTATTTATATTATTCAGACTGTTATCATCATCTTCATTGCCATATTCACAATGTTGTTTCAGATGTTGTACCCTCTGGCCTTCTTCAGGTGATTGGAATTTTGAACCGAACCCTTTATTTCATCCACTGGGGTAGATTGTTTATGTATTAATACTCTTGGGAAAGGTACAAATCCTCTTCTTATCCCTCTCCCCTCCCAGCTATGGGTAAATAGCAGGACAGATCGTGTTCTATAGCCTTGGCTGGCAACTGGCCTAACACTGAAAAAAATGGCAACCTACTGCAGGAAAAAATCTCCCTTGTCAATCATGTATGAAAAGATGCACGATTGCCTCGGTGTGTATCATGCATGGCACATAAAAAGAGTTCAGTTCGAAATTCTCAAAAAGTTCTCAGGAAATTTGTCTGAAGAGAGGAGAGAAAGGATATAATATTTAAGATATTGGAACTAAATCCAAATCACTCGGTGAAGAACTCCTCATCTCAGAGAATGAAATCAGTTTATTTATTAAGCTCAGTTTTGTCTAGCACAAGACCAAATATGGAAAATGCAACAGAGAATCTTTTCAAGCTGACAAGAGACCCAGAGCTGGTAGTGTGTGGTGCAGTAAACACCAGGAGTTACATCTTCTTCCATAATTGGCTGTTGAGAGAGGACCTTCTACTTAGAGTAGGAGGTGCTAACAAAATTTGCATATGAACAATAATAGGCAGGTATTAGCCAATAGTCAGTGTGTCTCTGGAACTGAGAGCTCCTTTCAACTGAGAAAAAGCTGGTGTTGACCAGCTTTTTCTCAAAGTGTGGAAAACTAGACAAGACAAACACAGAAAAATTAGTATTAGAAAAATTGTGCCATTCTTCTTCCAAGTGAAGAGGGCCTGCCTACCTGAAAAACAAACCTTTTAATTCCTTTTTTTACTTGGTGTCAGTGGGGGAGGGATGCAATTACCAAAGCAGGTTTCTTTTTTTTTCTTTTTTTTTTTTTTTTGTCAGTTTAGCCTTTTAATAATTTTCTTAGATGTTAGTATTCTTATTAAAAATATAAAATGTCATAAAAAAAAAAAAAACTGGAAGAGAAAAAAACAAAAAACAAATTAATAACTACAAGTCTTTTAATATTTGTTTTTACTGTTATTGGATTCTTGTATCTCGGCAACATTTAATCATCTTGCTTATAAATATCAAAATCAGCAAGTTTTGACTTTTGTGTGTTGAATGCTAATAATTATTAAATAGCAATTACTGTTAACTGTCTATCATTATTTACAAATACGATTTCCCTTAAAACAAAAATCTGTTTTGCCAATGTCATGACATTGAGATTCTAGAGCCTGGCAAGGCTGACAAGTTTTGTAATTGATGAAGATGGTTGTTGGGTTTGAAGAGATGTTGCAAGGTTCAGTGGCTAATAAAGAAGGTGAATGATCACGCCCTCTCAAATTACCAGTTGCTTTAACAGTAAGTATAATCTCTAAGTATAAGTTATGGAAGACTCTTAGCATATGGCCTATTACTTGGAAGCATTTTATAATAACTTATGCTGTATGAGTGGCAAGTAATAGACCAACTACCACTTGTAAGCCAGAAAAACCTGGAATGAGGCCTTGATCTACAAGGGGTGTGAAGGCAGCACAACAGTTATAGACATGGAAAGCACATTTAGCAAGCAGTTTGCTTTCTGGCCTTGTCTGTTGTGTTCACTTTGCTTAATGCTTTTAAGAAAGGTATAAATTCATCCTGTCTTCTACCAGGCATGGGTTAAATATCAATGTAGACTTCTCTTAAACATTGATTGACAGTCTAGGAGTAGGAAAACTAAATTTCAAACTGTCAGGAAGACAATAGGGAAACTACTTGTCTTGAAGAAGTCATGGCATTTCACACACATTAAAGAGAAGGCTTTGCAGAGTTATCATTTATTTACTTAGTGCATAGAAGTGGTCTGCAGGCTGTGATTGAAGCCAATGGGGATTTTATTGAATAACTTTAATCTTTTAGTATTTCAAGATATTTTTATGTATTTTTGGTAAATATATCTGTTAAAATGAGATGTTAGTGTTATTTTTATTTTTGTGTAATTTAGATGACAATTTATCCATCGTACTCTCTCTCTCTCTCATATATATATATATATATATATATATAATATATATATATATATATACACACACACGTTTCATTAAATAATGTAGATAAGTATTGTCTATATATTTTATGTAAGTTCTTTTCATATCGTCTGATAAGCTTAATAACATTATCATTAAACAATGAAAGAAAATCACAATATTGATACATATTTTTTAATCCAATCTAAATATATATATATATATATAATTTGTTATGCAGTGTTATATTAGAACATGCACATATCCACTACAAAATTGTACATTTTTGTTTCAACGTCAAAAAAAGGAAAACCTTTTTTAAACATCTCATCAAGTGGGGAATCAATGTTACTAAAAACTTTATTCAGAACTACACTTGGGGAGATATATATATATTAGAGTTATGACTTTTTGCAAAATAATTGATTTCCTATATAATAATTCAATGAACTTTTGTTAAAAAATAATGAAGACTGGTTAAATTCAGGTAATTTAAAAAAAAAATGTCACCCCTCCCAACACAAAATTTCTAAAACCGTATATAAGTGTAGTAGTACTATGACTTTTTATAACCTTCTAGAAATTTTGTTTATTTGTAAGTTTGTATGTTATGCTATAGCTATAAACTGTTAAATGTGTTAAAAAAATATGTAACTACTATCCAATTGCATCATTAACAAATTGAAAAATAAAGTTTGAAATATTTTGATTATTTTTTTATTTTATTTTTTTATTCTTATTTTTTTTTTTTTATTTTTTTTTTTTTACCTCTATTGCATATATGGTAAAATCAATTTTCGGTTTGAGGGTGACCTTTTGCAAGAGCTAAAATAAATTAATGCCTTTTTCAATACTTTTTAAGTTCATTGATTTATGACACAAGAACATAGGGTTACAAAAAAGTCATATATAATGTCTGGAAATTTAATCCAGCCCTTTAATATTAATGAAAAACTAGCTTATGTAGTCCCCTTCCAAGTACTTCCTTTGGAATCTAATCTACTTATCCTAGCATCTTCCCACTTTTCAAAACTTTGCTAATTTTCTTTTGAGATCACCATCAGCTTCTTTGCATTCTACTTAATTTTGTCGACAAGCTAATGTCTCCTTTCCAATGGTGATAGCCACAAATCATCAGGAGCTATGTTCTATGTTCAATTTCTTTTCTGCCTATACTTAATTTGTTATATCTGATCCATACACCTACTGGGGGCATCTGGGTTCGACTCTTAGTTACTGCCACCAATATGTGACCCGGTTGATCGGCGGTCGTTGCTACATGGTGGGATCCTTTGGTTAGGGTACCAAATGGGATGGTTGGTTGATTCTGACAGCACGAATACGTAATGG
Source organism: Acanthosepion esculentum (assembly GCA_964036315.1). Lineage (NCBI taxonomy): Eukaryota > Metazoa > Mollusca > Cephalopoda > Sepiida > Sepiidae > Acanthosepion > Acanthosepion esculentum. The sequence goes on along the minus strand of OZ038493.1, from coordinate 48,681,614 downwards.
TTTCACACCACATGCAACCAGTTCAACATGTGCAGGGCATAGTCTAGGAAGAGATTAAATAGATGAAAAGAGGAAGTCTCTATGGATGTGGTCATATGCTGCTGTGAGGTTGACAAAGCAGGTGTACACTTTCTATTAGAAAGGTAAGCAATTTTTTGTAGTTGTTTAATGACATATCTCCCATTGTTGCATTCCTTTCCAGAACGAAAACCAAACTGGGTTGTGAGGCATTGAATTTCATGCTGCAATGAGAGCCTAGTTAATGTTCATTAATACTTTTGCTGTGATGGATAATGTGTTATTGTGAGATTAGCCTGAGTTTTTGGAGGTCAGTCAGTTATGTGTCATGCGTGATACATACTTAGGCAATCATGTATCGAAAGATACATGACTGATGAGGCAGATTTTTTTCCCGCAGTAGGTTGACATTTCTTTCAGTGGTAGACCAGTTGCCATCCAAGGCTATAGAACCAGGTCTGTTCTGCTACTTACCCATAGCTGGGGCGAGAAGATGAGAATTCATACCTTTTCCAAGGGTATTAGCACGTAAGTGAATGTAATCGATTCGACCATTTTGGAGGTGCATTTCTGATTCAGTTTTTTTTTTTTTTTTTTTTTATAAAATACAGGAACTTGTTATTGAATTCAGAGAGAAAGTAAGTTATTTTCAAAAGTTCAGCTTCAATGTTGATTGATGCTTTATTATTCCTTACTGTTTTTTAATAGCTTTTTTAAATTCCTCATCAGTAGGTTCATTTATTGTTTGTTTGGGGGATGGGCTTTCTTATAGTTGGCTGAATATTGGTATGTGTTTTCTTTTTCTGGGAATATTAAGTTTAGTATGGTCAGGGTTGAGATGTGACTGTGATTTTTGAGGCCAGGACACTTCTTCTGTGGGGGTTTTGACTGTATGATATTGTGTTTTTAGGTTTTTTAATTTCATTTCTAATTTTATGAAGATACTGGTTTCTCAAAGAATTATTTAATTTTTTTTATTTTCTTTCCTTTAATTGTTTGGTATTTTCCTCATTTTTTTTTTTCTCCTCTTCTGTTTGTTTCTTTCCTTGTATCAGTTTTTTTCAATTCAAGGTTGTCGTCCCATAGGTGTATATGTTTTTCTTCCAGGTCTTCTTGGGGTGGTCTTACTTGTGTAATGCAATGTTTACCAAAAACACTGCAAAAAAATTATTCACTGTGAATGTGACAGTTCTGCACTACATAAACTCACACAATGGCATCTCACTGCTGAATATAAACCCATGGGAGTTTTTCATTTAAGTCTGTGTAGTAAAGTTTCCTCTAAGTTACACCAAGGCTACTCAACTGGTTCTCTACCTATTCAAAATGGCTGAATACTTTCTGGACTGACCTTAATAATTTTTGTGTGAGCTTATATTTTAATCATTTTATCTGAAATTTTCTTGCTTGTGATGTGTTTCTGGAAATAAAATTAAGTAGCACACACACACACACACACATATATATATATTTAAAAAAATTTTTTTTTTTTATTTAATCAGTGGAAATATTTCATTTGTGAGACTAAATGGTCCCTGCTTTAATTTCAGGTTTTAGTATTACTATATTGAATCATTTTGTATAAATATTTTAGAATATAACCATTTCCAATTATATAATATTTCCAATTTAATTGTCCTGCCCGCAAATTAAGCTGCATGTTCTCAAATCAAGATTTGCATCCAACCAAAACCTGGTCGATTCTCATGCAAGACTTTTACTGGCGCTCATTATATTTAGCTTTAACCCATCTTTTATTGCCTTTCTCTCCCAGCACTTAATTGTCAGCCTCAGCCAAGCATGGGGTTTTTGCATGCTTGAGTGAACATTATAGAAATAGATGATTGTAAAGTTCTTATCAAGCTATGGTGTTAGGAGAAAGTATATCTGCCACTGAAACAGGACTTGGATTCAATTCCCAAAAGGCTAGCATAATCAAGTAAACTCTTTGCACATAAAAACTTAAAGCACGTGTGTGTGTGATCTTGTTCATACATTCTTAATTTTTTGTATTTGTGATGATATTCCATTGTTATAATAATAACAAGTGGAAATAAATTCTTTTTTCTTTTGTGTTAAGTTTTCATTGGATATTTTTACTTTTAATGTTTTAAAAATGAAAACTCTAATATGCAACAATAGTTTATTGTATAGATAAAATTACTAGATTACTCATCCAGAAAAATATAATGCAATTGAAAAATGACGGAAATGTATCCATTCACCTTCTGTCTTTATATATATATATATATATATATATATATATATTTATATATATATATATACACACATCCTGATGGCTTTAGGACAGGATCTCTTAGATAATAACTGGCTGATATCATTAAACAAAGGATATAAAGATTGCAACAATTTATTTGTTAGAATTTCATTATTAGTTTTATTATAAACAACCTTATGAAAAATAAAAATTTATTTATCGAATTAATTTTAAATAAATTTATCACTTTTGCAGAGGATCATTTTGATAACAATAACTACCTGATAACATTTAAGTGAAGACAAAACATTGAACAGTTTACATTCATAGTTATAAACAAATTTGCATTATAAAAAAAATAAATGACTTTTATTACAATCACTTTTTATTACAATCACTGTATGTGTCAGAAGGTCTGCTCTGAACATGATACCACCTATTTTATTATGTTGGTACTCAGAGGCAGATGCTGGCAGGAGAGGTTGAACCTTCCTGCGAGTAGCCATTTTTTCTCCCCCCCCCCTTACAAATAGCTTCTGAGTAGTAGTATGGTAAAATGCTATCTGGCATTTCCTCTGTGCAAGAAACTTGGCACTTACCAACATTCATCAAAACTTATTGAATGTTCATGCAATCAAATAATGGATATGGGCACACTAGTAACAGGTGTCTGTGTATTTGTGCATGTGTGTGTTACATGCCACACTCCAGGCAGCCCTACACAGATGTCACCTCATGAAATGCAAGCTCTTGCTTATTGTTGGTAAAATTACATAGCCATTGAAAATTTTGTATGCCACTTGTTATCTGGTGTAGTTTCCGTAGAAATAAGCCGGAAGCATTACTTTCAGACAATTGCGTGTCTGTATATCCGTATTATTAAATAAAACAAAGAAAGACAGTTACATTGCTTGATCAGTTGTTCTCTGTATTGAATTAAGTCTTATATTGGATGGAAATTTATGAATTAAATGTTGGTATTTAAATTGGTTTGAAAGTGTGTCCACTTACTTTGAACCATTTCTTTGATCATCACCAGAGGTAGAGGCATGATCATTGATATGTGTGTTAATGTCAGCCTATTGAGAAACATATTGCCAATTAAGATTTAAATTTTAGATTTGACATTTATGCAGTATAGCATAACACGATGTCATGTGGCTGATGCACAGTTTAGATTACATAACATGAGTGCCATTGTTAAAGCAAGTCTTTTTCTGTGGGTGATGCTCTTCTTTTAATATTAGTTTCTTCTGTTATTCATAATATTATTTCATTATGCAGACTTGTTAGATCTACGATGATCTGCCATAGATTGACAGGGACATTATGATTGTGTGATGTGACAGTAAATTGTACTCTATTGAGAAAAATGGCAAGTAATTTGTTGAGAAAGAGTTGTAGTTGTAAGACCATTGTAAAATATAATTCTAAGGAACTGTAGCAAACAAAACCAGAAAAATAATCATAAATTTTCAAGAATATGGCATTTGACAGACATAAAAACAGATGTGAAAAAATGTCACATTCAACCTAAGAAAAGGTACATATATATCATATAGAAAGCCCAATGACAAACCACTTTACATACAGACAACTTCCAATCACCTGCCAACAATCAAGCAGGTCCCACAATCAATTAACCAATGAAACATTCAACAAAACCAAAAAAAGGTTATTAAACAGTCCTAAAAGATAGTGGATATTTGGCAACACTGACATACGTATCACCCAGTACAAAAAAGCTAACAGAAATTGAAACCTAATATGGTTCAACCCACCATACAACAAAAACTTAAAAACAAACGTAAGAAAAATATTCATAAAACTTATACGCAAACACTTCCCCACCATGAAATACTTGCTACAAGATGTTCAACAGAAACACAGTAAAAATCAGCTACACTTGCACCAAGAACATGGCACAAATAATAAACCAGTACAGCAAAAAGATAACCAACAAGCCATCCACACAAATCAAACCCACCTGAAACTGTCGAGCAAAGAATATTACACCAAAAATATGGAAATGTTATTTTTATCAATTATTTTACTTAGTTCATGCAGTAAATGTATACCTATAAGCTCACAGAATATGTACTATGCAAACTTCCCATTGTAACATCAAAGGTTTTTTTTTTTTTCCTTTAGCTATGCATCTTCATTGTCAAATAATAGACACAGCAAACATTCAAACTTGAAACACTGTCACTGCTTGGTGTTGACCTCGGTGTCCGTTTTTATATTTATATACAATCTCTCGGATATTGAGCACTTTTACCCATAAATATAGCATATTTTAAAATATTTTTATTGTGTGTGTGTGTGAGTGAATGTCATCAAACAAATTATTATAGAAAATTATTTGAAACCTACATATACTCCTAATCCCAGCCACAACAAAAACAATATCAACTTATTACAATTAGATGCACTCTAACTTGATGAAAAACAAGAAAGCAATTAATTCAGATATATAAAACCTATTGATAGTAAAAGCTGTGTAACATTCCTTATCAAATATAAAAAGTTCAAAACATCCAACCTCATTATTACAAATAACACTTCTCTGGAGAAATATGTCCATTAACAGACTGTCTCTCCAATTTTGTCCCAAAAATCGTCACTATATCTCATCGTTTTCTACCTGAACATACTAATGTCAATTGGTTAATGGATGTGAAGTATGAGGCTAGGATTGAAATATAATGATTAAAATGATGAGGCCACTATTTTAAATGCTACATCTATTCTATAATATGAGGGTGGGCTGAAAAGTTCCTAGGCTAACTATGAAGGATTGATGCTAGATCTGTGAAATCTTGCATGCTTTAATTTAAACTCTTATTAATAACTGCAGTGTTTATTTCCAGATAAAATGATATCTGACTGTTCAAAGATTTCAAAAGTAACTAGTAAAGACTTCTCTTGAAAATGGACAAAATTTGGCATTGTGTTATCAAGTACCTGTAGAAAAAGGGTTTAGCCCCAAAGGACATTTATGCTGACATGTTTGCTACATTAGATGTTGCTCCAGCTTTATCAACAGTGTAAAAATGGGCAGCTGAATTTAGGAGGGTAAAGGAGTCTTGAAGATGACCCAAGATCTGGACTTTCTGCAACTGCCACCACCAAGGATAAAATTGATCGTGTTCACCACATGGTAAAAGATGACAGGTGATTGGCTATAAATCAAATAGCCAATGCTGTGAAAGAGTTGAGAATATTCTCTACAATGAACTAGGCATGGTTTCTGCTCGGTGGGTACACTGTCTTCAGACTTGATCAAAAGCATATCAGGCTGATCCTATCCGATGTTGTTTTCTAATCTGGAATGATTGTTTGTCTCTGGCTCAAAGCAATGAACTAAAGAAACAATCCATGCAGTCAAAATACCCCCCTTTTCACCTGCTCCAAAGAACTCCAAGGTTGTTTTTTTTTTTTTATGCAATAGTTATTGTATTTAACTATATTCAGAAGGGCCACACCATCACTGGAGAGTACTATGCCAACCTGCTGAGGTAGTTATGAAAGTCTATAAGAACCAAACACCTAGGAAAACTGTCTTGGTTTTGATAGTTGCTATGTGTGACTGGTTTTTAAATTGTTTGATCACCCTCCTTATTCTCCTGATTTGGTCCCATCTGACTATTTGTTCCCCAACATTAAAAAATATTTGTCTGGGAACCAGTATATCGCAGTGATGACATCATGCCTGCTTTTGGAGCTTTTATCCTGTTGGACAAAGTCATCAGCATTCAAGCACTACAATACAGATGGAAGAAATATGTGGATCATAAGGAGAAGTATATTGAAAAATAAACCTCATTTGGTCACATTCTATGAGAGTATCTTGATCAGCCTATGAACTTTTCAGTTGACTCTTGTATATAAAAAAAAAGGTCACTTGGTTGGTCTATTGGTTAGGCAACTAGCCTTCACCCATGTTTTTAAGTAATAAAATCTTCTGACGTTATGGTAACAAGCAGCATTAATTAACATCAATGAGTGAATAGCTCATTAGTAAATAGGGAAGATCTGGCTGATAATATATAGTATATATTTTGTGTTAGTTTTCTTTGGATATTTTAATTATTTTAAAAACTATTGCATTGTGAAAGGCAACAGTGTTTCATTCTATCAATAAAAGTCCCAGATTACTCATGCAGAAAATATAACTAATGCAAAATTAATAAAATGTTGCTGTCTCCTTGTTTGTTCTTTACAGTCTGGGTAAATTATTGGAACAATAATCTTCATGTCAAAGCTTCAAACAAAACAGGAATGCTGAAGAGGGAATTTAGAGAAATAATTTAAAACTAATCAATTAAAACAGCTAATATGAAGATACAAGTTCAGAGGACTCTTTGAATTATAATTCTATAAAAGAGACACAAACTCTACCAGTTCCAAAAACCCCAAACTGTCTCTCCTTTAGAAAATCTACTTGAAAATCCAAACAGCCATTTTGATTCTAAACTAATGTTTTCTTTGCCATTTACTTCTATTAAATTCCAAAATGTAATTTTATAGAACATTGTCATCATTTCAAAAAAATAAATAAATAAATAAAAGAAATTCTCAGTTTTTAATTAAATATTCAAGGTTTTTGTGCTATTTCAGTCATAAAATTCCACCCCCATAAGGACCTTGCTTTTATGTCTTCTATTGGAGAAGTAAGTTAATTTTTATTACCTCAGGGAAGTTGTTATTCATCTTAAGAGATGTCCAAGAGAGCTAATCATTTTTAAAATTGACTTTTCTAGGTTTTAATATTAATGCTTTTTATGCCATTTAAGCATGTTAGTTCATACTAATGATTTTGCAATAATGACCTTGCATGGCAGAACTCTGAGTTGCAAGAGTCAAGAATTAAGTTTTGTCAGTTCACATTTGTGGTAAAGAGAAGACAAAAAAGAGAATTTTTTCTGTATAAACATGCATAACAGATTTTATTCTCTTCAATTAAGTAATATATACAAAAGGTGTGATTAAATTGTCGACACTTTATATTTTTAATTTCACTCATGCACATTGTTTTTGATTTTGTTGACTACACAGTATAGTAGTATTAGTTGGGTACCTTCTGTGAGAAAAAGAAATTTGGAAACTGCATGCTGTATTGCTTGGTATTTGCATCGGAAACTCCAGTATGAACATTTCAGAGTGTTTGGGTGTCAATCTGTGGTGGGTGCACAGGATTTGGAAAGAGTTGAATGAGTCTAATGGTTATTATGAAGGCATTGGCAGCTTGGAAAACTTGCTTTGATTATTCTGATATCAGAACAATCAATGAATTTTCTCCCAAATTTGTTGGTGAAGGCCTCGGACACAGCACAGTCCTGCATTAAGTGCCTTGAGGAGATAGTGCTGATTTGGGTCAAGAGGGTGGCTGCTGGAGGATCCTTTGCTAACAGGATTCTGCACCATGCCACGCAAGCAGGAGAACTTCGTGATGGCTGTCAAACAATTTCTGTGACCACATCACTTCTTACACCTGGCAACCTAACTTCCCAGACTGCAAACCCCTTGATTATTATGTGAGGGGGTTCAGTTGAGCAAAAGATCAACAAGACTCCTTGTGATACCAAATAACTGAAGGCAATGATTATGGCAGCATTTACCAACTTAAACAAGGTGACTATCCAGGAGAGTTGCAGGAGATTTGGAAATCATCTCAAGGCTGGTGTTGAAGCCAGTGTCGATTTTATTGAATAAATTACTCTTTAGTATTTCAAGATATTTTTGTATAATTTTGGTAAATATATCTGTTCAAATAAGATGTCAGTGTTATTTTCATTTTTCATGTTGTGTAATTTAGAAGACAATTTATCCATCGCACCTCTCTCTCTCTCTCTCTATATATATATATATATATATATATATATATATATATATATATATATAAATGTTTGTGTTGTGTGTGACACTTCAGTCTCATGAATGATCTGCATACAAGTCCACATATTGTGCAACAGTGAAGATCTAGGGACATAACAGGAATGTTTGCTGACACTTTTTGCTGTTGTCTTTCATCTCTTAGCCAGTCAATATGACTTATTTCAAAATTTTTGATACCACTCTGGCACAAACATCCCCAGTTATTTCTATCCAGGGCAGCTCACTCAAAGTTAGTATGTGGTATATTGACAGCTGAGAGGTTACTCTTTAGCTTGTCTTTATACTTGAGCCATGGCTGTCCAACAGTCCTTTCTTTGTCCACTGTCAAGCTGGCTATACATGAGGACCTAGCTGGACTGAAGTGTCACATATGACACAAACATGAAAACTGAATAAGGTTGTCAGATGCAATGCGAGAGTCCATTTTATATAATATATATATATATATATATATATATATATATATATATTTTAAATAAAAACAGATTGCTTTAAGGTTCCATATAATAAATTATTTCACCACAGCCCTTTTAAAGGACAGTGGATCATCAGATTTATTTCCAAATGTTGAAATGAAAAAATGAAAATAAATTTACACATTTATGACGGGCAATAATAAGGAAACTCACGAAGTGGGGGGCAGTGTAGGGGGGGTAGAGAGACAGCATTGAGTTAGATGTAACATTTCTATTGTTTCAAATTTAAATTTTTGCTGAAATCTAGACATTGACACTTTAAATCTGTTAACGGAAGTTATATCTTGATTAGGAAGTGGGATGGACAAAGAAGTATATAAAGAAAAAAGAAAAGAAAGAAAAAAGAGAGAAAAAAAGTATGCTCATCATCTCTAATATTGCATTAAAATGCCACTCCATATTAAATTAATACTAAATTTTAAGTAATAGAATTTACCAATGTAAAAATAGTCACTAATCAATCTCATAAATAAAATTCAAACTGATAAAGATATCACCTTAATCAATTACTACTAGATGTAAACTTATATTTGAGAAAAAGTTTCTAGTGTTTTAATGTAAACTCTATATTTTTTAATTGACTATTTCACATTAAATCCCCAAAATGTCCGTAATAAGGTTTTTTAAAAAACTGTAACATATAATTAAATGGCTTAGACTGTTTTAACTGAAAAATTTACGAAATCTCAAAGTAAAGAAAAAAACAACGCCTATTCCAATAGAAGTTAATGGCACTTTTTTACAACTTCTTTTTCTTTTTTTTCTTTTTTTCTCTGGATTCTATCCTCATTGGGTTTTCCCATACGGATTACCTAGTTTTTCGTAAACTAATATATATATATATATATATATATATATATATATATATATGATACTCTTGTTTACTTATGTGCATGTGGGATCCTTTTATTACTTTAATATTGGGTCTAGAATTGTAAATGAATTTTATTGTTATCAATATCCTCATCTTTATTTTTGACAGAACATTTTGGCTGGTATATTCCATATTTCATTGGCTAACTTGTAAGTTTCATCTGAAATATCTGGGAAGTATTTTAACGGAGAACAGAAAATACAACACTAAAATCCAAAGGCGTATCAGAATAATGAAAAATGTCTTTCAAAAGGTTTAAGCAAAGAAATGGGGAAATTTCTTTAGAAACAAAGAAAAGAGTACTGAACTGTTATGTAATATTGGTCCTCTTATATGGCAGTGAATGCTGGACAATCTTCTCACAGATGAAGAGATTGGAGGCAGAAATATGGTTCTACAGAAGGATGCTGATAATACCATGGATTGAACATGTGAATAATCTATTGACTGAGCTTGTATAAATGGTTGGGAGAACAGGGATTAGGAGATATAGCCAAAATACAAACCTTACTAAGGGTTAGAAAGGACTGGAAGTAGTAGAGAGCCATGATTGCCCATGTACTGAAGGAACACAGCACATAGGAGGATTTATTGTTCTTGCCTCATTGTTTGCAACTTATTCTGTATATTTTATCCAAAGTGACGGTGATGAGAAAGAGTTTGATCTTGATGCCTCAAAAACCAAACTAGTTACATTCCATGACTGCCAATCAGACCCTGATCTACTGACAGTCCTGATGAACAGATGTCCCCTCAAGGTGGAACTGTCTTGAAAGAATATTAGGCCTCAAACTCACACCCAACCTCAAGTGGAACTCTTGAATATGATCCATCACTAAAGATGCAGGTAAAATAATTGACTCCCTGTACAACTCCAGTAAGTACCTGACTCCTCATGTTGTCCTCTATCATATAAGAGCCAGATCAGGCCAAAAATGGAGTACTCTTGCCATATTTGGGTGGGAACTGCCCAGTCCTCACATTCCAGTCTTGATAGAATTCAAAAGCATCTCAGAGTCCTTGTTGGAGAAAAATTATTTTCCACCCTCCAACCTCTCTCTCACAGGCTGGATGTGACAAGTCTCTCACAGCTCTATTGCTACTTCCAGTGTTCAGACAAAGTACATTCCTTGGTTCTGCCAGGTTTAACCTTTACAGCTAGGACCTGCCATACAACTTACATGATGTACAAACCACCCACATTCCCTCTGTATTTCATCAGTGAGAAGTTCTACTTAAACAGCTTCTTTCTGTGAATGATTGCACTGTGGAACAGATTCCCAAGGGGATGTTTCCCTGCTTACTATAATCTTAACCTGTTGGTTAACTCTAAACCATTATCTTCTATCCATATAAGCTACCCCTTACAGCAACCCTCCACCTTGAGTGCCTTGTGCAATGTGAACCTTGCTAAAAAAAAAAAATTGTTACAAACATTCCAAATGATGACTTTCTTCAGGAAAAGATTCAAGATTTTCTTTAAGATTACTGGATATGAAACTGAGTGAAGTTTGTTGAGATAATCGATTGAAATGTGGCTGCATAATAAACTTGATACCAGTGTATCTAAAAAGTAGAGGAGGAGCATTTCTAATGTTAGCTATTTGTGCTTATTTTGGGGTGCAAATTGCAAGCATGTTATGCAGTATATAGGATAAGGGCAGGAAATGAAGACTGGTTTAAAACTTATTTAAAAAATGAAGTCTGTCACAACAGTTGAAAGGTCAGGGTTTTGTTGTAAGACTTGGGCTGGGGATTTATCACAATAATGGTTGAAATTTTTTTTTAGTTTTGGAAAGAGAAAATCCAGGATTATATTGTGCATCATGCAGAGTAACAGAAGGAAAAAGTCTCTATTCATCTTCCTGTCTAATTAGAAATATGTTCTTTTTATATAAAGAATCTCAGGAAGTAATGAACCGTGTTAAGACTGCATGCCGAGAACATAAAAGCTGAGGAGGGACATAAAGATGATAATCTACTCACTAATAAAACCATTTATTTCCTTTTCATAATCCTCAGTGGCCATAATGTATTTGTTTCTGATTCTCACTTTTTAACTCTCCAATATAAACCTTTTAAAACATATGGGATCTGGTTATTTAATAAATAGTCTACCTCAAACAATGACACATTAAGCAGCTTCAAAATACTCCCTTGGGACTTCAGTTATTCTAGTATCTTTTCTAATTTTTAAAATATTAGGTTGACTCATAAATAATTATCATTTTGGGTTATCAATAATCCACTTTTTCAAACCCAGCACCCAGCTTGCTGACATACTCTAAGTGTTGATATATGGTAGATTGTGATGTTTAACATCTTTTCTAATTCTCAAGTACTTTCTTATGAATAGCTTTCCTTTAATCACACATCAAAGACTGATGAATACCTTTTGTTTGGCTTCATCTTCCAACAACATTTCTTCAGAACAAGACTTTGTAAAGCAATTTCATGCTTGCCAAGCAGTTTGGACCATAAACATGACATATTTTTCTAGATGTTTCTGTATTGTATTTTCTTGCTTTCACTCAGATATCATCATGGGATGTAAATGCACTTTTAATCCTTCTATTAGTGGGATTAAGATTTACACTTTAATCCACTGCACACGCTGCTACTGCCATCATCAAAATTAAGGTTAGTTTTCTGCAAGTTGATTCTTAACTGTCACATGATTAGTAATTACGCTGCTACATTCATCATTACAAATGGCTCCCTAAAATGGAAATTACTTATGACTCAACCTAATAGATCTGCAAAATCCCTTTGGGTATCACTATCACTGCCTTCTTACTCTCTTTGGTCTGAAATTTCCCATTGGAACAGCAGTTTTAGCTTTGGGGGAGAGTTACAAGAAGCAAAATCTGAACTGCAGGATGAGCTGATAGACTTGGGGGAGATACAATGTTTTACTGATAGGAATAGATAGGTTTGCCTATCATCCAGTTCACATACCACCCCAGTCTTTTGAACAGGAGTAGAGGTTTATCCCTTGTTTCCTGTTTAGGATTGGGTTTCTGGTTACTTCTAAATTCTTTTTATTCTCTTTCATTCCCTGCAGCCTTTTGTGTCTTAGTGGCATTATTGCCTTGTTTTGGGGGAATCGATTTAAAAAAAGATGTAAAAAAACAAAACAAAAAAAAACACATAACATGTACAAAGTATGATGAAAAATTGGCTGACTTGGTCATTGTAAAAGCAATGGCCCTGTAATATACAATCTCATTGAAAAAAAAAATAGTATCTCGCTTTTGGCTGAGTATTTTTTAAAAGAGTGTCTGTTCATCCATGTATAGTAAGGCTTCTACTGATTGGTTACTGAATTACATCATGATTGAACAATTAGTTTCTGTCTATATTTCTGAGATGAGATATTGTAACTATTGTCCTCGTCATATTTATTTAGTCTACTGGGGTATATTGTTTTGGTTCCACATGCGATACTTTTCTGGATATCTAGGTTTCACTTAATACCCTTTACGTGAACAAAAACTCTCCAAGTTTTTGTTCACCTCTGCTGTGGCCAGGTATTAAATTCACAACTCTTTGGGTCAAGTCAATGGATTATTTCAACCAATGCTTTTACCTTTTATCCAAGTGTCCTTTGGTACCATATCATTGTGAATATGACAGTAAAGATCAGGACAATAGTTCAAACAATGTAAATAGTGTGAATAATTAGTTCTTCTGATATTCAAAATGATCAGATCGAGATTGGACTCGTATATTATATTTTATCACTTAAAGCTAAAATATATCGAAAACAAAGATGAAGATAGCTGAAACAATATCTGAAGTGATAGTGTTTTTTTTGTCATGTAAAATACAGGTAGAAATAGCAAAATAGCTGTTCCGTCATGACGTTGATTAATGATAAAATCATGAACTGTCATTATTCATATTTTGAAAATTTATAGTCATAGCGTGAAAAAAAAAATATCTGAAAATCTTGATAGTTAACAGTGAAGATGTTACATATAAAACATGTTACAAATTCTCATGTTTGGTGATTTGATCAGATTTTGGAGAGGTGGGATGGTCTATTTTATTTTATTAACACAGGCTCTAATTTGGGACCAGAGAAAATCTCTTATATCCGGGTTTCTCTTATATCCGGGTTACACTGTATTACCAACTATACATTTTTGAAGAAAAAAATATTACTAGAAATAGATTTTTGAAGAAAAAATATTACTAGAAATAAATTTTTGAAAAAAAAATATTACCAGCAATAAAAATTTTGTTGGCATTAAATAATCCTCAGGTTGATAGGCATTAAAACAAACCAAACCAATCCACATGAAAAATGGCTGCTCAGCACTTCCGGATAAGATTGTCCCTTCCAAAGTAGGAGAGTGTCTAAGGGGAGCAGCTTATGAAGATTAGCACTGTGGAGTGTTGCTGAGAAAAACCTGAGGAAGGCTGAAGAACATATTGGCTGAAGTATTATGCGGAAAAAAAAAATTGATTAAAATTAATCTAAAAAAATCTGTGAAGTAAAATATCTATTTAATTGCAGAATTTCAGAAAACTTTTAATCCAAGATTCTGAGGTGAAATTAAAAGAAAAAATTGACAGTTGGTGTGTTTGTATCCTTTTGAATCCCAAATAATGGATCAGATAATGGAGAGATGAATTGTTCTCGCCTTAACCCTAACCACTCTGCTCAAAGTACTGTTACAGAATGCGAAGACCAGGGCCAGAATGGTTAGTAGGTGGCCAGAGTGCCTTGTGGGCATGGTATTCTAACGGTGATGGATTGCCTTTGCGTTTTGGACACAAGTCCAAAACTGTGAATTCAACACGAATTCTGAATGGTTGATATACCTCCTACACACAGGTTGAACGACTGGCTTAGACCACACCCGCAGAGAGACGCTGAGCCAACATGCAACATGCATTCCTGTGACATCATTCTTACTACTGCCTCTTAAAATCCAAGCTGCCACCACTCTTTCTCCTAATAAAACAAATAACAAAAAGAAATGCTACTTTTCATTGATACTGTTTTATGTAGTAGCATGGGGACCCAGAGACTACACAGAATGCAACAATACCTGTGCAGGTAGTATCAGCAAAATTGTTACTCTTATAGTTAATCTAGCCTTAACCCTCTGCTTCAAGAATAAAATTTTGAAGAAAGAAAAAAATCTTGTCAGTCTTGAATGTTCTTCAGATGATGGGAATGATTACAACTTGGGTACAGTTTTTTTGCTTTTTGGTTTAATTACAAGATACTTGACTGTATCAAGTGCTGTATTCTTTTAACTTTCATTCTCTCATATTTGTAATTAGTTGGTTACTGTATTCACACACTCACAGAAGTCTTTACTATATTTAGTTCACACATACTGTTTAACTTCACTAAACTTATGTTTAGAACTTCATTCATATTGTTTCTTTCCTTTTTTTTTTTTTTTTTTCTTTCAAAATATATCATGAGCAATATGCTACTAACCTTTTGCCCAGCCCATAAGGTCTGTTTCCTCCCCTCCACAGTATTTATAAAGTCTGTTTTTTTTTTTTTTGTGTGTTCTTTTTTTTTTTTCTTTTCACGGTCTGTATTTTCTCAAGAACACAATCTTTGCACTTAATGAACCCACTACTCAGTGGAAGCAAAACATTTTAAACTAAGATAAATTTGTATTATTACTCTGTAAATTGGCTTTCTCAACAGAAAAAGACAGTAATTGACTGGATTTTCTCTCCAACTCTGGGAACTGTGATTAGGTGAAATGTTAGCTTAATTGTCACTTTTTTTTGGGAGAGGCACAATGTTTAAAATTTTTTTTTTTTTGTAACATAAATACGGTGTTCATGGAAAATCTTCAACCACACACTTTTTATTTTATTTTTATAAATTCAGAATTGTTTCCTCTGTCTATAATGAATTAGGTTTAATTACATGATTTTATCTTAATTGGTTCTGTTCAAATATTATCACTTTTAAGTAATTTCCATTTTCCTTTTCTCAATTTTGTTTTCACACACACTTTCTATCCAGAAAGTATTCAGCCATTTTTGAATAATTTGAGAACCACTTGCATAACCATTATATCACTTGACAATCAATTAAGAGACTTTATTGCACTTGTGTTAACAGACACTCTCCTGTAGAGTTATTCCGTCAGCATTTAGATGTCTAACATTCACATTCATTATGACACTGTGCCTGGTCATTCCTCACATCTTGGGTAGGGATTTTGGGAAAAATCTTCCATCATCGTGACTTTTCCAAAGCTAAAATTGCTATCAAAAGAGAAAATTCAAATCCTGGGTGAGATTACTGTAGTTTTTTTTTGCTTTCTCTGAAATGTGAAACATGCAGCAAGACCGTTTATAGTGATTCCAAAAGTTGTTTTTGCAGGCTGTTTTGGAAAGTGCAATCTCTGAAGTAAAGTACATTAAAGCATACCAAGACTTTTAAATGTGTGTGTGGGTGAAGAAACCAAATTGTGAGTGGCTAAATACTGGTTGTGGCAAATATTTCGGCCTGTTTGGTAATTTTTTTTTTTTTTTTTTAAATCTTGTGTAGTTAGAATTGGGGCCAATATAGGTGGGGCAGGTATATTTACACCAGACTGTTTATCATTCCTTCAGTGAATTCTTGAAAACGCACACCATAAAAATATATGGGGAAAGTATTTACCAATAAGATAACATGACAGGTTTTATTTTTTTTGTTTGTATTTTGTGAGAGTTGGTAGGAATTGTACTTCTCTTTATATGTAGGTAAAAGGAATCCTGTTAATACTTATGCTCTCTGTTGAAAACTTTGGATGCAGGGGTTCCTTTGCAGCACCTCCTTTATATTGATCTGAAAGGCAAATAGATTTATTTGAATGCTAAGGTTTCTTTTTCATTTGATGCATATTTTCATGCAATATTCCTGTATGATTCATGCTCTTTTTATTATTATTATTATTATTATTATTTCGCCCCAGGCAAGGCGATAAATACCACAAAGATGCCATCATCTGTTAATTTTTTTTCTCAATTCACACAAGATGCAGATTATTCTAACATAAGTGGAAATCCTTTCATCTGCTCTCATGAATTATTGATATCATCTTTTAATGTAAATGGTCCAAGATTAGAATTATCTTCCAGTCTGCTATACTAATACTGGTAACACATAAAAACTAAAAAAAATTGCCAGAAACCAATCAGATAAGAGCCCTTAGTTACCATGGAAATTAATTATGCTTTGTTTTCATTGGTTGGTTTTGTTTTGTTAACTGGTGACAACTTGAAACACACAAATGATTGTCAACTCATGTGCAAGTTTATATTTTCTTTGTCATAAATATGGAAATGATGTTATTTTTAAATGACCTCTCTTGACAGCCATTCTTTTTCTCTTCATTGTAGTTTGGATGCAAAAATCAATGACTTTGATTCTATCCAGTAATGTTTTAATTTTGTTGTCATCTCTGTTTTGGATGAAAATTTATTTATTCATCTGTTCATTTTGTAACATTTTTTTTTTCTATATAATTAACTTCCTGTACAGTTTTTGAACTTATTTGTTATTACTAGAATGTTGATAATATGATGATCATTTAATTTCAAGATTAAAGTTTTGCTATTGTGAGTAATTTCAGATCTTGTCACTTTTGATTATCCATACTTCAACTGTCTTTTGAGAGAACTTAAACATATGCAAGCTTTATAATATTGTTAATCAAAACTGATTTAATATCTACATGACTGGAGTTGACTGGTAATAGACACCTGCTGTAAACAAATATATTTTTAAGTAATTGTTTCTTTTTTTTTTTTTCCCCCCCATATAAGTAATTATCATTAATTTTCAGCAAATGTTAGGAAGATTGGTTCTCTCTCATGCTAAACAATCTTTCTTGTCAGAATCTCTTACATATTTATAAGTCTACCATTTGTCCTTGCTTTGAATATTGCTGACACAGATCTTACTATATATTTAGAGATTCTTGATGAAATCCAAAGAATCTGCAATGTTATTGGTCCTGACCTAGCATCTCAGCGTCAGTCCCTTTCACCTCACAATAATGTAGCTCCCCTGTGCCTTTTCTATAAATACTTTCATGATAATTGTTCTCTAGACCTTTACGATTTTAAGAACAGTACTAGATTGGTGACATTGTCTCATCTTTTTACAGTTGAAATAGCTAGATGTAACTGTAAGTTCTATGTTAACAGTTTCTATCAATTCAAGTGTCAGGAAATTTTAAATTGAACCCTCTATGGGAGCAGATTGTTTTCCCATTCCACAGTCAAGTCTACATTACCTGGCCTAGGGATTGAACTCGGAATTACTGTCAGCACATTTCTGAACTAATGTTTTAATTCACTAGACCAACAATTTGTTTACTATATTTTTCTATGTAGAACATTTCAGTCCAGTTCTTAAATGAACTGCCAGTATATATCCCAAATTTAACAATCTTGCCTTTTTTAAGTGTGATAGTTTGACTGATCATTGACTTTCATACCAAGAATCAGATTCTGAGAATATTGAACTAGACTAAAAGAAAAGTTTAAAAAAATGATTGATTCTTTGTTGATCATCTTGGAAAATGACAACCACTTTCCTGGGATAATAAATATTACTTAAAGTTCAATAAGAAACATGGAAGGAAGCTCTTTCCAGTCAGTCATTATTGTTGGGAAACATACTGTATATAAATTTAATGACTGAAATAGCACAAGAACTTTGAATATTTAATTATCTATGAGAAATTTTTATTTTTTTTTTAAGTATTTGACTTGTTGGTCATACTATGGCGATGTTCTATAAAATTATATTTTTAGAATTAACAGAATAAAATACTAAGGAAAGGCTTAGTTTAGAATCCAAATAGCTGTCTGGATTTTCAGATAGCTTTTTTAAAGGAAAAACTGTTTTGAGTGTTTTTTTTCGTTTTTTTTTTCATCTCTCCTAAACCTTGTTCCACCAACCATTTACTCAAGCTTGCTAGATAGGTTATGCATTGTTTTCTTCCGTGTCTCTTGCGATCAACCTGTCCTGTGAGTATCAAATTTTCCAAGCCTTCTTTCCTCACTATATGCCCTAGAAATTTTAACCATATCTTCCTGATGTTAAGTATAAGTTTACTTTTTGTTTTCATTTTCTTTAAAACTTGCTCACAGGTTTGGTTCATGGTATCCTCAGCATCCTTCTGTAGAATGAAATTTCTGTTGCTTCCAGTCTCTTACATGATTTCACCAGATTCAGTCATCCTCCATTTTGTTTAAAGTTCTGACATGAAGATTATTGTTCAATGCTTTATATAAAACTGTGACTTCTTTTACTTCAATTATATTTCAGTCAGTTGGCTTTCCATCCTTCCTCAGGTGTATGTCCTGAGACACACACACACACACAATTTTTATAGGCTGCATTTTTTCATATGTAGCTGATCAGCTTCTGGATTTAAATTCTTGTTTCCCTGTTTTCTGTTTGTGGTTTGGAAATCTGCTGCCATTGAAAGAATTTTGGCTCTTTCTCTCTTGTTAAAGACTCTAAAGAAAGTGCATTCTGTACTTCAGCCAAATATTCAGACAAGTTTAAAGATGATAAACAGATTCCTTCAGCCTATTTTTGGGAAACTGCCACTGACAATTTCCTGGTGGATATTAGCCATTCACCTTCCAATGATCATTGGTTGAATACTGGTTGAAAGTTTTGTTAGCTGTGAATCAACTGATTCTCAAAGAAATGGTCAAGGAAGAAGTTGATTGATTTCATGCAGAATTAGTCTTACAAGTGAAATAGATTAAGGAACTTGAAGGAATTGTCACAGTAATACATATATGTTGTCTTAGTCGATAAATCAATGTTATAGGTGCAAATTGAGTGTCTATTGGGAAATGATACAGGAGAGAAGCTAAAAGTGATGTTGACAATAGATGGTTATCTTTGAAGTGGAGGTAGCAGGTAAAGTTCATTGTTTTAGATTTTGAATTTGTAGAAAAGCAGGAAAAAGAGCAGAGCTGTGAGGACATTGATGCACAAGCTTACCCATGAATAGTTTGAGCTGCATGGTGGTGGGTGAGGAAGATTTATAAAGTGATGAAAAGTTGTCTGCCTGACCAAGAAAAAGATTCAATAAAAAAAATTCTGATTGATCAGATTTTTGTTCTTTAGTCAGGTGAAGAACTTTTCAGCACTCCCTTCATAATAGCAGTCAATAGATGATAATCGAATTTGGGGAATCTGATACTTGTTTTTGATTGTCTAATTGTAGGAATTTTACTATTTATTCTGTATATATCTATATAAATAGGTATTTGTATAACGTAGTCTCGCACAAGGCTATAACTATGGCTTCTTGATATTGGTTCTAACTTTAGGAATAACTGCTAAAACTCTCCTCTCTCCAAATTTATATACAAATCCTACAGATGCATGCTGGGATTTATTCCTAGCCAATAAAAATGGTCAATTTTTAGTTTTATGCACACATTTCTTTTTTCATTCCTTGAAGTCAGACTGCTCTGATTGATTTGTTTTTTTTTACAGATTATCAACCTTTTGCAGGTTATTTAAAGCCAGAAAGTATTTTTAGACTGTAAGAAATTTTTGGAGATAATAATGACTTACTGATATGTTCTACTAATTAACATATAGTTGAGGGGGAGAGAAGTGGATTCAAACTCTTTCTGAAGAGTATTTGCTTGTAAGTGAATATAATAAATCCAACTGGAATTAACTCAGCTTTTCGATTTCCAATTCCAAGCCATTATCCATTACACCACCTGCACATCCAAGCTTACAGCATGTGGTATTCCCAAAGCGTTCGCTTATCTTGGTACTTGCATAACTACAATAATTGTACAAGAACTGGTATTTTAAATTATAAACTATTGTCTTAATTTCATTATTTAATGACTTAATTTGATGGACAATTGTCTCCTTTATTTCGACCAGTAAGTTTCCAGCTTTTAAGTGTATGTTGCATCTTGTAAAGTTACACTTAATTTGTGTATGTGTATGGGGGGAATACTGATGAATGTTCTTATTGGTTGGGTATCTGCTAACGAAGAGGCATGTCACACCTCAGGAGGAACAAAAAAAATCGGCAGCACCAGAATCAAACACTGAAGTAGCTGAACAGTGGCTCACAATGTGCAGGGCATAACCAGACTTCCACATGGGAACACCACATGTGCAGGATGAATGCAGCCAAGACGCCAGAAGCATAAAGAAGAATGTACAGATTTCAAACAACGATGGGTAACAAGTTCAGAAATACTTGATAACACACAGCAATCACATATGTTCAGCACAGCGTGCTGGCCGCACTAACAGTTTTCTCTTTGTCAGACTGGGATGGGTACTATTATCAGTAGTGATTGGCAGTTCTGTCTGCATTTAATTTCCACGGCACTCCCTCTGATTTCATGATCACATATGTGGCAATCTGGAGCTGTTTTCTTGCACCACATATTCCTTCATAGTGGTATGATTGTGGCTTCTTCCCCAGATGATGCCTCCATTGAAGTGTCCTCTGGCAAGTCTCTCTCAGATCCTGAGCTGCTTGCTTCAGGGGAATTAATAGGTGCATATTGATCATCCTTGCATCTGGAAGGTTGACTTGCTGTCATTTTCACGTTCTGAAGCACTTGAACCTATAACAAGATGTAGATCCTTTATATGGTGAAGCATTTCATCAATGAGGATGTTCTGTGGGCTAGTTATACCAGTAATAAGTTTATATAGAGACGTGCACCATCTGTTTGGGATTTTGATCTAAATACAATCTCTGAGACGCAGAGTTAAAAAAAATAGCTAAATATTCTTCTCTTGCTGATAGATTTTTTTTTTTTACTCCTGTGGCAGTTGAGACTTCAGGGGTTATTGGCCCTCGTTCGATGGTGTTCCTTCGGAGGATTGGCGCGATTGCGTCTCGATTAAGGAACAAGCCTCACAAAACGGAGTGGCTCTTGCAGCGTGTCTCACTGGCGATGGTTCGAGGTAATGCTTTCTCCATCATAGCGGCTGGCAGAGGATAGAAAAAAAAATTTTGTTTATAGTTACGTTGTTCTGGAATTGTCATCATTGGCTGACTGAACTTGCTTTGTTTCAATTATTGTTTCCCTTAGATTGAACTTACATTATAGTATAAAAAGAAATGGTATTTCAGTGTTATCCAATAAATCTCATTCATCTCTGACTTTGTAGTCAATGTGATGCTGTTTGGTCTCAGCTGTGTGTATTGCATTAATTCCTTTCAGTTGGACTTGGTACCAATGGATCATATTGGCAAGGGCAGTCAGCAGTAATGCATCATTTTTGGGAATGAGTTTTTTTTACACAATTCATTTTACTTTTTGCTAACATTTTATGAGTGTTTCACTTGCCACCTTAATACATATCCTGACTTTTCTTGCGAGGGTGTCTGTGATCCATTTGTATGCACAGAGTTGGTGAAGATGAGCAACACTGTTGCTTCCAATATCAATGCCATATTAACACCTTTTAATATGGCAGTGAGCTTTGCTAAATTTATTTGCTGTGTGTCTTGTTGTGCAAACAATTCATGTCCTCCAGCAGCTCCATTATGCTTCAATGAGACTGCCAGAGAGCTTTTCATTAACTGCTATATTGAGCTTGAGTCAATCATCATATAACTTACCTCACACAGGGCTTTCTTGGTGCACTCTTGAATTGACTTTTATCATTGTGGTTAGTGCACCTTGTCATCTCAACTGGTTGTAAAGGCTGCTGCTCTCCTCTTAATGAATGCTGCTGCTACTCTAAGCCATCCACCCACTAGGAAGTGTCCAACCAGCTTTCTGCACAGTAAGAACGCACTGTATACTTAGAATGTGAGGCATGCTGGGGACCTCCCAGACTTGCAAACCAAGCATTCGTGTACCATCCATCAGTCGTACCAGTTCCTTAATCATCAGCCTAAAGTTTACCAGATATTGCTTCACACTGGCTGTGGACTTTATATTCTCATTGATGACTTGCATAATAGATGATGCCACATTGAGTTCAAAGCCTATGCGTGTCAAGCAGTATCTTCTCCCCTCAATGATCATAGTTTTGTAGGGCCACAAAGATCAGTGCACATAAACCTGTAAATACACCTTTTGGAAATCAAGCACTAAAACATTGGAGCTCTAAAACATTTTTCACCACTCTATATTTTTGCATATAAATGTCAGCATGTGCTGTGTATGCATTGACATGTGCACTGGATTCACAGAAGTTCAATACAGAGTGCACCATATTTTTATTCTGCTGTAAAAATGCCATCAATGGAATCGGGCATTTTGTATGCAGCTCATGCACGTATTCTTGTCAGATGTGAGCGAACACTGGATATTCATGCAGTTATTGGATGGTTAGTCACCTGACCACTTCTTGAGACTGTCCATATCCTGGTCCTGTTACCAAATTTTGTGCTGAAATCCAGTTCTTCTATTTTGCTTCCAGGGCAGACTTATGAGTTCATCCTTAAGATGGATTCACTGGACTTGTTGATGCTAACTCCACCCAGCATTTTAATGTCCATCCCAATGAGTAGCAGTTGGCAACTCCATCTGCATTTTTTTTTCACTACAAATACCAAAAGGGTCTGGGAGATTGTGATTTGCATATAAGATCAGAAAGTTTGTATAGTATGTTAAAATAACCAACAAGTAATTAGTACTTTATATTCAATTTCAAAATTTTCTATTGATTATAAATGTAATTCAGAGAGCTTTTAGTTGTTGAATGGGATCTTTTTATTATTGATGGGTAGTGTGTTGTGGATAATTTGCATTTATACCTTTTGTTTTACTTATTTATTTTTCAATCATTTATTTTTTATATTTTTAACTTTCTACATCAAAATGAAAAATCAGATGAGAAACCTGCTCATGTGCACCAGGAATACATTTTCCTTTATTTTCTCTTGTGAAGTGTCTGTTTCAACGTTTCCTATTTGATTGCCTCTTCCTCAGTAGAAGGTCTGTACATATCTCATTTACATATGAAGTGCATAAACGTAAGACTTATTTCAATATCACTACTTTTTTTTTCAAATTTTGGTATGTTAATGTCAGTTTTTCTTCTGCTGAAACATTGAATTATAACAAATTTTAAATTTAGTCTTCGAAAATGTAAATGGACGAGTTGGATGCATTGAATTTAATCTGCGGACATTTTTTTCTAGATTAAGGATTCACATAGTATCACTGACTTGAAGTCTTTGAGTTTGTATTGGATAAAGAATTTAATAATTTTCCTTACTTAACATTGCTAATAAACCAAGGTATTTATTTATTCACTTTCTTTTATTTATTTTTTGTTAATCTTACAATTGGGACAAAGTTTCTCAAAAGCTGATTTTGTTGCAATCAGTGAATGATTTTTTTTTTTTTTTTTTTTTTTTTTAAGATGTAGAAATAGTGATATTTTGAAAAATATAAGTAAAATATATAAATAAAAAAGGCCTTGGGAGTGAAGGAACAAATCAATTTTGCATCATTTATACAAAAATTGTTCCAATTTCTACTTGCCCAAAATATGAACTCATCTTGGAGAAGAACGTGTGTATGGAGGGTTCTTTCATTCCATTCCAAGTAATCATTAATTGTACAATCTGTGACTTGAATTACCATGAATTGATTGACTCCAATGAGTATCATGTTGAAACACCAGTTCCCATATGATCACTAAAGTTAAGCAATGTCATGCCTGGTTGGTACTTAGATGAGTGACCATTTGGGAATAACAATCTTGATGTGTGAGTGATGTAATGGATTATGGCTTGGAATTATTAATCAGAGAGCAGAATTCCAATTCCATTTGGGTTTGTTATATTCACTTACACATAAATGCCCTTGGGAAAGGTATGAATCCGCCTTTCTCCAGTTATGGGTTAATTAGTAAGACATGTTTCACTAAATCATTATTGCCAAAAAAATATGCTTATAATCTAAAAAATATTTTCTGATAAGCTGTAGAAAATGAATCCAATGAGTATCCTCATCATTTTTTCTTTTTTTTTTTTTTTTTACCTTCCTCAGATTTTATAATTTAGTTTGTGGTGCAAACTATGACTGAAAAATTAAGCAGTGTTATGGTCAGTAGGTAATGCTAAAAGTTTAGCTGTGTATACAATTGGGTGTGTGTGTGTAGGGGAGCAGATACAATCTGTTATAAATAAAGAATTTGGTAGAGTAGATGAAAGTTTGATGCATTCCCAATATGATATGATACACTTTCTTGCTTCATACCAGCTTCTTCACACAGGAATTTTTCCAGCTGTACCAGCATGATAGTTCTGATCACAATAGATACATCTTTGTGTCTGCTTGTAATAATTGTAAATGTATCCTCAAAGAGACTTTGTTTGCTGATAAAATGAGGCACCATATAGCCTCTAACAAGTTCGGTTCTCATGACTGTAATAGCGTGTTCAATAAGATTAAGTCTTCTATCCCTTGTCCCTTCATTCAATTTGAGAATTTAACATTTGCTGATAAAGCAGAATGTTTTGCCTGCAATTTCTCTTTAAATTCTACACTTGACTTTCTACTTAGAACTGTGTCTCTATCGAGTGAGATATATATATATATATATATAACTGTCTATGGTTTCTGCTATCATCTTAAAACTGGATTCTCACAAAGCATGTGGACTTGATGATATCGCTGCTACAGTTTTTAAGAAATGTACATCTAAACTGGCTCCTGTCCTCTCTAAAAACTTACAACTGGCTGCTGTCCTCTCTAAGCTCTACTTTGCTTTTCTGCTTGTTGGAAATCCTCTTCTGTAGTTCCAGTCTTTAAGTCAGGTGAACAGTTTCACCCTTCTATCACTCTATTAGTCTTCTACCTCTTTTTGGTAAAGTACTACAGGCTCTAATAAACACTAAAAGAACACCCTTTGAAGTGAGATGGTTAACAAATTAAAACAATATGGCTTTTGCTTTCTCAAAAAAAAATTGTCTAGCATGATGCATGTTGAACTGACTTTCTAAGTCATCTCAGTAGAAAATGTTAGCCCAAGAAGTTGCAATGGGTTACTATCCTGGAGGTTAGCATTAGCCATCATGGAAGGCAAAAAGGGTTTTCTCAAACAATTAAAAGAGAGCAGTTTTGGTTTGGATGTGTTAAAATTTATAAGTCATTCTTTACACCAGTTAATAGATTTTACGTTATTTTTGAGATCAGCTACCAAACAAATCAGACTTACACAAGACGTAAAGAAATAGACGGAAGTAAATAGGAACCAAGTTGAAAACTGACAACATCAGGAAGTTTGTTGATGAAAATTAGGGACAATATAAGTCCAAGGATGGAGGCCTGGGGTGGGGAACCTGCATTACTGCAAAAAGATTTAGAAGAGTGGCTGTTGAAGATAACTTTCATTTTGCTAGTGGACAAGATTGAATCAGTTCAAAGATTTGTCCAAGTGACATGTTTAACCAATTCAACAATTATATTTCTACCATTCATCCATGCTTAGAATATTGCTGCCACATCTGGTCTGGTGCTTCTATGTATTTAGAGATTCTTGATAAACCTGCAGTGTTATTGGTCCTGACCTGTCATCTCAGCTTCAGTCCCTTTCCTGCCACCATAATATAGATTCCCTGTGCTTTTCTATAAAAACTTTCATAGTAATTGTTCTGATGAACTTTCCTCTATGGTACCTACATTTTATGAATTTAAGTGCAGTACTAGATTGGCAGCAATGTCTCATCATTTTGCAGTGGAAAGGGCTAGATGTAACTGTAATTTCTATTTTAACAGTTTTTCTTGCACTTCTTGCTTGTTGAGCTCTTTTGGCTATTTACTTTCCAGTCAACTTTGCCTTTAAATTTTTGAAGACTAATGTCAATTATCTTTTTGTCTTCTTAATTCCTATTTTATTGTTCTCTCTCCTTAATGTTTTTCTCCTATTCTCTCACACTCAGTAACCCCTTGTGCCTTAGTGTTTTTTTGTCTTACTCAAGGTGAAATGATAGCAAGAAAAGATAAAAAATGCTTTAAGAATGGCTGTTGAAGATGCATGAAAATGGCCGACAATGCAAACTGCCAACCAACACAAACTGAACCATTGACCAAACATGACACACTGTTATAAATCACCTGTAGAGTGCTTTTTACTCCATAGAGATCAAAAGCTTACTCTGCCTGAAAGATATGATTACAGTTCATATGTAGTAAAGTGATGAGGGGTTATAAAGATGCCTCAGTCAGGACTTTGATGATTTCTGACACCCATAATACACATATGCTAATCTTCGCCATACTTCTTTGCTATACACTTTCAGTGAGAAAGTAAAACACACACATATGAGTTATGAGACCCCCTCACCCCAAGCACTTTTCTATAATTTTGTATATTTTTAAAATACCTAATTTCTTAATAAGCTAATCTACTTTGAGATTCACACACCTTCCACCCTCAAGCAATTGGAGCAAATAGTTGTGAAGTGATTAAGGACTTTGCTAGTGGCATATCATGCAAGAAACCTCATACTGTGCTCTGGGGAGTTTTCTCTCTCTTACATAATGTTTGTATTCTTTGCAGAAATTGGGGATCTGATATCATCATAAGGGTTATCATTATTTTTTATTTTTTGTGTGTGTGCGTGTGTTCATAAGATGGGTGGCTTGGGATAGATAAAAAAATTGCACGGTGGGGTAAAACTCTCTTTAACTTAAGTTCCAGGGAATTGTGTTAATCTGGAAGTATAAAAATAATGTCTGTAAATAAGGGTGTTGCAAATACTCATCTCTATGGGTTAATAGCAGGACAGACTGGGTCCTATAGCCTTGGGTGGCAACTGGTCCAGGAGAAGGACAACGCTGAATTCAAAACCTTCAAATATAGGTTAATTAATCTCACCACCTCACAATTGGCCAAACATGTGAGTATGGCTATGTCTCTGAAGACGCGGTCAATCAGGTTGGGGATCCTCCAAGAGGAGTGAGAGGGCCCTGGATTTGGATTTATAAACATGAATTGTGCGAATGGGCATTGTTCCAATGTCAACCATAAAAGGAAGGATGATAAAAAGAAAACATTTCTCTGTTGTTATCAATGACCTCCACCTGATGTCTAGTCACTTTCTGTTTATAGATTTCATCTTATAACATAACTGAGTTTGATCTGCAGTTTTCATTGTATAATATTCAATCTGTATAATTAATATTCTGAATAGAATGGTTTTGACAAGAGAAGACATTGTTGCTAATTAAATATTTATCATGTAAGATACATACTTAAGGTTACTGATCTTAGATCGATATTTGTTTAGTTTTTTTAGTTTGGCATAAGATCATGTGGGGAAGGAGTTAAAATTGTCTCTGCAATCTTTCAAATGGTGGAGGGCCTGCCTTCAGTACTAGACTTTTACTTGAGCTTGCACCTTACTCAATTTTAATAGTTTTTACAAGTTACACAAATATGTAACTAAGACACATAGGCCTTAATCAAACTTATGCATTTGTGTTTATAGAGATATTCAACTTGCCTATGATTGATGTACAAGCTGAGTTACTGGAAGTAGCATTTTGATGCAAACATTTCTCACAAGATTTTTCAACACTTTAATTTTTAAAGATACTGTGTGTGTATATATATATATATATATATATATATATATATATATATATATATATATAATATACATCACTGTGTAAATCAGTGTGGGATCAATCCACAATTTTCTTTTTTAAGCATTTCACCCCAAGCAAGGTGGGAATGCCACTAGCATGTAAGGGGTTACAGTAAGTGAAAGTAAGAGCAAAGAGGGGTGTTTGAGGAAAGGATAAAGAGAAGGATGGGCATCAAGGCATCAGAAGATGTCTATTGACATTACATTTGAAGATATCAGGGAAGCAAGTAAGAGGAAGGGATTTACACTGTGGGGAAGTGCGTGGGAAGAAGCTGTTGGAGTAGAAGAGGCAGTCACATTTAACTGTTTTGACAGTGAAAGAGTGGGACCAAGATGCCAACCTAGTAGCACGCTTAAATTCATGCAGTTTGCGCACCAGTGAAAATGGCTCATCAGAGCTAAAAAAAAGTATTTGTTTGACCTGTCTTTCTAACAATTGAGCCATATGAAAATGTAGATAAAAACTTTGCATTTGTGTGTGTGTGTGTACCGTTTCAGAATTTTAATAACTTTGTACATGCATTGTCATATGATATATCCAAACTACGTATTTAACACTGAACTGTCCTTTGTTGTATCAAAGAATTTAATTGCTTTTTGAAAATTCTGTCTACCTGGTCTTCCTTTTCTGTCTTAAGCCTCCTCAGTTCCGAGCCAATGGACTTGTCTGTAGAATCAAATGAATCCAAAAACCTTTTTTCTTTATCTGGACAATTGGACATTTTTTTTTTTTTTTTTTTTTTTGATTGGTATCACTACATGCAAGGCAATAAAGCCACTAAGACACAAGGGGGATACAGGTTGTGGAAGAATTAGGAACAGAAACATTAATAATGAGTAGGAAGAGGAAAAAGTAATCAGGAGGACTGTAGATAGCTATTGACATTGCATTTAAATTTTTGGACATTAAAGTTGGCTAGAAAGCATGGAGCCAGAAGGGAGTTCCACAAATGTGAGATAAAGAAACTGTTTTTATGAATTTATGGTTACATTTGGCCAGCTCAATTGTAAATTGATGAAATCTCGGCACCAGTCTAGTACTGCGCTAGTACTAAAGTCTAGGCACCATAGCAAAGAGCTCAACTGAACAATTACCATGAAAGCATTCATAGAAAAGGAACAGAGGGGCAACCTTATGGTGGTGGGAAAAGTGACTGAAGCCAAGCTGCCTTGATCAAGCCCAACAACATTGATGATTTTTGTTTGGATTTTATCAAGGAGCTCAAGGTAAATAGCAGGGGTACTGAATTATATATGGCAGCAATATTCTAAGCATGGATGTATGGTAGACTTATAGATATGCAAGATAGATTCTGGAGAGAAAAATTGTCTTGCATAGTACAGTGAGCCAACTTTCTTAGCAGCTGCCCTAGCAATGGATTCAATATTGTCTTTCCACTGTTAGCTGAGAATGTTAGCTCAAGACGGCACAATACTTCACTATCCTGGAGGTTAGCATCAGCCATGATGGAAGGCTGAGAGGAGTCTCTCTGATGCTAATCTCCAGGAGAACGTCTCTTTGTGCCTTAATGTCAGTTGAAAATATGAGACTAAGTGGAATGATTATATTGAGTATATTGCTAGGTCTGCTGCTAGGAAAGTTGGTTCAATGTGCCATACCAAACAATTTTTCTTGCACATTTCTAAATCTGTCATTCTTCTGTGTGTTGGATATTGTTGCCATATCTGGTCTGGTTTTCCTGTGATATATCTTGAGATTCTTAACAAAATCCAAATTAGGGTCAGTCCTGGCATTTCAACTCCCGTCACTTCCCCATCACCATGATGTGGCATCCTTCTGTCTTTTCTATGAAATATTTTCATGGCAGTTGTCTTATTTTATTGTAGAAATACCTAGATGTAACCATAAGTTCTATTCTAATAGTTTTTTCTCACACTTCTCGCCTGTGAATCCATATTCTGTTTTTTTTTCTTTCCTACCATCTGCAATCTTAAAAAATTTAAATACAATGTGGATTGCCATCTTTTGTCTTCCTGAAGCCTGTTCTTTTATTGTCCTTTCTCTTTGCTAAAATATTCTCATTCTCTTTCACTCTAAGTAAACCCTTGTATCTTAGTGACATTATTACCTTGCTTGGAGTGAAATGATTAAAAAATTTTTTCGTGTATATGTTTGCTGAGATAAGATGTACATTTGTTCCAAATGTCCAGAATCCTTTGGTTTTTGGCGCTGAGATTAAGGAATGGCCAGGTCCTGTAGGGTCAATAGCAACAACTGTAAATGCAATACTGAAATATAATTTTCCTTGAATTAATTGCCTACAACTTCCTTGAATTCCCACCCAACCCTCATCAAAGTTTTCATGTTCTTCTAATTAGTGCAAGAATTCTCAGAACCTGATCCACCCTCTGTAAATAAACGATAACTGACGCCAGGTTGTCTCTCCATTTGAAGCATTTACAAACCCGAGTTTGACTATTTTTGTCTGTTTTAATCTGTTCATATAATTATACACAAGGTTAGATCAATTAGTGTGTTATCTGACACACTTATCAACTGAATTTTGGTCTGAAATGATCACTGTATAATTTTTATGTGTTTAATGGAGAATCGTTGAATCGAGTCCATTGACAAATTTGTCATTGATAGAACAAATTTGTTATACAAGTGCTGTATGTATGTATGTATGTATGTATGTATGTATGTATGTATGTATGTATGTATAAAAAAAAACAAGTTGGTGTTAAATGAATTTTTATAAAGTTTATTTAGTCTGGCTCAATGTCACAATAATCTGTCAGCCATATGTAGAACGTTTGCCAACCATTTCTTAACTGAAGACACCTTACCTCTCTTGTGTGTACACACGTAACGTGTCTGTTTTTGTTTGCAGTTGGGAATATTGAATTTTCTCATGAGAGTCTAGCAGTTCAAGAAAGACTCAATATAAAAAAAAAATACATCAACTTTTTGGGTTGGGCAACCTTTTCTGACTATTAAGCCACATCAGATATGTTTTGTCATAAGATGGGCAGCACTACTAAAAACTTTCAAGGTAATTTTTCATTGAAGGTGCCTCAGCCATTTTCACTACAAAAATGGGGAAAGGTTGATTTGTTTTTTGGAAAAAAGATTTCTCAAGAATTAAAAAAATGAAATTTCAGTATATTATCACACATGAGTGATTAATACATGCTACTGTGTGATTTTAATTTTTCTTTGTTCATTTAAAAAAAATACAAAAAATAATTTTTAAAATAAAAAAAAAAAAAAGATTTCTTTATCCTTAGTGAAAATCAAAAATGGTTTAAAATAATGAAAACATTACCTTCAATGAAAAATTTACGAAATTTAGGAAACCTTATACTTAACCACAACTAATGATTGTGTGTGGGCAAGTAAGAATGAAAGAAAATTTTTAATAAATGCTATTTTCCTCATGAAATGTGGCGTGCCATTCGGAAAGGCAAATGAGCCACATATGGCCCATGGGCAACAGTATGTCCACAAAGATTTAAATAGTTTGTAATAGATTTAATGATGGTGACCTGTAGACAGGTTCATAGCTTTTATTATTGCTTCTCTGCCAGTCTTCACACACAAACTGGTGCTGAGGAAAAATTTGATTTTAAGATTAAAAACAAATATTTGCTTAAAATTAATGTAGCAAATCTTGAGAATCAATCTTTTGTGCTTTTTACAAATGTAGGCAAAGGGAGAAATTGACAAGTTCATTTTTATATAATATATATATATATATATATGTCAACATCCATTGGCAACAGTCTGTTTCATGCTTTATGTAATCATCATGGCCTGATGATTGTGTATAAGCATGAAACATTGTTGTTGATTGGTGTTGACTTTAATGTCCACTTTTATATTTACATATGCTCTATTCTTTTCTGATATTGATCACTTTAACCCATAAATATAGCATACCTTAAAACTATATTTAATAATATATATAATGCAAAATACATTGCAAGT
>OZ038493.1:48639558-48642058 GCA_964036315.1 Acanthosepion esculentum | reverse complement strand
ATACTGAAGATCATTTGTCTCATTTTAAGTTTCTGGTTTTGCTTATCAACATTGCATTATCTACTTGTTCATTTTTTAACAATTGATAATTTAGGTGATCGCACTGTCAAAAATAAATCATTTTACTGTATTTTAAATAATAACTTCATAATCTTTTTCTAAAATTAATAAATTTTCAATATTTGTGTTTATTTATTTATGTACTATTTCGAAATTTGTCTTGCTTTCTAGTGTTTTTCTTCACCTAATGTTTTATATATTTAAAATTAAAAATTTTTTTTTACTTTCTAAAAGATGTAATGTGTGTAAATGTTTATATAAGTACATTGTTTCAAAGGTTATCATAGCTGGGGATGAAAGTGGGGTCTTGTCCACACTATCTATAAAATGCTTCTGTGGCATGCGTCTCAAATAGTCTCTGACAACTAAGTCAACCTCCAGACCAGAGAATGGGCAAAGGCCAGTTGCTTCAGGTAGATGGATTTCAACAACCCAGGAAGGTAGTCCATTTCAGGGAAGGAAAACCCTGATTTTAAACCTCCGCTGCCTTGCAGTCATAT
Source organism: Acanthosepion esculentum (assembly GCA_964036315.1). Taxonomy (NCBI): domain Eukaryota; kingdom Metazoa; phylum Mollusca; class Cephalopoda; order Sepiida; family Sepiidae; genus Acanthosepion; species Acanthosepion esculentum. The sequence goes on along the minus strand of OZ038493.1, from coordinate 48,641,498 downwards.
CCAATACACAGAAAAGTTTATGCAAGTAAATCTAGAGAGAAAACCCGGAGTGGAACCCTGAAGGCAGCTGGCTGTCAACACTGGCAACCTTTGTAGACAAACTGTCTTCAAATGTATACCCTGTATCCCTTTGGATCTTGTCAGTACAGCTGAGAGTGGGTGGGGGGACATGTAGTTTGGGCAGTGCATGTCCTTCTTATACTACTGCCAGTCTAAAAGAAGGAAAACTTTGAATTCAAACCACCTGTTGCCTTGTAGGTATTGCCTCTTTAACTTTTAAGAGGAATCCTGGGTATGGTAAAAAAAATACATCCAGCTGCAATGCCTCTCATCAGGGGATTGGAGGTTTTGGGGAGCATGAAACTGATTCTTAATTGCTGTTCTTCCCAGGTCCACTTGAACCTGGGGTGGTAGCATCTGTTAGGGCTCCAGCTACCAGCTATGTGAACCCCAAACAGAAACAAAATCTTATTAAAGTATAAAAATACATTTTAATAGTAAAAATGTCCAACAATACATTTTATCTGTATTTGAAGGCATGCAATTGCATTCAAAATATTGGTCTGGTGCATAATTATCAGGCTTTTTTGTGGGCAAATTATTTAATAAAAATTGCTGTTTTTGTTTACTTTTCTTTTTTTTTTAAATAAAAAATGTTTTATTTTCAGGTTATAAAAATGCATGTCGATAATCATATGCTCTGGAATAATCATTTAAAAATGTTATTGTTGAATTATGATTTTTTTTTCATAATAAATATTGTTTAAAAAATGCCTGATAATTATGCACTAGCCCAATATATTTGGTTGAAGCCATAAAACTTTGCTCAAAATATTTAGATTTCAGCATTAAATTAGAGGTAGAGGTTGATATGTCACTAAACAAAATCAACCAACCAACCAACTTCAAAGAGGAGGGACTGGGTAACCTCATCATTCCCGGTGCAAAAGAAACCGACAAGCCATTGTACTATTCTGCTTTGAATGTCACCATGAAGCACAATTGTATGAGATGAAGGAATGGTGACCACAGTGACACAAATTGCACTAAATGAATGTATGAATGAATACTGGAATAAAGTATGAAATCATACATTGTAACTTTAACCTTCAAAGGAGACTAAATTAAATTTGCCAAATTGGAAAATAATTACTGGTAGACGTGTACCAATGAGTATTGGCACATATACAAATAGCAAATAGATATAAAGCAATCAGTAAAGTATAATAAATGTGAGTGAATTCTTATAGATAATTAGAGTACTTTTTTTTTTTTTTTTTTTTTTTTTTTAAGCTTTTCACCCCAGGCAAGGCTGGAAGCCACTAGCACCAAGGGGTTACAGTGGATTGGAGCAAGAGCAATTGGAGTGTTAGAGGAAAGGATGTGGAGAAGGATAGAGGATAGATCAAGGCAACTGGAGATGTCGATTGACGTTACACTTGAATAGTTGGAGATCATAGTCATCAGGGAAACAGGAATGAGGAAGGGAGTTCCATAGGCGTGAGGTGCGAGATATGAAGCTATTGGAGTATAAGAGACGTCTACGTTTAACAGTTTCAACAGTGAAAGGGTGGGAACGGGATGCCAGCCTCGTAGGACGCTTGAATTCATGGAGCCTGGGAACCAGCGATAGCAGCTCATCGGAGCAATTACCATGGAAGTATTTATAAAAGAGACAGAGAGGCGATGATGCGTCTGTGAGAGAGAGCCTGTAGACAAGACGCCAGATCAGGGCCAATTACATCTCTGGATCTTATCAAGAACTTTGAGGCAAACAGAAGGGGCTCCAGACCATATATGGCAGCAATACTCCATGCAGACAAGAGAATATTTCACTGGATATTACCAGTAGTATGCAAAAAGCAATAGTGGGGGGACTGAATGCATTCTAACAGAAACTGGTATTTCAATATTTTATTATAGTAACAATTTTAAGCCTA
>OZ038493.1:48614558-48634558 GCA_964036315.1 Acanthosepion esculentum | reverse complement strand
GGAACAGAAGAGATCCTTGATAAATTAGGATTAAGAGATGACCTGAAATTTTTGTACCATTTTAAGTTGAGATTCTTTGAAAAAAAATAGCACTTACTTTTGATTGAATTTCAGAAACATTAGCAAGAGTGGAATTTGAAATCCATTCCTGCTATCCTTCTGATAAGAAAATTGGGGAAAGAATGCTGATTAATTCCATATAAATGGGCAGAGAATTTGTTTAATAACAATGTAAATGACTTGTCAGAAATGCTGAAAATCTATATAAGAAAAAAAAAAAAAGAAGCATAAAACTCACTGGAGAACCACAGTAAACAGAAGCCATCCATACTAAAGATACCATGAATATGCATTGGAAATGATGCAGGAATTGCATATTGCCTGCAAAAACAAAGATTAACTGCAACTTCAGTTTATTATAGAATGTATATTAAATGCACTGTTATATAGGCAAAATAGATATTTTGATTTAAGGATCCAACTTTCTAAAAAATATTGAAATAAAACTTAATTTATTTGCCATTAGGCAAATATTTGTTGAATTATTCTACAGGAATGAGTTTTGTTTTTTTTTCTTAAAAAAATTGCATATATACAGGGAGTCTCAAAAATATATACCCAACTTTACAGTGTATAGCTCAAGTCAACTTGCTTTTTTTTCAGCTTTATACATTAGTATTACTAATGTCAACCAGGCTTAGCTTTGAGCAAAGGAAGCTCATCCTCAACTGCTACTTGAAGTACGAAATTGCAGTTGAAATTCAAAGGCAGTATTGAAGAGATTTATTCAGATCCACCCATGTGGCTTACAATCTCATACATTAGAAATATGTTTAAAGCTGACTGTACTGTACATGATGTTCACAAGAATCATTCAAGAAGACCACAGATATCAACCATGCCCTGTGAAGCAAGAAATGGTGATGGAAAGTTTTCACAGAAGACCAAGAAACCTGTGAAAATGTTGATTTGATGCTTGTGATTCTATTCCATTGCAATGTCTGGATCATAATGGGCATCAATTTGAAAACATGCAATGTCAAAATATTAAGAGTATGCATTTATAATAAATACTGTCTTCATATGCATTATTTAAATTAAATATACAGTGTAACCCGGATATAAGAGAAATTTTCTCTGGTCCCAAATTAGAGCCTGTTAATAAAACAAAATAGACCAAACCTGGATATAAGAGAAACCCGGGTATAAGATACTTCTCTGGTTCCGGCAACTCTCTTATATCCGGGTTACACTGTAGTTGCTTCTAGTCAGTTGAATTATTTCTTGAGAAAGCTTCAATATATATATATATATATATATATATATATATATATATATATATATTGTGTGTATACACACACACATAGGGAATGATGGGTAAATTGTCACCATTTTATATTTTTAATTTTGTGCATGCACATAGTTTGTTTTGATTCTGTTGGCTGCACAGTATAGTAGGCTCAATTGAGCACTGTCTGTGAGAAAAAGAGCACCATGATGCAATTCACTTTGCTAGAAATTTGGAAACAGCATGATGTACTTAGCATTCATGCTGAAAGCTCTGATATGAACATTTCATTTGTGAGTCCAGAAGGTGCTGTGTTCCCAAAAGGTGTACCAAAAGTGATGAAAACCCAATATCCAGACAACATCATGGTGTTTGGAGTGATCACTAGTGATGGCGACGTTATGCCTCCATTCATCTTCCCACAGGGACTTGGACTCAACACGAAGGCCTACATCAAGTAGTTTGAGGAGGTAGTGTTACCATGGATTAAGGGGGGTGGCTTCTGGAAGACCCTATGTCTGGCAACAGTACTCTGCATCATGCTACACAAGCAGGAGAACCTGGTCATGGATGTTAAACAATTTCTGCGACCACATCACCCCTTACATCTGGTCACCTAACTCCCTAGACGGCAACCCTCTTGATTATTATGTGTGGGGGTGCAGTTGAGCAAGAGACTGACAAAACTCCTTTAATACTAAAGATGAACTGAAGGCAAGGATTATGGCAGCATTTACCAACTTAAACAAGGAGACCCTTCAGAAGAGTTGCAGGAGATCTTGAAGTCGTTTGGAGGCCGTGGTTGAAGCCAATGGTGATTGTTATTGAATAAATTTACTCTTTAGTATTTTGATATATATTTACCAAAATTACATAAAAATATCTGTTAAAATGAGATGTCGGTGTTATTTTCATTTTTGCATAGTTTAGTAGACAATTTATCCCTCGCACCTTCTGTGTGTCTGTGTGTATATATACATACACACACACACATAGTCTAGAATTATAAATCCACCATGAGAGGGAAGAAAGGTATCAGCAGCAGCATTAATGAGTTGGGAAGAGAAAAAGCAGGGAAAAGAAGGAAACAGATGTCAAGGTGCAGAGAAAATCTTTTGCTGGGAGAAAAACTGGAGGAAAAAGAAAAAATATCAGAAAAATGCATAAATAAGTGGTGGGGGGGGAATTAAAAAGTAAATGAAGTGCGTAGGGGGGGGGGGCATAAAAATAGCAAAAAAAAAAAAAAAGGAACCCATTCAAGGGAGAAAGACAAAGAGTGAAATAAAGAAAAATTCCAGTGTAAATATCCATAAAGCTATTCACTCAACTAAATAGGCTGGTTAATATAATTTTCTGCCCAATAATAAAGGCTAATTTTTTTCTTGATCTCATCATCTTGTCTGTTATGCACACCTGGCAACGTGTGGGAAGTTTTGCATTAATGGCATCCAGCCAACCATAATTAATAACACCTCCAGTGATATGCAGAATACCAATTTTGACTTAGAAATGGACAATAAATTTGGAATTTTGGTTTTCAAATTTCATCAGCACAATTAGAAAAACACTTGGGGGGTGTATTCTGAACTCATCTGATAAAGACGTTCTCCTCCCTGAAAATGAATGTTTTCAAACATGTTACCTTTCAAGAAACAACCTGCATGGTATAGAAAAAATACACAAGATGTTTGGTTTTATCTGTCTATATTTCTGAGATGAGTTATTGTAACTGTTTACGGTAAATATATAACATTGTTCGAACTGTTGTTCTCAACTTTGTTGTTATATTCACATTTCGGATGTGGTACGTGCTGACCATCTTCAGATGATTAAAGGACACATGGCCTAGTGGATAAGTGTTGGTTGAAATAATCCAGTGACTTGACCCAAAGAGTTCAGAGTTCAATACCTGGCCACAGCAGAGGTGAACAAAAACTTGGAGAGTTGCGTTAAATGGAAATAACTGAAAATGAGATATCTGGAATTGGCATGACATGTGAAACTAGAACAATCTATCCCAGTGGATGAAATAGAGGGTTTGGTTCAAAATTCCAATCTTCTGAAGAAGGCCAGAGTGTACAACGACCAAAATGTTGTGAAGCTGACAAAGATGAGGACAACAGTCTGAACAATATAAATAATTTAAATTGTTTGTTTTAATTTATCCAGATTTCTGGTCAGTTAAAAATTGCTAAGAATTGTTCAGGTTCCAGTGTTTTGATGAAAATTAAGTTAAGAATTGCTTCAAGTTTTTATGAATTAAATTTATAAGTGAATGTAATGTTATTTAGATGAAGTAGAAAATTTTATTTTATTTTTTTTTAATGATTGCTAGTCTCAGAAGATGTGTGGCTGGTGTAACTTATCAGCACTGAAATTTCACATTAGCACAAGTGCTCTTGAGAAAGGCATGAATGGTAATGGTAATATCAGCTGTTTCCTTATAAGGAAACATTGGCATTCATTGACCAAGCACCTAGTGCTAAAGTCAAGTAAAACTTATAAAATCTTTCTTTTAAAAGTTTTTCAGAAAAATAGCTTTCTAAACTCCAGTAACTGTTATTGCTCTTTCCAGTATTGTTGGAGGCTTTCTTTTTAACCTTTTTGTTTTGAGTTGTGTGGAATATCAGCATCTTGATTATGTCATTATTCTCTCTGAGTGAAATGTGCTATCCATTTTAGTTGTTGCCATTGTTGAAATTCCTCAAGTGATGTGGTTTTTGTTATTTGGTACAGTTCTTTTTTTGTCATTCTGTAGTGCCAGTACACAATATTTGAAGTTGGTCCTTGACAAGACCTACAGGCTTCTATCTCTTTTTTCCCCCAGCTATGGGTTAAATATCAAGGAAGATCTCCAGCCATAAGTGGTAACTAATCTAAGTTAAAACAATAACAAAGATTATAATAATGTAGCTGAACCCAACTGGCACAAAAGTGTAAAGATGATGCCATTGCAAAATAGAACTCTGACTACAATAGGAACTATGCAAGAAGCATGTCTTTGAGTGTTCACTACTGTCTGTAGTTGAGAACGATCAAGTAGGCTACAGTTACCTTGACTGACAAGCGCTTGGTGAGCAATCGCCCTGATATTGTACATGTGCACAAGAGCAGCCATGAATGCACCCCTTTATATATGGCAGCACCTTGGGATAAGAACGTTGTGATGGCAGAACGGGCGAAAGTACAGAGGTACCAAAACCTAGCAAAGCAAATTGGAGAAATATGTCAAGCAGCAGCTCAAATTGTTTTGTGATTGAAACACTTGGAACTATTTTCAGTAATCTTTCTGTCTCAAATGATGCCTTGGGGATACTAGACACCATTGCAAGTGCATAAGTGACAATGCTGCTTGAGACAGTTCACATGCTGAGGAAAGTGTTGTCTCTAAGCTGTGTGTAAGAGCTGAGATATGATCATTATCGTCTTGCCAAAACAACGAAGAGTTGGAGTAGATCTTAAATAATAAAAGAAATCTGGAGAGCCACGATGTAAGACCTTGCAACCAAACTATTCAAATTCCAGATATATTCATGTACTTTTAAAATCCATAATGTCTACAAGTTACTGCTTTTATTATCTTGAAGCTGAGTGCATATGTAATGTTACATACCCCAATACCCTTAACGAACAGTCTTAAAATCTGTATAAGGCCCACAGATGGTTCAGACAAAAAACAAATTACTTTTCGGCTTCATTAAAAATATTAGTTTCCAAGTCTATGCTTTTTCAACACAAAATAACAAAGTTGCTTATCAAATTTGGAAGTTTAACATTTGTCTATAGTCTATACATGGACAATCTTAGAAGCATGTATTAGCCTATATCCTGTTTCACATTTCCAGCACTTACCGATTTGGACTTGCATACATGCAATTCATAGTGGAGAAAATTAATACAGCACTCTTTCATCTTGATCCAAGTGTAACAGCTGTAAAGAAGAAAATGGCAACTCTAATCACCCAGGAGAAGGAAAGAGGAGAGATGTGTGAGGGAGAAGAGAAAAAGTTCTTATTAACATGCCAACCCACATATCGGCTGAATGGGCACCTGGTGTTCACAGCAGGAGGGCAAATGAGGAAGAAAGACACACGCACACACACACCTCTATTCCCCCTCCGCAGTATCATCAACACTTTGTTGGCTGGAATTTTTTGTTGGTTTCAGAAGTCTTATTAAATTCAGACTGTATAAATAATTTAGTTGACTGGGCATCTTTTAGAATAATTATTTACCCCTTCCATCTATTTTATAAAATAACTTCTTTCATATCATAATAGCCAGAGACTTGTTGATAGCCAAAACAAATGATATATACATATACATGCACACACAACAGTGAAGAACAAGATACTAAAAGCGGCCAGGTTGCCATTATGAATCTGAATTACAAGCAGTTAAAATAAAAAATCTTAATAAAAATAATAGGTATCTAAAAATAGACTAATATTTGTTTGAACTGGTGTGATCATCTTGATTGCCACCATGATTCAACCATTGTTCTCTCTCTCTCTCCCCCCCCCATACCATTTCTTGTTGATGTCACCTTTGGCCTCTTCTCCTGACCCTGGCTCTCATCACCTAGTAGCTTTCTTTCTTGCTTACCCACCCTCCTACAATTTTCTCTCTGTATATTTTGTTCCATGAATTTATAGCAAATCTTAAGCTGGTTTCAACTTTACATCTTCATCAGATTTAATACTGCAGTTGTTTCCAACCTCCACCCACACACAATCCAGACATGTTCACCAAAATTCTGCTGATAATTAACTGACTTTAAGAAAAATGTGTCTTAAAATACAATTATCAAAATTTAACTTTTGAATTATTTACATTGTTTGGACTGTTGTCCTCATCTTTATTGTCATATTCACAATGTTTTGGCTGTTGTATGCTCTGGCCTTCTTCAGTTGATTGAAATTGCAAACTGAATCCTTTATTTTGTTCACCATTTAGTTCCACGTGCCATACCTCTTCTGGATGTCTGTTATCTTCCTTTAACTCAACTCTATAAGTTTTTGTTTACTGCTGCAGTATCCCAGATATTAAACTCACAACTCTTTGGGTCAAGTCACTGGATCCAATCAACGCTTTTATCCACTGGGCCACATGTCATCACTGAAAATTAAAAGATGACTTGCTAAAGATATGTTTTTTTTTCTCTCTCTCTCTTTAATAATTGTTAATGAAAGTGAATTATCTTGTGCCAATTTCTATTGCAACTGCTACCTATAAAGTTTGAAAGGGGCTAATAAAGAGCAGTAATGAATTTTGATGTGAATTTTGAGGGTTGAGATGGTTTGCCTACTTTGAAAAATAGACTTTTAAAATTGATGTTTCAATTTAATTTCTAATAATGACAGTATTACACACACACACACACACACACACACAGAGAGAAAGAAAGAGAAAGAAATATGCAACTGCAAGAGTTGGATGTTCAAAGAAATAAAAATGGTGATTGAAAAACTGCTCATTATTATCTCAATAGGGTAATTCTGTTTCCAAAAGGCCATGTCTCTATCCAGATGATTCCAAATTACAAATGGCGGAATTCTCCAATATCCATTTTGCTGACAAAACAAATCTATACTAGCTGACAAGGCTGCTTTGTTTGACTTTTTCACTTTTCTTTGAAACTGGCTATAAATTATCTAGTTAGAGGGTATGTGTAACTCTTTCTCTAGGTGTAATCTTTGAAGGACGGACAAGCAGAAGAAGGGGCAGGGGGTGTGACAGCCCTGGGCATCCATATCAGGAGGGCATCCAATCAAAGAGGATTAAAAAAAATTTAGCTTATATTTGATTTGAATAAAGTGTTTATTTCAAGTTTCATCTGTTTTTACATATTTAAAATGTCTTCCTTTCTCACATTTCTCAGTACTACACCCCCCCTTCCACTATTTGAGTTTTAGGGGTATACAATCAACGAGTTGGTCCCCAGGCATCACCAAACTAAGATGTAGCTTCAGTAAACTGGTGGTAGCAATGAAGGAGCTGAGATGGTAGAAATAAGTTGAAGGGTTTGTCATCATTACACGACTGGACATCATGGGTTTAGTGTTTAATAAAAGCACTATTTTTGGTTTTTGTTATGCAAATTACTCACTTACAAAAACTGGTCAAAAATCTACCAGCTATGTTTGTTGTAATATGGAGAAGGGGTAACATGCTGTCTGTTTTCTTTTTGTTTAACTGAAGTCGGGGGGGGGATATAAAAGTTGCTAAAATTTGCCATTCAAAACTAGACATGCCTAATGTTATTTTTTTTTTTTTTTTTAATTTCTATTTTTGAAAAAAACATTCATTTTGTCTGCTGAAAAATATTGTGCACTCTACAAAGATAAAATCAGATTACAGTGGAATAATGGAACATAAGTCATGGGAATAAGTGGTGTGATTATTTCATAGCAAATGCAGCCCAAATGGTTTGCTATAAAATAGTCAGAAAAAGTAAATAATACAATACCACATATAGCAGAATCTTGATGGGAGGGGCTGACTTTACTTCCATTGCTTGGGCAGGTCAAGTAAAAATAGAAGATGAACTTATTACCTGTTTATTATTTGTCTATTGGCTGTTATGACATAATAACATGACTGATGATGCAAGAAATGTTGGATTCATGCCTTTTCCCAAATGATCTGTACAAAAGTCATTTGAACACTTGATCTCATTAATTGTTGCTTCTTGTTATCATGATTGTCATACTATATTCACTGTTTTCATGTGGAAAGGGTACTAATTATGGAAAATCTGTATGGTTTTCATATTTATTTGCAAAAACAAAAAACATACACTTTGGGTTATTACTGATTTTAGGCAAAATCATCTCTTCCGTATTAAGAGTTTGTTTCCTTTAACAGTTGAACAAAGGTCATCAACGGAAACTTTCAGAATCTAATGGAAATTAATATATCCCAGCATTACTTACACCAGTGGCTTAAAAATGGTACGGCATGCCTCATGTGTGGCAGAAGAAGATAGCAGGTGAGGTGGAATGATTGAAAGACAATCAAGGTTTAGAAACTGCTTCAAAAAATTCATATGCGAAAAATGAATGATTTTCAAAATTTAAAATATTATTATGGATTACTTGTAATTGCATGCATGAGTCTGAGTATAAATAGTTATAAATAATTATTGATTGATAATTAGGATATTTTCACATATCAAGTATTAAGAATATAGACTCCACAAATTAGAGGAGGGAGTTATCAATGATAATGTTCCAACTTAAATCCATGATTATCTCCATTTAACCCTCTCTCTCTCTCTCTCTCTGTATGTTATTTTTAAATGTACTTATCATATGAAATTTGGTAAGGCATGAGCAAATTTTTATTCTGAAAATGTGGCCCCAAAGAAAAAAAGATTGGGAACTACGGACTTAGACTTAGGAAACATTTTTTAACAGGAAAATAACTTTTGTAGATAAACATTATTTAGACCTTACTTAGCTCATGACACTGGTCAGAATTTAAAAATATTGATTTGCTCTTGATTTAGGAGGGGATCCTGTTCATAAGAGATATGGTGTCATATTGACCTCCCACTGACTTTTACAGAGTTATTGGCCTTAGCAATTTTGATAATTTTTTTTTTTTTTATGAGGGAGTGGGTTATAACAGTTGGATATATACATTTTTAATTCTCTGTGCTGTATCCCTTTAGGACATGGGCAATTAACATTCTCCACAACTTCCTATTTAGCAGTTTTTCTTCCTTTGCTAAGGCACTCTCCCCTGTTCCACCATCCATTCACATAAGCTCATCAGGTAAATGGCCCACTGCCTTTCTCTATCTTTCTCTTGTCCTCAATATATCTTGTGAGTTAAATTTTTCCAAGCTCTCCTTCCTCATTAGGTGTCCAAAAAAGTTTGGCTATCTCTTCCTGATTGTAAGTGTTCTTTTTGTTGCCTTTTTAAGACTTCCCCATTGCTTACTAGCTCTATCTATGGAATTCTCAGTATCCTTCTGTAGAAACACATTTCTGTTGCCTCCAGTTTTCTATTCATCTATGGAGAGATTGTCCAGCATTCAATGCCAAATAAGAGGATGGATATCGCACAGCAATCCATCACTCTTTTCTTTGTTTCTAATGAAATTTTTATGTTTCTTAATGGGTGACCCCCAGGAGTACCAGATGTTTTAAGATTAGGTGATGTAATCAATAAACAGAATGAGAAATCTGCAAGCTGATTTTGAATTCCAGTTCGGTTTGTTACATACACTTATGTGGAAATACTCTTGGGAAAGGTATGAATTCACCTCTTCTCCTCCAAGCTATGGGTTAAATAGTAACACTTGTATCAGAAAATCATTATCTCTTAAATTCTTATAATGCAAACATTTTTCGGCTTTAAATAACCTAAAAAAAAAGTTAATAAGTCGAAATAAAAAAACAAATAAATGACAAGTGTCAATGGCCCAAGGAAGATCTAAAGAATGCTAACCAACAAAAATTATCTCCTGAAAACAAATGTTTCCTTTTTTTTCTTAATGAACTAGTCTATTTAACTATTGCTATAAACCCTTCCAAAAGAATTACTATCAATTCCATATGATATCTGGACTATGAGAATGAACCCTGGAAGCATTATGTATCTGCAATATGTCCAAAGTGCAGAAAAATGTGTCTGAAAGATTTGTGAACAATCCTTGTTTGAAACCTACTTATTAAAGTTGATCCCTCCATAAAGGATAAAGAATGACAGAGATTGCATTTAGGTCATTTCCAGACTCCCCTCATCCCCATACAAACATGGAAGAGAATATAACACAGGTAACAATAGTTTTCTCAAAGACAGATTTGAAGAAAATATGAAAGCCATATTCAAAGTAGAAAAATCTAGAATGACAGTGTCTAGAAGGAGAATTCAGCTTCTTTATCCTTTCTGGATAGCTTCTGAGTGGTAAGTGTGGAAGATCTGTGGATATCTCCTGGCTGGTAGGCATGTAACTTTCCTGGATAACTTTCAAGTAATGGATATGGAATATCCCTGGTGTGTCTGGATGGGTGTGGTTGGGATTGAATTGAAAAAAAAAAAAAATGTTAGTTTTGCAAATAAATCGATAAATCAATCCTGTGTATGTTTCTTTGCTTAGCATAGAAAGGATTGAGGAACGATCTCTTTGTATAAAATATAGGCTCACATGTGACGTGAATTACTGACAGGTTTTTGTAAAGCAGCTTGCTTTGATAAATATATATCTGCTACTATTCTCTTCTGTAACCAGATTAACAGAAGGAGGGAAAAGAACCTCTGTTTTTCCTTAGGGATTTTACACTTGAAGAAGGCTGTAGAATGGATTTACTGAAATATCAGGTTAATAACAAAAGTAACAAAATTGTTTCCCCCAAGTTCATGATCAACTTTCCTTCAAATATGTTTTAAATATTTATTTCATGTATAAGATATACCTTTTGTATTATACAGTGTAACCCGGATATAAGAGAGTTGTCGGGACCGGAGAAGAAGTCTCTTATATCCGGGTTTGGTCTCTTATATATACATTAACACAGGCTCTAATTTGGGACCAGAGACGATCTCTCTTATATCTGGGTTTGGTCTCTTATATATACATTAACACCGGCTCTAATTTGGGACCAGAGACAATCTCCCTTATATCCGGGTTTCCCTGTATTTAACATTTATTTGCTTTTTTATATATAAAATACAGTATCATTTATATTGGATGTGCACAAATTGTAGGAGTGATCTGAGTGAAAAATGGTATTGATGTATTGAGTGCAAATTCCTGCATTTGCATTTTGCAAAAATACCCTTGGCAAGGTATGAATCCATCTTTTTCCACTCATTGTAGGTGATAGTTTTCCACCCTGCAACCCTTTCCCTCGTCATATGCACTTCTTACTTTGTCTTTATGACCTTACAACAATCACATTCAGTAACCCTCTACCTTTAGTGGCTCTTGGGCCTTCTATTGGGCAAACAAGAGTATAAAAAGAAATTATATAAAATATATTATTATTTATATTTCCTGCATGTTTAATAAGTAAAATATTTAAGATCTTCTGTAATTATTTTCTTGGCATTTAGGTGTTTCTAAAATTCTTTTTATAATTTTATAAAGAATGTATATTATTGTTTAATTCATTTTTTGTCATTTCACCCCAAGCAAGGCAATAATGCCACTAAGACACAAGAGGTTACTGGGTGTGACAGAATGAGTAAATGCTAGGAGAAAAGGCAATAAAGGGACAGGATTCAGGAAGACTGAAGATGGCGATTGATGTTACATTTAAATTTTTGAAGGTTTGAGTTAACAAGCAAAGAAAGTTCTACAGACAGGAAGTGCAAGAAAAGAATTTATTAGAATAAAACATATGGTTGCATTTAGCTATTTCAATAGTAAAACAATGAGACCTACTTGCCAATCTAGTACTATGCTTGAGTTCATGCATTCAAGGCACCAAGGAGAAAAGCTCATCAAAACCATTACTATGAAGATATTTATAGAAAAGACAGTAGGAAGCCATGTCATAGCAGTGGGAAAGTGACAAGTTGATATGCCAGGTCAAGACCAATAACATTACAGACCTTTTGGATTTTATCAAGAATCTTTATGTATAGAGCAGGAGCACCAAACCACATACTTGTAAAATACATGATTGGAGGATTCTGCCTAAAATCAGAGTGTAGTATCTGTGAAATTCTCTCTATATGGAATACATTACATTTTATATATGTGGGTTGTATAGAAAAATCACAGAATATTGTTCACTGAGAATGTATTAGATACCTGACAGCTGTTACAAATGACCTTTTTGGAAATTTTGAAAACTTCTGTAGGAATTTTTTAAAAGTTTGTACATTGTTAGATTTTATTAGGCAAGTCACTTATTTTCCAATGAAGACATTTTGGATAATGTCAACTTTTTATTTTATTTTTATTTTTTAGCTATCTATATGTGAATATATTTGTTCATACCTATCTACCTACCAATGGCATGTTTAACATTTCCTCTTCTCCCAAGAAACAACATACACAAATTACTTTACTATTCATAGGTCTATTAATAATTTTGATGGCAGGGACAAATTGTCATTAGGACATCTTGAAGTCAAGAGGGAGAGAGGAAAACTGCATAACCTACTTAATGAGCTTGTGTAAATGGTTGGCAGAACAGGGATTAGGAGAGATAACAAAAAGACAGAATTTACTAAGAGCTACAAAGCACAAGAAATCATGGAGAGCCATGATCACCAATGTCCTGAAGGGCATGGCACATAGAAGTATGGCCCATATTAAGCCACTGTCAGATTTTTTTTGATTTAGTTATTAACGGGCATCATATTTTAAAAAATTCTTAAATAAAGTTCACTTTTTCTTTGCTAAAAAATGTCATTTGTGATGGTCTTGAAAATTAAAATCCTGTTTTTCTTTTGTCATATCTTTTTCTCTTTCCTCATTCTTTTCTCTCTATTGTAAACCTTTCTTTATCACTCTCATATATATATATATATATATATATATATATATATATATATATATATATGTGCAGGTATGCAGAAAAATAGGAAAGAACACGTTAGGGAAATAATCCAGAGTTCCTTAGTATTTTTGCTTTTATTTTTAAAAAGGCAGTGCTCCATACAGAAGTAGAGCTTATATTATAATATTTTTTTTAAAAATATGATTCCTTCGCTACATTAGAGTTCTCATGTTTCAAAAGCGAGAGCCGAGACCCCTAATATAATAATATATATAAGCGTGACCAGATACCTTAATTCAACTTAATTTCAAAAATTATATTAGGGGTCTCAGCTCTCACTTTTGAAACATGAGAACTCTTATGTAGTGAAGGAATCATATTTAAAAAAAAATATTATAATATATTATATATATATATATATATTATTTTATTTTTTTAAATTAATACAAGTAAAGGGTTTGTCACTTAACTGTTATCTTCAGCACCCCAACTTGAGAGTTTTGTAGACAGACACTCTGGGAATCACTCTGTCCACTTGTAAGGGGTATCAGCATTTGACTGCTTATACTTTTTTGTAATGTATATGTGCGTCCATGCATATCCTTTTCATCATTTTTTTTTTTTCACTTTACATTTACTCCTTAAACTTTTTCCTTTTTCCCCTTTTCTTTCAATTGTAGCTATTTTGACTTCCAGTTTTTAATATATATATCTTAATTCCCTTCCAGCTCCATGCTTCAAGCCAACTTTGCATTTAAATTTTTGAAAATTAATGTCAATTGTTATCTATCCTCCTGATTACTCTTCTTTTGTTCTCACTCCTTAGTAATGTTTCTGTTTCTAATTTTTCCACACCCAGTAACATCTTAGTGGCTTTACTGCCTTGCTTGGGGCAAACTTAATTAAAAAAAAGTCTATCTATATCTCTCTCTTAAATAATTAATGAGAAATATAGATAGTATTTTTTCTTTCTTGATTAAAATATATGAATTGGTCTTGTTTGTGAAAAAAGATGATTTCTCTAAATCTTCCCAGTAACAGAGAATCAGGTAAAGAAAACTTGAATATATTTATCTGATTTTATAAATATTTATCTTGTTTTATAAATGGTTAATTTTCTTATTAATTATTCAGATAAATATTTTACATCTTTTATTTTTTATATTGCAATATTTTTGTTGAAGATACTTTATTTTTTTCTTCACCTGTCAAGTGGATGCTACATTTGCCAATGTTAGTTTTCCCTATTGAACAGTGCTTATTTAATTTGTGATGCTAGATGGGCAGGTTGTTCAACAACTATATCAACTTGCATTTACGCTAATGGTCATTTTGTAGTGATTGTACCAAATACGAAAAGCATTTATAGGAAGTAAGCAGATGTTAAAATTTTTATCATATGTTTTGTATATGAGCAGATATAGTAAATACAATATGAACTGAAAAAGTTATAAATTTTTTTTTTTTATTTGTTCTATAATAGTTGTTAGATTTCGTTTCTGGAAATATAATTCCTATTCTAGAACAAATGTAAAGGGTGTTTCATTAAGACAGATCAAAGTCAGTAGTAAATAAATCAGTGATTGGTGGAAATTTATTTATTTCTCTATTGGATCGTTATTTAAGTCAAGGCTATTATGTGTGAAAAATAATATCGCCCATACATCTGCCAAATCTGAAAGAAAAAGAAAAAAAAAATTGTTAGATGCTTAAACTTAATTCACATTTAAAATTGGTCCAAGTTATTGGAACCCGTCCTGGGTATGATGATAAACTATATCCAACAGCAAGGCCTCTGATCAGGAGGTTTTGAGGAGCATGGAACCACCTCTTAATTGCTGATGTTCTCAGGTCCACCCTCACCCGGGGTGGTAGCACCTGTTAGGGTTCCAGCTATGGGCAAATAGTGAACCCCCAAACTGGAGTAAAAACACTATGAAAATGTAAAAATAGGTTTTAATACCAGAAATATCCCTAAAAAAAAAAAACTATTACCTGCAATATGTTTTTGGAAAATATTACCAACAATGTTTTTTAAAAAAAAAATATTACTAGCAATGCATTTTTGAAAAAAAAAACATTACTAGCAATACATTTTTGAAAAAAAAACATTACTAGCAATACATTTTTGAAGGGAAAATATTACCAGAAATAGATTTTTGACAAAACAAAATATTAGCAACAATAAAAATCTTGTCGGCATTAAATAACCCATTGAGGTGCCATAAAACAAAATGAACCAAACCAAACCAAGTTATTGGAACATCCTTTATTAATATTTTTTGCATGAAAATACATATAGAATATTCAGTTGTCTTTAGTAGAAAGGATACATTTTTGGAAGAATTTGCAATAGCCTGCTCTTGTTGAATAATTGTCTTTGGTATAAGAAAGATGATAAATTATTCATGAGTCTATAAATGAAAAATCGTCATTGTGCTAAAAAGTGGTATTTGAGGATTTACAATGGAGCACTTAAAAGGTCTTGGTTCAGGAGAGTGGGTTGGCCAAATAACATTTCATTATTCCATTTTATGTATAAATATTATTTACAGAAATTCAAATGTCTAGGAAATATTTTGACAGAAGATGGAAAATGCAACACTAAACGGTGTATTGGAATAATGAAGGATGTCTTCCAAAATAAACTGGAAAATCTGGTTAGAAACAAAGAAAAGGATACTGAACTGTTATGTAATATTGGTCTCCTTGTATAGCAGTGAATGTTAGACAGTCTCATAGATGTAGAGAATTGGAGCAATGCAATGTGGTTCTAGAGGAGAATGCTGAGAATACCATGGACTGACCATATAAGCAATGATGAAGTTTTATGGAAATGGGAGCAAAAAGGACACTTATAATCAGAAAGAAAGAACTGAACTTTCTAGGAAAGAAGTCTTGGAAATTTGATAATCTTGTGACATACTGAAAACAAGATGGATAGAGGAAAGCAATGAATAACTTATCTAATAAGAGTGATATAAAAGAAAGCTTTATTACAAAGGACAGAAACTTGTGGAGAGCCACGAATGCTCACATCATGAAGGTATACAGCACATAGAAAAGTCTTCAAATGGGAAAGCCATTGTTTATAATGTTGGATATTGATCAATGCAAAAAATAATACATGTTCCACTACTTCTACTTACTACACTCATTTGAAAATAATATAAGGATTGATACTGGCTCATTCAAGATGATATTACTGTAAGTAGTACTATTAGTGTATATAAAACCAAAAACATGAAAAATGGTACTGACAAATGAGATAAAGTGTAAGTTTCTCTTGTTAAATTTGATCTTGTAAATGATAAAGCTTTTATAGATGAAACATCAGATTAGATGTTAGTGAAAAACACTTTCTATGATAAAAAGAATGTAATTTCTCATACTGTCTGCAGCCAAGCATTTATTTCTAAACTATGCTCTTTACAAATGGATATAGAATTAAGGTCCACAGAGAATGGCAATAAAATACAGCAGAAATAAGATTGGTTTGATTTTTATGGCTTATCAGCTCTTTGCTGGTTATTTAAAGCCAGAATATATTTTTGGATTGTAAGAATAATTTAGAGATAATAATGATTTACTGTTACTAATTAACCTATAGCTAAGGGGAGAAGAGGTGGATTCATACCTTTCTCATAAATATAACAAATGCAACTGGAATTGGAATTTGGCTGTCTTATTTCCAGTTCTAACCTGTTATTACTCCCAGTGGTCAGTCAACTAGGCAGTGACCAAGCTTGACATTGTTTAACTGCTGATCACCAGTTTTTCAATGAGATATGACCATAAGTCCAGAAATAAGAGGAAAGAAATATTATTACTCAAAAATTACTATTTAAATACTTTGTTTATTATAGCCACAATTGTTAAATGTTAATTATTTTGATTAATAAAGTTTATGAAACACACATACCAACATACATACGTGTGTATGTTACCTTTTAAATGGCATTTTTATTTCAAGTGTTGAAATCTTCATTGTTCTTTAACTGATATTACAATTTTTAAAAATGACAGCATAATTTATATATTGAGCGGCATATTTGGGGAAGATCAAAATAACTCTGAGGTCAGTGTATCACCTCAGTCCTTTGTGACCAGTGTGTGAAATCTGAATAGATCAAAATGTCATGGCTTGGCACATTTGCTTTGGATCAGTGTCGTGGCTGTGCACTTTGTAAAAAGTATGACACAAAATCAAATATATGGATGCACATAAATATAAGAATGTTAAATGCATAAAAATGTAATCTGGCAGTTTTCAGAAGTGCAGTAATATTTGACATTTCAGTCTGGTGAACATGTTTGGATATAACACAGTATAATGAACATATTTGACCTTTCAAGTATGACGTCTTCTCAAAGTGTATCAGCCATTTTGAATATCTTAAGATCTGGTTGTGTGGCCATGATAAATTAGCAACCTATCAGCATGACCCTTAAAGAAAGATATGCAAACCATTTGCTATCATTCAAATATGAAAGATCTAGCAAAAACACCATGTTGTCAAAACACATGTGGGAACTAAAAACAAAAGTGAAAATACCATTAGTAGAATGGGATATAACAGAAAAAAAAAGAAAGAATGAGATGAAAAGCAATGGAAGAAATTCCAATCCATGTATGGAGAAGTTGATAATCATAGTATTCAAGAATTTGAGTGCATTAATAAACAAAAGTAGTTAAATTATTTTAAACTATTGACACACTGACACACTCCTTTTTAAAAATGTCAAAAGGAACTGTAGAGTTTCGTAACCTCCAAGGAGATCAAATGACCATTTTTAAAATTGCACTGAAATGCATGAAACTGTTGGTTAATGGGTAAATTATATATATATATATATGTGTGTGTGTAATTTGGCAGCAACTTTTCTTTTAAACATGTAGTATTGAATGTTAGAGACAACATAATCTTGCATATTTTCTTTTTAATTTTCTCATATTCTCTAATGAGACTTTTTATTTGAAAATAATTTCGAAATATGTATTGTCCATACGATGACCTAGTGCTTTCGAACATCATTGTTCATCATCAGGGTCAATATTTTTAGTCAAAATTTTTTGTTTTTAAACAAACATTTGCCAAGATAATTGGCAAATGTTTGTTTAAAAAAAAAATCAAAATTATTTTCAAATAAAGTCTCATTAGAGAATATGAGAAAATTAAAAAGAAAATATGCAAGATTATGTTGTCTTTAACATTCAATACTACATGTTTAAAATATATATATATATATATATATATATATATATATATATACTAGCTTAAAAGCCAC
Source organism: Acanthosepion esculentum (assembly GCA_964036315.1). Classification (NCBI taxonomy): domain Eukaryota; kingdom Metazoa; phylum Mollusca; class Cephalopoda; order Sepiida; family Sepiidae; genus Acanthosepion; species Acanthosepion esculentum. The sequence continues at coordinate 48,616,519 of OZ038493.1, read as the reverse complement.
CCTATTGGGTGCCATTTAAGCTGAGGGCTCTTGATTGGGCCTTCATCACAATAGGTAGGGAGGAGTAGATGCAATAGGCAACAGTAAATTACAGAAGAACTCAAAATTGATCTCTGCATTTAAGTATTGCATTAAAATTTAAGCTTACCTTTTAAAAGTTCAAGGATAATTCTTCTGCCACTTAATTTAAAGACAATTTGATGTACTTAGGTCCTTACTTTCTGTACAAACAATTATTTCTATTTCATGGGTGACTTTTGCTGGATTTTTCTATTAATTTTGATTATTCCCAAATTTATTTCTTAGTTATAAAAACTGTTATTGTACAAAAAAATTTGTTGCAAAAAAAATCACGTAAAAAAAATCGCCAAAAACAATCACAGTAATGAAAACTTGGGAATCCAAAATTTCAGGATTGTGGGTCTAGATCTAGCCTGGAATGTTTTTAAATTGCTCATGGAGTCGGCCTGATTCCAAAATGGTATATGTTGGGCTACAGCCTCTAGGAATAAAGTTGAAAAAGTGTGACACACTGACATTCGCATTTAGTATATAGCCCTGTCTGTGAAACTGTAAATGAAATTGTTACATTATCTTTGACACTCAGGGTTGAAAGAGAGAGAAAAAAAAGAAGGAATAGTGAGAGTGTATAAGGAAACAAGAAAAGGAGAAATAATCACAATATTCTACACACATGCACATACACACACATGCACAAAAGCTGAACCTAAACCAATAAATAGTACATAAATAATTTTTTTTAACTTTGTATAAAAATAATGAAAGAGAGAAAATTGGCAGTCAATTGTTGAAACCACCTGATGAGTGGACCAAATGATTACAAAAAGATTTGTCCCCAAAACTCAGGTGTCAGGGTGCTGAATATAACATCAATCAAATATGGGACAAATTTTATATTTGTGTTAATCATATATAAAAATGTGTGTGTACATTCTTTGGTACTAAAATGCCATTGACTGAACTTGTGTACAGTTATATCACGACAATACATCTACTCATTCTTAAGGATTTTTCTTTTATTTTTTTCTGTCTTTTACATTTTTTGTCCCCCCCCTTCTTTTGCCTTCTTTTTATGTCTCCTCTCCCCTTTCTTTTGCCTTTTTTCTTTGTAAAATATCACCTCAGAATCTCAGGTTCAAATGTTTGCTCTCTCTGACCTTTTGCTTTTTTTTCAAACTAGTCACTTTTGAAATACTGTGGATAGTGATCCCTCAAAAGGACTTTGTATACTGTTTTAATGAAAGATATGTTGGAATATGTGGGTGGTATCCTAAGGGGAGTGACTTAAGATATCACCTTTCACAGGTAGGCTACTCTTCTGTTAAATATATGGATCATTTCTGGATAGACATTGTATACTACTCACTTTTATGGTGTCAAGAGAATAAACACCTTAAGAGGTTACAAAAAAATATTTTTTCTGGTGCCATGATTTGTAAAAACTAAGTTTCAGCAGAACTTTAGTAGCCATCCCTCCAAAAAAAAAAACACTATGCTTTTTCACTTCATTTTATATAACAACTACTTTCTTTCTTCCTAATTTCTATATGGAATTGTAGGAGTGTATTATTTGGTCACATTGTTGAGGTTGTGGAGACTAGTGTCAGTTTTTAAAACCAAGGCACACCCTTGCATAACCTGAATAAAATTCATCTATTTTAATATCCTGCAGTGGCTCTGTAAGTTGACATCTTTTTCTGTTTCTCCCCAGTGTTTATGAATTTGTAACATTTTTTTATGGATTTAGAGTATTTTGTATTGAAAAGAAAGTTTGTTTTATGGTAAGAATGATTTTCTCTATTTTGTTGTGTGAAAATTACCATTATTATTACTATTATTTCATTTGCTTTTTATTCCTAGAAGATCAAAACATTTACATTACTTTGATGTCTGATCATTTTAGAATTAAAGTTTGATTGCAGTCTGACCTTTTTAATTTG